>CM074822.1:1913350-1926605 GCA_037447605.1 Zygnema circumcarinatum
GGGCCACAAAGAGGCCACAAAGAGGCCACAAGAGGCCTGAGGCCACAAAGAGGCCACAAAGGAGCCACAAGAGCCTGGGCCTGAGGCCTGAAGGCCACAAGAGGCCTGAGAGGCCACCAAGAGGCCTGAGGCCGCAAAGAGGTCACAAGAGGCCACAAGGGCCATAAGGCCATAAGAGGCCACCAAGGCCACAAGGGCCATAAAGGGCCATAAAGGGGCCACAAGAGGCCTGAGGCCTAAAAAGGCCCATAAGGCCTGAGGCTCTGAAGACCTAGAGGCCTGGGCCACAAAGACCCTGGGAGCCCTGAGGCCACAAGAGGCCCTGAGGGTTGTGTGAGCAAGTTGACTGTGAAACCAACGCCTCGTGCCTGCGTGTCACCGTGCCTGCGTGCCTGCGTGGCTGGTGGCTGGTGGCTCGTGCCTCGTCGTTGGTGCCTTGTGGTTGGTGGCTCATGCCTCGTGCTTCGTGGATATGGCTCGTGCCTCGTGCCTCATGCCTTGTGCCTCGTGCCTCGTGCCTCGTGGCTCGTGGCTATGGCTCATGGCTCATGGCTCGTGGCTCGTGGCTCGTGCCTTGTGCCTCGTGTCTTGTGCCTCGTGCCTCGTGGCTGGTGGCTGGTGGCTGGTGGCTCATGCCTCGTGTCTCGTGGCTATGGCTCGTGCCTATGGCTCTTGGCTCGTGCCTCGTGTCTCGTGCCTCGTGCCTCGTGGCTGGTGGCTGGTGGCTGGTGGCTCGTGCCTCGTCGTTGGTGCCTTGTGGTTGGTGGCTCGTGCCTCGTGCCTCGTGGATATGGCTCGTGCTTATGTCTCGTGGCTCGTGCCTCGTGCCTCGTGCCTCGTTCCTCGTGCCTCGTGCCTCGTGCCTTGTGCTGTGCCTGCACCGTGCCTGCGTGGCTCGTGGCTATAGCTCATGGCTCATAGCTCATGGCTGCGTGGCTTCCGTGGCCCCGCCAGCTGCGTGGCTTTCGTGCCTGCGTGCCTCATGCCTGTGGCTCGTGAAAACAGTGGCTGCGTGGCTGCGTGGCTCGTGGCTCGTGGCTCGTGGCTCGTGGCTCGTGGCTCGTGGCTCGTGGCTCGTGGCTCGTGGCTCGTGCCTCGTGGCTCATGGCTCATGGCTCGTGGCTCGTGGCTCGTGCCTCGTGCCTCGTGCCTCGTGCCTCGTTCCTCATGCCTCGTGCCTCGTGCCTTGTGCCTCGTGCCTCGTGCCTCGTGGCTCGTGGCTATGGCTCATGGCTCATGGCTGCGTGGCCTGCGTGGCTGCGTGGCCTGGCTGCGTGGCTCGTGCCTGCGTGCCTCATTAATAAATGGCGCTCGTGGCGTGGCTGCGTGGCTGCGTGGCCTGTGCGTGGCTCGTGGCTCGTGGCTCGTGGCTCATGGCTCATGGCTCATGGCTCGTTATTAATGACGAAGTAGACGTGTATTTAGCAATTCTGTTGTGGGTGTCACAACTAAAAACGGTCCAAAACTGCATTGGAAGATCGGGACTGAAAAGTAAAACTAGTTTTGAGCTGGGCACATATAGTAGCGTGTTTCAGGAAAATGTCGGTCGAAAAAAAATAAAAGACAAGATAGTTAGAAATAACGAAGTAGACATGTATTTAGTAATCCTTTTGTGGTTGTCTCAACTATAAACGGCCCAAACCTGCATTGGATGATCGGGACTGAAAAATAAAACTAGTTTTAAATAGGGCACATAACGTAGCGTATTTCAGGAAAATATCGCTCGAAAAAGAAAATGACAAAAACGGAATAAATGACAAAGTAAGCGTGTATTTAGCAGTCCTGTTAGTCTTGTTGTCCTGGTTGCGCAGGAGTAATTCCCTCACAACTGGTGTGTGAGGTGGTTCAACCGGTCGACAGTCGATACCGTTGAGTGTGCTCGATTTCACAGGCTGTATCGAATAGGCCGCTTGTTGGACAAGGCTTCGCCCGCACATCACCGCCAGCAGATCACTCACTCCATACATTATTATGTGCATCGCAGCCCCTCGACATTAACCCGCGTATGTATGCTGATGGCCTCCAGCTCGCCGCGGTTTCTAGTGTTCAGACCAGTGCAGTTTACCGCTATAATCAGGGAGCATGCAATGCAGAGGCCACAGCCGGTGAACACTCTCCATGCACACAAGCGACAAAAGCACCAGCCACAAACTGATACTAAAAAGAAGCACTGTTCTGACCAGTACGAAAAGGCGCAAGCCATAAAAGATGCTTAGAAGATAACGAAACACACGTTTATCCTTGCTTCATATCATCATCCTACCGCCGTACGAAGTTAAAAAGCAAGCTCTGTCGAAGCCGACGGTCGAAGGCCACAACATGCAGGCACGACACAGGCCGACTGTCCTTACCAATTCCTGTTTGAAGTTCACAGTATGCGCTGTGGCGAGTTGTGAATGACGGGGTGGTTCTAGTCCATGTCACAGATAGCAGTGCCCGTATGCCACACGCTATACCTACAGGGGGACATATAGATTCAATCTTGTGCTCACACTCCCAAGGCTACATCTCAAACGCAGTTCAGTCCCCCACACGACCCTTCGCTGGGAGATTCCCCGTCTATGAGATGCCGGCAGGTGCCTCGATGGCTGTTGATGTGTTCGTCCCTGTTTTGCCGTTCAAAACAGTCACATTTCCCTCTGAATCGACATCGATGATGGCTGAATCGCCCTCCTTGATCTCCCCCGAGAGCATGCGCTCAGCCATGCTGCAGCCGGCCGTGCCCACAGAACAGTCAGTAATCGCGGCCAACAGAGCATGTACCATCATCCCGGAGCAGCAGCCGCACAACATTACACCATAAAAACAAAGTCCAAAACCAGACGTGCCCGAATCATAGCTGAAAAACTGCAACACCCTCGTTCAAACTTAATCTCTACAAAATTGCTCTCTTGTGGGTGAGGGCTTTCGGAGGACAGCCAGCCACCTGTCCTCGAGGAGTCGCATGATGGCCCGTCGGAGGGGCCGCGCTCCATAGCTCGGACTGTAGCCCTCATCCACCACGCGCTCCCTGAAGCGCTCCGTCACCTGCAGAACGATAGCCGAGGACACCTCCGAACATCAGCCGGAGACTAAAGTGACCCAGTGGCTTGTGGATCAGCCTTTCAAAATACGTTATGCTCAGAGTTTGATAAGCAATGACGGCATCCCAAAACGGCTGAGTCTAGTTTGAATGGAGGCAGGACTCACCTGCAAATCAATATCTTTCTTCGCCAACCTCTCAAAGATTTCCTTCAACATGATATCCGCAATCTCCTTCACTTCTGACTTTGTCAACTGCCTGAACACGATGATCTCATCTAGCCTGTTCAAGAACTCGGGTCTGAAGTACTGCTTCAACTCCTCATTCACCAACGTCTTGATACGGTTGTAGCTGCTGTCCTTCTCGCCATAATCAAGCTGCAAAATGGACCACGAATCCCATCACGCAGAGCAAGGTCTACAATGCAACCATTGAGCAGGCCTTCACCATTCACAATATTCATTATGTCTCTCAAGCACATCCATCCCTGCGCCCCTACACGCACTCAGGACTTGAGGGGACACTTCAGCAATACATATGCTTCCACTCACCTGGAATCCGATGCCACCTCCGCCCTTTTCAATGACCGATGAGCCGACGTTGGAAGTCATGATGAGGAGAGTGTTCTTAAAGTCGACAGTGCGCCCTTTGCTGTCAGTCAATCGCCCATCTTCCAAGATCTGTTGCCACCAGCATGTCCATCGGGACCACCATCAATGGTCATGGCCTGATACCCGCATACTGTTATTGGAATTGCATTGCCGATTCCAGAGTCGTCAAAGTCTAAAGTGGTTGAAATAACCAACTATAACTGGAGCCACGCTGAATGGGAAACCCTATAGAACTTCCAAACATATAAAATGATTCCCAAAAAAAAACAAGCTGAAAACTCTCATACAAGTCTCTCACTGGCCGCTTTTCCGTAACAAAGTGCACACACAGAAAGGTAAGGACCATGGCCACCCCTCTTTTTTCCTGATCGAGGTAAGAAACTTTCCCAAGGATTGAATTAAAGACACAGAAATACTGGACTGCAATAAAAACAACACTCCACTACAAAAACCCACTTGCAAGAGCGCCATAGCCCTGCTTTTCAGTATGTTATGAGAACACAGAGCTAACATCTGCTTATCAGAACTAAACCGCTGAACTCCTTTACCCGAGAATAGCAGGACTAGCCAGCCACACGTGAAGTCTCACCTGAAGCATCATGTTGAAAACATCGGGATGCGCCTTCTCAATCTCGTCAAACAAAACAACGGTGTAGGGCCTCCTGCGGACCGCCTCCGTCAGCTGCCCGCCCTCGCTGTAGCCGACATAGCCTGGAGGTGAACCAATCAGCTTCGACACTGTGTGTCGTTCCATGAACTCGCTCATATCCAATCGCACCATAGCCTGCTCGAAAAAAGAGTCACCTTTGAGCATAAATACAAAGCAATCCACTGTGCTTAATTAAGCAGTATAGATGCAGGGTTGATGGCATCGTTTAGGTTTAGAAGATGGATAAGAGTAATGATACAACCAAAACAGATACAATGCATGAACAGCCCACGCTTACCTCCTCTGAACCAAAGTAGTATGATGCCAAAGCTTTGGCCAACTCTGACTTGCCCACGCCCGTGGGTCCGGAGAAAATAAAGCTTGCAATTGGTCTGTTCGGGTTCTTCAGTCCAACTCGAGCACGTCGAATGGCACGGCTGCGAGTAAAGACAAACAAATAATACCCACCAAGCTCTCTAGATCAGAGCTGACCAACAAAAGAAGCATTCAAGGGCCACTTCACCACTTGGCTAAAACAAGGTGTTGAGCCCTCCACCCTAGTATTTCGGAGTGGACGACCATGCCGTTGCAGATTGAATAGCCGTTGGCATAGGATTCAATTGTACCTGATAGCCTTGACTGCCTCGTCCTGTCCAATGACGCGCTGGTGAAGGGTCTCCTCCATCTTAAGCAGGCGGTCGCTCTCATCCGTGGACACCTTCTCCACGGGAATGCCGGTCCACGCGGACACGATCTGCTGAATGTCCGCCTCCGTCACCATGGGGCCCTCCTCGCGAGCCTCGTTCTCCGCCTTGGACTTCTCCTTGCCCTTCTCCGTCACCGACGCGATCTGAGCCTTCAGCTCCATCTCACGGTCGCGGAGCTCTCCAGCCTGCAACGATTCATTCCAAAAGCGTATCAAAGTCCTGCAATTCTTTGTTCCATTTGAGTGGGGAAGGCTGCCTTTTCATGCACCGTCGTTTATGGCAGAATGCTCAAAATATGCAACAAAAGTACAACACCAAGTAGTCCGCGGATGACGAGCTCATTTAGCTCACAGAAACTGTCACACTGAAGCTGTGACATTGAAGGAAAGTCGGGCTAAAAAATCCCATCCGCGATTATCAAGTGCGAAGTAGCAAAATGCGAAGAAGTCCCTCACACACACCTTCTCAAAGTCCTGACTGCGAACTGCTTCGTTCTTTTCCTTAGTGATAGCACGCAGCTGCTTATCGAGCTCCCGAGCCTCCTCCGGCACCTGAAATTGGATCATTGTGGTTAATTCATTGTTCCTGTCAAAAGAGCTGCAGACCGAAAAACTGCTGGATACTATACATTGCATATTCAGCTTATATATATGAGTTTATTTGGACAATCTCAGACATGCACTATCCCTGTATCCCTGTTTGGCTTATGGCCCCCCTCCAATTCATTCCCTTTCCAGACAAAGGCCCATCCATATAATTGATGTGGCGGGAGTTGTATCGCACTCTGGCATCGGCCAGAAAAAGTGTTCAGCACTACACATAGATAGCTGGAAAACACGCATCACCTACCCTACAATCGACGGTTCAAATTCAACTGAAGCAGTAACGAAATGAATTTCGTGTCAGAAAAAAAAGCAGCCGGCACCACGATCTTCATTCCTCTCGCGCTCAGACCATCCTGAACGAGACGAGACACGTGGCAAGCCCGCCTCACCTGCGCGTGACGAAGGCGAACGCGAGAACCGGCCTCGTCGATGAGATCAATAGCTTTGTCGGGTAAAAAGCGGTCACTGCATGAACACAGATTAAGCGTAGCCTTAGTCTGTGTGAAAATGAAAGAGACGAGAGGTGAATTCAGATCGACAAGCCAGATGGAATAGCACAAGCTAACAGTCCAGAAAAGTTCACAAGCCCCCACCTGATGTATTGGTAGGAGAGCTGGGAAGCAGCCACCAGTGACTCATCGGTATAACGCAGCTTGTGGTGAATCTCATAGCGCTCACGCAGCCCCTTGAGGATGAGAATGGTCTCCTCAACCGTCGGCTCCGGCACCTGCCGCAATGAACAGCAGCTTACACATAAGGATGTTTCTTGGCATCATAACCTGCATCCAGCAATCAGCACTTCTTGCAGGCCCTGTTCATTCCCACTTGCTGGACAACATCCAGGCATGTCCAACCTAAAGACTTTGCACTCAAATTGACAAATACGACAATCCAGTAAAAGCTTCAGCAAAAGAACTAGACATCCTTGTAAGCAAATCTGCCAGAATCGAGCTCCATTGTTCGAGCCTCACAACAAGCAGACGTTTATCTAACTAAACATCAGCAGAAGGTCACAACTAACTAAACACTTGTCAGACAGCTGACCAAGAGAAGTTCTCGACTTCCGCGACCACAATAAAAGAAACTTTCAGGCAGATACCTGCACAGGCTGGAAGCGGCGCTCAAGAGCAGGGTCTTTCTCGATATGCTTGCGATACTCGTCCAGCGTTGTAGCACCGATGCACTGCGTAATCAATTGCCATCCCAGTGTCCGTTAGAAGAAATTCAAACAAGCAGTCTTATAGACGGACATCAACTTCACAGAATATCAACAACGTAAGAACGAACTTCCTTAAAAAGAAAACGAATGCCAAAAAAGTACCCAGAGTGCATATACTACATGAGGACATCCATAACATCAACATTCTAGACGAACCACAATCCTGAAATCCTTAAAAACCCACATACAGCATGTCCTTGCATAGCTCTCCACATACAGAGAACAACAACTGCATACAGAGCATGTGGCCCCGCATGTATAAAGCGTATGCGTAGTGGGTTAACAGTACTTTTCTAAACACTACTTCGAATAATCATCCATCATGCCGTCCCCATCCGGTCAGACGTCAACTGCAAAGACCACGCAATTCAACCCGACAGCCTAAGCTACGATTGCGGAGTAAGTGATGAAGTTCAATACATACCTGCAGTTCTCCACGAGCCAAAGCTGGCTTAAGAATATTCGCAGCATCAATAGCGCCCTCGGCAGCTCCCGCCCCGATAAGAGTATGGACCTCATCAATGACAAGGATGATGTCATCAGCCTGCTTAATCTCCTCCATCAACTTCTTCAATCTCTCTTCAAATTCTCCTCGGTACTTAGTACCGGCGACAAGCAACCCCATGTCTAGCGTAATAACCTGCGCCATCGTAAGCAGTGATATGAGCGTGCTGCCCTCAAAACTCACATCAGAAACACGCAATCGAAATCAAACGAGTTGAGAACTGGAAAGCATACAAAAAGCAGACACCTCACCTTCTTGCCTTCGATCGTCTCCGGGACATCGCCGCTGGCAATGCGCTGAGCCAGCCCCTCGGCAATTGCCGTTTTGCCCACTCCGGGCTCACCGATGAGGCAAGGGTTGTTCTTCGTGCGGCGACCAAGAATCTGAGTCACGCGCTCAATTTGAGCTTGCCTGCCAACAACGGGATCCAACTTTCCCTGCAAACAAAACCCACCATGAGTGCAACAGGTAAAATCTAGCAATTCGCTATTTTAGTGAAAATTTAGGCACATCGCAAAATCTCCAAAGAGAATACGTTTATGTGATTAGAAAGACGAAGGCAGCACAATAATAGTGTCTGTGTAAAGCAAGATAAGCAGTGCCTCTCTGAAAGCGGATATTTCTGTTCATCCGCAATCTATCCATACACTAAGAACCTACCCTTAACAAAAACAGATCAAAGCCAGTTCACCCCTATCGATAAAAGTAAAGTTGGTATGCTTATGAGAACATTTCACGTATCCCATTACAATAGGGTTCAGAAGTGTCATGCTCACATCTTCTGCAAGCTTTGTGAGATTAGTTCCATATTCCTCCAAAGTTGGCATTTTATTGCTGCTGCTCCCTCCACCGACACCAGCACCAACAGCCTCCGTGCTCTCCCCAACCATTCGGATAACCTGAACATTATAAAGACCCAATTAAAAAGCAACCAATGAGACCTAAAATCTCTGAGGACACGACACGGAGGTGGGGATATACGGCCTCCGTAAACCTATATCATTCTACTTTCTAAAATGACATCCGCTAACGGTAACGGCGTTTCGTGATACCATGTCGTCGGGCTCCATTTTCTAAATGACAAAAACAATCCTGCTTCAGAGAATAACTAACCAATGCAGACATGACTGATTATGAGTCCTTCCACACCTGAGTACGAATATTCGTCGGATCAGCACCAAGGTTTTCCAGAACCCTTGCCGCAACCCCCTCTCCCTCGCGCAACAAACCCAGCAAGAGGTGTTCGGTACCAATGTAGTTATGACCTACAGGACAATACGAAAACGCAAAAGAAGGCTTTATTAGAATACACTCCATCCCAGCCAGTCAGTCTGCTCCTCAACGCAGGCTGTGTCACTGTTGACCCACAGAGACTATTTTCTTTTCATTAGTAAGTGAAAGCCAGCAGTGGTGTACCGAGCTGACGAGCTTCCTCCAAAGATAACTCCAACACGCGCTTTGCCCTAGGAGTGAATGGGATCTCCACCGCCACAAACCCTGAACCCCGTCCAATGATCTTCTCTACTTCCACACGAGCTTCCTTCAAATTCACTCCCATGGATTTGAGAACTTTGGCCGCAATTCCAGTGCCTTCCCCAATGAGTCCCAGAAGGATCTGCTCCGTCCCTACAAAGTTGTGACCAAGTCGGCGAGCTTCTTCTTGGGCAAGCATAATCACTTTGATGGCCTGCATACCGTGTACTTCCAGAAGAGTGTAAGTAGGAGAACAACCAGCAGATGGAACAGCTTGACAATTATAAAAAAAAGCCGGAATCTCGCGCTGTCAGTAAAACCAACATTCACTTGTGATACAAAATTGCAACCCGAGAGACATGCCAACTTAGCAAGACGAAAAGGAAAGATTAACATCATCGTCTAATGATATTTTCAATTGAAGGTGAGGATAAATTGCTCAAACTAAACAGCCCAGTGAATGTACAATTCCAAATTAACGGCAACAAGTGACTGCAGATCGAGTACAGCGGATGCAACTGCGAACCACGTACATACATTCGGCAATGTCAAAATTGGAAAACTACCTCACGGATCCATACTGACCGAGAGAATATCTACAATTGCCCTTCGCAAATAGATTCAGAAGGAAAGCGTTCAGCAGCAGAGATCATGGATTCCTCATGCGGCATTACCTTTACCTGACTAATCACTTCAAGACTGCAGAAATAGGGTAAACGACCCATCATCGTCAGTGAATTGGGTGTTCATTTCCTGTTCAGCAGTAGTGGCACGAGAGCAGTACCTTTTCTGTGAAGCGCTCGAACATCGCAGTGGTGACCCCTCTCCTCTGGCCATGGCTGCGAGGGACGGCGCTCACAGCGGCTGCGACAGTCGACTGGAGACTCCTCGCAGGGCGGGACCCGGCCGCGTCAACTGCAGCGGTGCGGCGCAGGCCCGAGAACCCCGCACTGCAGCTCGGGAAGGAGCTTCTCGCAGCAGCGGCCCTGCGAGCCTTGCGGCAGCCGCGCGGCTGAACGCTGTTCACAAGGCCAACTGTGATTCCCTGGAGAGCAACCGACTGGGCCAGAATTCCCGCCATATTCTCTTGTCCGGACTTGGACTTATCTTCTACGACCTAGCCAACTGTCACCGTTCTCCAATCACACTCTCAAATTCGACGCACGCCTGCAACAACAAGAAAATGACAATTGCATCAACAAAAAGAGGACATGGACTGCGAACGCAGGAATACATTGACATGCATTGACCTGCCAGCTCCCTCGACGCAAAATCCCTCGACTGAATTCAATTTGCGGTCTCGATTGGTCGTTTAAGTCACCCAAAGCGTCCAAGATAGCTCTGCATATCCTCCTGAATTCCCCACTCCTCTCCCCAGACCTCCGTGCTCAGACTACAAAACGAGACTCAAAATCTTAGAGACATTCTCCTGAATCAGAGTGCCTTTCAGAGTTTCCCCAGACGTAGCTCAAGGGCCTTGCTCCTGCATGAGATGGCATCCTTGAGAAACAGCAGCTAGGCCGCCGAAAAGAAGAAGGGCCTAGGGCGCGGACCTGCGGCAGCGCACCGGTGCAGCAGAGCGGCCCTCCCTCCCTGCGGACAGAGCAGAGCTCTCTCGGGCGGGCGGGTTCTCTTGCCTTCCCTTCCCTTCCTACAGGATCCTCCCTGCCTCCGTCCCTCAAGCTCGGCCGGAGCGCAGCTGAGAGGAATCTGCCTCGTGGAGAAGGGACCAGATGAGATGGCGTCCGCTGCGCGCCTCTGCGCCGTCCGATGGCGCCCTCCCTCCGCCCATCGACGGCCGCGCGGCGGCCACGCGGGGGGCCACTGCACACGCGCGGGCAGCGATCCGACGGCCGCGCGCGCAGTTCCTTCCGCCCGCACGCAAGGCGACGTGGCGCACGGGGGAGGGCGACGTGGCCGTCTGCCCGCCGTCGGATGGATGGCACGAGGGATGGGATGGGACGGGATGCCGACCGGCGCTGCCGGCCGCCCGCCCGCCACGGAGCCCGGCCGGCCAGCAACGGCCGGTACGGTCCTGTCCCGGCCCGCCTCGACTGGGGCCGACTGATGACGAGAGTGCGAGTGGTTCCTTTAAGAGGAGGGACGGGAGTGCGCAGACAGGCAGGCAGACAGGCAGACAGGTCTATGTTGCCGCGTTTATTTCAAAAGAGGACAGCGCAACTTCTCACGAGAGCGAGGGAGTGCCTTGATGCACGTTCGTTGTGTCTCTAGGGCCTCTACTTCCTCTACTTCCATCTGCAAATTTAAACGAATACCCTAAAAAGCAATCCTCCCTGCGCCCTGCTACATACTCCATGCACTATGTACAACTGCAAGCTTTTGTTCAAAGCAACGGTGGAAGCGACCCACTTCCACAAAATAACTTTGGCAAACGATCGCCACTCGGCCACTTCGCCCCGCCCTCATAAAAAGCGTTTCCTCCGGAAGGCAAAATAGGTTGCGCAAAAGAATGGCACGGATGCATTGTCGCCGCGGAAGGCAACCCTCCAAACAGCACAGCCGCTTGAGCAGATAGACAGCGCGCTCTGCAGCCGCTAGGAGGGGCAGGAAAGGATGGCAGACAGGGGAAGCTCGAATTCGAGTTCTCCCAGAGCTTACGATGCCATATGTGCATTTGAAGGTTGGTACAGAGTACGCCATTATGCAAAAGCATACTCAAAATGAGAGATCAAGTATGAAAACCCACGAGCAGGCTCCATGTGAACGGTACTCCGGGCCTGCTCGCCACTCTCTTCTCCAGAAGCTTCATAGCCTCCTGCCACCGCTTCGCTCTGACTGCCGCCACACAGAGGAGCTCCTCAAAAATGTCCAACTGCTCGTCGGAGCCGCCAACAGGCTGCGGCCCTATGCACGCCACTGTCCACCTTTAGCTGCCACCACGGATGGGGCACAACAGGCATGCAAGGGATACAGAGTGGAAGCGGGGAAACGACAGAAGCAAGAAAGAGATGAGGCAGAGAGAGGGGGGGAGGGAGAGGGAGAGAGAGAGAGAGCGAGCGAGAGAGAGAGAGAGAGAGAGAGAGAGTGGGAGAGAGACCGGGAGAGGGGGAACGAGTGGAAAGGACTAGGAGCAGGTCCAAGTTGAGTCAAAGCACCTTGGATGCAATTCCAACTGCTAAAATGACATTTGAGTACATACAGCTGATACTGGATACTAACTTCTGAATGACAAGGTGAGCGTAGTGGTTCGACAAGAAAGGAACACTGCGAGAGTTGTTACCTTGAGCTGTTTCGCAGAAAGGCTGAATGGATGACAGTCTGTAAAGCCCCTCGTAATCCCCCCCACCGAATGCAGCCATGGCCCTCGCCCCGCTTCGCCGGCCTCCCTCTGCATATGAGCAGAGAGACCGGCATTGCAGCAGGGCTGCTGCTGCCGACCGGCCTCGCTGCAGAGGGAGGAGACGGAACTCACTCAGTTGCTTCACGCAATGTCTCCTCACAAAGCCATGTGGCGATGAATGTGATCTCTTCTTATCTTTGGAATGCACATCAGAAATGCATCACATGAAATCATGTAAGTCGAGAGGAAGCTCATTGCAAAAAATCGATGCTAGACTCCGGCACTAGCCTCAATTGCGCAATGTAGGTTCCGCGTGCTATTAAATATGCAAGAGATCTACTTGAAGACGATTATCAGCTGACTAAAACACAGGAGCCACACTGTAGAAGTTTGTGACAGTGGGAGGAAGGTCAGCACATGATAAATGTGACAAAACTGTAGGCCAGAGGATAATAAATAGATATACGATGGCAACAGAATGCTAGTCTATGAATTACTGTTAATATGTAGTGTATTGAAAGCACATATTGTTCAATATGATAAGCGTTCAATCTAGTATATTGTCAAGCATAGCATGTGGATAATCTTTTTTTTAACAAAATCACACATGAAAAGTATCATTGAAGAAAGAAATACATCCTTAAATGGTTTATCATGTTACAATGCTACAAGGTGAAATCAAATTCTTCTTAAAAATAATATATTATGAAAGTTCTTTCAAATTGTCTTTTTGATTTTATGTTTTGGTACACTAAGGACTTAAATATAATCAAATCAATTTACAATTTATTTCTTCGGTAATCAAATCAATTGTTATTCATTCTGCTAAGAATACGAAGTGTGTTTTCATGTTACAAAAGCATTCTACTCAAGGAATGAATTGAATATGCTTGACAGTAAAATAATAACATTGACTCTAGATAGCAATTGTCCACTGGACACTTGCTATCTAGAGTCAACTTGTGCTGTGTGTCTAGAAGTTCGTTAATGAATTTGAAATAACTTACAAAGTGTCAATGGTATCAAATTCGAATTTAATTTCTTTCCAAACTTCACATGCTGCTGCTAGTTCAGGACTCCATTTGCAAGCCTGACGAAGTACATCGTTACCTTCGCGAGCAAGATCACGACCTTCATTACGAGCTTGAACACATGCTTCTAAT
>CM074822.1:1931527-1947029 GCA_037447605.1 Zygnema circumcarinatum
GTGTGCTGTTCCGTGGGCCGCCAACGCATGGCGCCGCCTTCTCTCAATCTCCGTTGGCAGCTCCTGGATTCCGTTGATCCGTGACACGGAAGAGGCATATGTCAAGTACAATTGAACTGACGCAAATCCGTCGAAGGCAGCTCCGTTACGCTACATCCGTCTGGTCCACTCTGTCTGCTCGTTCATCCGTACATTCGTACCGCATAATACCGTACAGTCATATGACCGTACGACCGTCCGACCGTACATGTTGTAAAGGCGTTGTAAAGTATTATATAACAGCCGTTATCTAGTCGTCACAGTTATATAATATAATATATATTATATAGTCGTAATTAAGCCATCCCTAGTAGGGATGGCCGTAAAATCATTATTATTTTTTGAAAGGTAGTGCTAAATTCACACCTTTTTTGTCTGGACAGTATAGCTCGGTACTATACACCTTGAAAAAAAGGAAAAAAAATCATTGAACTCACGATGCCGAGGCCATCAAATGTACATGGACAAAAGCAAAATGTGGAACCACGAGGGACTGGTCGCAAAGGACCGAAACACAATAAAACGAAGCTAAGCGCGGAAAACTACGCCTACGCACAACAACGCAGCCCCTAGAAGCAGTCGCGAAGGTCCTCGATGTGAGGCACATCGCGAGGAGGGAGCGGCGGAAGTCCACCAACGCGATCACCAACAACCACAGCACCCCGAAGAAGCGTAGAAGCAAGGCAACGCTGAAGGGCGACGGAAATGCGCTGTCGATAAAAGGTAGCCAGGTTCGATACAATGTATTGATCCGTACAGCCAGACATAGAACCATACGGAAATGATGTACGGGACTATACGGACCAAGTCACACGTGTTGAGGTGCTAGGCTAGCACCTCACCATTGTAGCAGCACTACCAGTCTACCACATGTCCCATCATCACCGTCACTCTTGAAACTGCTCTTGTGGACCTAATTTTCAATACAACTATTTTGAAACTAGTACAAGGTGTCCTAGAGCTGCCTTACGACTTGAAGCTTCAATTATTATAATCAATCTCCGTTTAATTAGCAAGAAAACGAAAGAAACGACGTTAAATACATATAAAGTACACTGTATTTTAAAATGTCGTATAATACGCATGTATTAGGGGGAGTCAGACCTTGACCATCGCCAAATCAATTTCGTAAGCCTGTCGGGCGAATTCAGCATTGGCTAAGTACGCATTTCAGTACTGCTGTGTACGGCGGGGAGTCAGACCTTGACCATCGCTTACGAAATTCCTGAATTCCTTATACTAAAGGAAAATGATACAGCGGCCCCACTTTTTGGAAATCGGCGCCCCCTTTTGGGAAAAAATTGTACTTTTTTTTTGGCTAATCACTCCCCCCCTTGGATCTTTCGGGAGGAGAGATCTTGTAGACAATCGGACCCCGCTCCTCGCGCGCAGGATCCGACCGTGCACCGACGTACGGCGCCGCGCATCGCGGCGTGGCCCGCGAGATGCGGCGAGCCTACGGAAACGTTGTCCTCACCTGACCCTTTTGGGTAAGAGGTTGCCACGTGGCAGTCTGCCATTGGACAACCCTGCTGCCGGTCGCCCATGCCGATACAGTGGACCCCCATAATATTTTCGCCATGGTTTCGGCAAATACTGGGCGAGAATATTGTAATTTGCAAATATAAGGTCCGTGTTACCAATAGGCGAGCGGTATTATGTTAGAGTTCATGTATGTTCGTACGTATCGTATCGTATCGTATCGTATCATATCGTACCGTGATTTAGATACACGAGCTCCTATTGGTGCCGTACGTATACCGTACGACTTAGAGATTTTGTTCGTACTTACCGTACAGCGTAAAAGCGTGACCCATGTTTGAAATCCGTTTCGATAAACAGATTTTGTATTGGATAATAGGTCAGGTTAGGTTAACACCCCTAGTACGTTAACATTGAGTTACCGTACAAAAAGGTGGTTTCGGCAAAATCGGGGCGAATTTCTTGGGGACGCACTGTATAAGGTGGAAAATATTATGGGGGTCCACTGTATCGGCATGGGGGACCGGCAGCAGGACTGTCCAATGGCAGACTGCCACGTGGCAACCTTGACCCAAACGGGTCAGGTGAGGACAACTTTTCCGTAGGCTCGCCGCATCTCGTGGGCCACGCCGCGATGCGCGGCGCCGTACGTCGGTGCACAGTCGGATCCTGCGCGCGAGGCGCGGGGTCCGATTGTCTACAAGATCTCTCCTCCCGAAAGATCCAAGGGGGGGTGATTAGCCAAAAAAAAAGTACAATTTTTCCCAAAAGGGGGCGCCGATATCCAAAAAGTGGGGCCGCTGTATCATTTTCCATACTAAAAGTCACTTCTTTCGTGTACGAATTCCGGATCGGGATCCGCGGCTCCGCCGAGCTCAGCCGTACCGAAATGTGTACCTAGCCAATGCTTAATTCGCCCGACAGGCTTACGAAATTGACTTGACGACGACGACGAAGACGACGTATTATACACGCGTTCGATACATATGGACCTATACTAGACACAGACCTTTTTTCGCCGGCAGATTTTAAAATATACAAAAAAGGATTAAAAACAGAAAATGCTCTTTTCACACCTTTTTGGAATCGATACACACCTTGTTCCGTCGGGCAGATTTTATTTTACAATCCGCTCGGAGCGGAAGATCCGTCCGCCACGAGATCGTTCGCGGGTGGCCGTCCTTCACACGTGCAATCTCAGCCGTCGATTCTCGCGCAGATCGTACCATGGCAGATCACCGACCGATCTACAGTTTTTTTTTCGTCCCATTCGCTGAAGGTCCGGACCCGGCCTCAGCGAATGGGACGCGCCCACGTATCCCACCCAAGCCGGCGCAAAGGTCCGTACAAAAATCGTACGGTCGCATCTTCGAGGAAAGGCGAAATGCCGTACATTGGGAGCCTGGACCAAACCATTTGTCACGTGTCCTGCCACATCATTCAAACCAACACGTTGCAGCTAATACTGTACCCCCGCCTAAAGTTAACACAACTTCTACTTTCCAATCCCAAGATTTTCGTCCAATAATATCGGCCGAAACCATGGTGAAAATATTAGGGGGAGGTACTGTACTGTGTGTGTATGTACGGTATGGCCTTGCCATCGTGAGTTCAATCAAACATCATTTTCCTCGTATGTATGAAATGTATGTATGTATGTATGTATGCACGCCTGGTCCAAAAGTAATATCTGAGAGCGGCTCTCATTGGCTGCTCTCCGAGATATCTGGCGGAGCGGTGGGGGCCGTCCGATGAGCCATCGTACGGTCGGGGCGCGGAGTACGCGGGCGGACGGGGCGCGGGCCGGCCCAGATCGATCGATCCACGCGGCGGGCGGGCGAGCTATCCACCCATCCATCCGGTGCGGCGGGCGGGCGGGCGGGCGGGCGGGCGGGGGTCCACGTCGAGCGACTGCCCGAAAAGGTCCCCCTCGCGGGACGCCGCGCGCCGCTTTTTGCACTTTTCCAGCGCACCGCAGCGTGGCCGCACGAGGGAGGCCGGGCGGCCTGGGTACGGGCCCTGGGTAGCCGTCTGTAGGGTTCCCTTTCGACCTCTCGCCCTCTCTCTCTCTCTCTCTCTCTCTCTCTCTCTCTCTCTCCGCCTCGCCTTCGCACGCGCCCGCCGGCAGCGGCAGCAGCAGCAGCGACGCGGCTCCCTCGTCTCCTCTCCTCTCCTCTGTCCCGCCGCCCGAGAGAGAGAGAGAGAGAGAGTGAGAGAGAGAGTGCCAGCCGCGCGGCGCATGCTCCGAGGCGCCGAGCCATGAGCTCTGCGCGGCGCGCGTCGCGAGGCGGCGCCGAGAGGAGCGGTGGAAGTCGGCGTGGGGGCGCCGCTGGGGCCGATGCGCCAGCTCTCTTCCCGCCCATGCATGTCGCCCACGCCGCAGGACCGGGCTCGGGGCCCCGCGCTCCTCCCAGGAATAAAATGGCGCTCTACGAGCATGTTACCACGCCGTCCAAACGCGCTCGGCCTTATTGGGGGCCAACTTCAACGATGCAGGCCGACAGTGCAGGACTTCAGACTCTGGACCTCCATGGGATACGCACAGACGCTGTTCTCTCGGTAAGCTCTCTCTCACGGCGGACGGAGCCGCACAGGCTTGTGCTGGTTGAACCGAGATGTGGTTCGGCCAGACTAGGAGTCTGTTCGCTGTTCTTTGGAACGATGGGCAACCAGAGGAAGGTGGCGTGGGTAGAAAGCGAGGAACGTTGTCGCATAACCGCCATTGGCTGTCTTTTCTAAACGTCCTTGCCGGACTGCGTCAACTTCAGGCATGTCGTTGGAACTCGCTCTGATAATACAGAGTTCACAATCTCTTTCTATTTACAACGAGTTTATCGATGCTCTTTTGTTGAGAATACTTAGGACGGAAAAATGATTGGGAGATACGTTCCACTAAGTTATGAGGTTGTATAACCGGATGTCGAGGGCTCATGAAGCCCACAATATGCTCTGCACCAATCGTGAAAGCCCTGCCGAGCCATATGGCGGCAGAGCTTGCTTTGGGTCTGCTCGACTTCAGTCAAGTTCCACTTGCTTTCGGTCTTTGATGTCCTGAATATCAGTTCCTGTTGTATGCGATTGCAAGATCTTATGCAGGCCCCACTTGGATCTGTTTGACTTGTTGCTTTCCTGCACGCATGGCTGCCTCTGCACAGATGCAACAGTTTCGAACTTATGAGAGCCGATTCTCATATCCTTCATACTTTGGGCAGTCTGCCCCGAACAGCGGTGCCGTTGTAGGATCAGCTCCAGCTTTTCCCGGGATTTGGCACAGGCAGGCCTCTGGAGGCAGCAACGCTAGCTGTCTGCAGGACTCGTTAGACAGAGAAGTACCCTGCATGCCTTACAGGCTTCCTGGCCAACATTTTGCTCGGCAAGAAGTCGCACAGCCGTTGAGGAGCACCATCGGCGAAAAGCACAAAATGTCTGTGAACGCCTTAAGTGTAAGAACGGGCGATTCCATTGTGGTGGACGCATCGGACGGCAGAATCAGAGCAGATGGCCGAGGCATGCGTGCTCTTACAGACGAAAGGCTTGTGCGGGATACTAGCGGTGAAGGCAGTGGGCCAGCGTCTTCGCCTGCAACTTCAGAGAAATGGGCTTTTATGGCATGGCAACAGCGACAGTGTATGAAACCCCAAGTAGAGAAGGCTTCATCATCATATGTGCCAGTTGGTGAGCTAGCACTTTCAGGTGCTACTCCAGGTTCCGGAAAGTCCGTGAAGGGGCACGCAGAAGGATTTCCTGGCTTGAAGTCAGCCGCAATAAAGCCAGCAGTTAGGAACCTTCCAGGTGGAGGGTTTCCTTCCGGTTTTGATTCTGAAGGACCCTCTGAGATTGTAGAGGTGCGCTCAGTTTGCGCATCCGTCCAGGGTGAGACTGGGTCTGTTCACGGAGGTCTTGACTCTCGAGTAGGAGTACTTCGAAAGCAGTCGCAGTTCGTGCAGCCTCTGGAGAATTCTTTCTGTTCTGCTGGTGCTCCCACGGCTAGTGACATCACAGGGGCTGCATTACCGTCAGCAGATGTTCAATGGAAATTTTACACTGCGGAGCGAGGAAATGCAAACAAGGTGGCCTCTCATTCGGGTGCTTGCATGAAAGAAGGGGAAGTGGGTGAAGGGGGTCATGTTCGTCCGAGAGTGCCTCGAGCTAGTGACGAAGAGCATGACTGCATTAGCCGGAAGCACCCAAGAGGACAATGCGGGGGGCAGTACGACGTTGAGGAGAGGAGGGAGCAGGGCCCTGATGGTTCGAAGAATGCGGACGAGGATCAGAGAGCGCGAGAGCAATCTGGTGCAGTGAGAAGTGACGCGGAAGCCGCCAGGCAAGCAGAGAAGTGCCCCATGGCAAGAAGTCCGGACGTTTCCGAAGAGACTAGCGGGGAGAGTGGTGGTGGTTTGTCAGAACAGTCACCTCCTGCAGGAGGGGATGCAGCGGACGGAGACAATGAGGATGTGGAGAGGAGACGAATGGTCATGCCCATGGATGTAGTGACAGCCATAGGACAGCAGGAATTTTGGAAAGCGAGAAAGACCATTCTCAGGTACATCCTGCTGCTGGCTTTGAATTGATTTGTGCGTGTCCTTCGATACGTTAGCACGGCCGTTTGTCTAGTTTTCATGTTCGCAGTCCCCTTGAGTTTACGCCGCCATCACTTTCCTGGCAGCAAAAAGTTTCAAATAACTTCCTTCTACTTCGGACCTTCACTGAAAATGTTTTCTTTTAGATATCTTTTCCGTGGCCTTGTGTTGTGGTACCTTCCCTTCTCCTAGGTCGAGTTATAGGGAGGCTCACCCTGAAGCCTCTTGTTAGAGAATACTTCGTTCGAACCTTTTGCAGGGTACTACAAGCTATGGTAGGGGAATTGCTCATTATCTGTTTAGTGTCATTACTATGGCGGGTTGGCCTGCAGACAACAGAGAATTTTCACAGCGCAGGTGTTTGAACTACATCGTATCATCAAGGTATTGCACCCTTTTTGTACATTTTCCTGCATTTGCTGGCATGCAATTACCTTCATGTTTGCTTTATTGGCCCTTGCAGGCACACTTTTTGGTTGTGTTGTTGACCAGTGAAGTCATTGCTTTGGCCCGTGTGCAGGTTCAAGCGGAATTAGCTCTCAAGGAAATTCCAGCTTGGATGGACACAGCGGATGGATTAGGACCATCCATTCGACCAATGGGAGTCACCGAGGCAGCTCTGGCAGTTAATGGTCTGACCTCGTCCGAGGCCTTGACTCTTGCAGCCCAACGTGTCGGTGAAGAAGCATCAAAACTTATGGCACAGAGAAGACAGCAACGGCAAGCCAGCCCTGATGACTCTCCTCTTTCTAGCTCCGATGGAGCTGCTAAGGAGCTCTGCAGTGTGCCATCAGCCGCAATGCCCCGCCCTGGGACAGGCCCTGGCCCGCCTACCTCCACAGCAGTACCTTCTGCGCCCCAATTCTGGTCCTATCCTCCGTACTCAGCCATGCTTCAGCTTCCACAGCAGGCTGCGGCGGTGGCTGTGGCGGCCATTGCGCCATGGCTGCCGCCGATGCCGCCTCGGATGCCGCCAAGTGCGGCGGCAGCAGCTGCGGCGGCAGCGGCAGCGGCGGCATTTGCGTACGGCCCGTACGGCCAGATGTACGGCGCAGGTGTCCAGGGGGGGGGCTACTCCACCATGTACACGTCTGCAGGAGCGCAGCCAGGGATAGTTGTCCAGCCACAGTTAATGGATGTGGGGGTTCCGCAGATTGGAGGGATGAATGGGAATTATTTAGATAGCCGGCAGGAGCTTTATCCTGGAGTTGGTAAAGCAGAATGGCAAGGAAAGACCGGCGGCGGTGGGTTCAACTCTGATCCTATGGCTGCTTGGTACGCCCTCCCTAGCTCACATGCTCAGCTAGCGAGTCACGGTGGAGTCGGATGCTTTGACGGTCTGGCAACAGCTGCTGGTGGACTCCCTCTCCCTCTCGTCCCTTTTCAACGTGTGAACGCAAGTGCTGTACCTAACAACTTAGAGAGCATGCCTTTGTCAGCTTCAAAAGGCATGGCTCAGCCGCTGCATCTTGCGTTTGACGAGGACATGTCCCATGGGCCTGTGGCTGAGTCTGCCAGCAGAAAGTTTCCAGCCGGGCAGGCAGATAGGAATCGATTGCCTGTGGAGGAATCGGAGGGGAGTCCGTGTGATAGCCCGTCCTCAGGCGGTCAGCCACAGGGAGCTGTGCACGATTGGGCGCATGGGTGGGGCCCAAGCTTGCGTCGCCAGCAAATGTCGACCTCGGAGTTAAGAGACCGGCAGAGGGAAGCAGCGGATATTGCAGATGAGGAATTCGGAAGAGGGACAGATGTGCACGGGAGTGAAGGAGGTGGAGGGTTTCATGGGGCCGGCGGGCAGGAGCCTGGACGTAAAGGTCGCTTGGCAGGAAAAGGGCACCAACAGATGGCGGCAGGTGAAGGCAGTAAAGTGGGGAAGCGAGCATCGTCTGCCGAGCTGCAGCTCTTTCCTCTGCAGCCTCTGCGCTCGTCTTTGGGCGGCGGAAATGCAGACGAGCGCTCAACAGCCGCCGGGCGGGCTACCTCCTCTGTTATCAAAGTCGTGCCCCGTGCTGCCGCAGCAACACCTGAGAGTACTGCCGGCATCTTGCTGTCCATACAGAAGCAGCGGCAAAGGTAGTGCAGCGCTTTGCGGGTGTTATGATGAATCATATCTAAGTAGTATATAGGATGCATGTTAAAGTCTGGATAATTCTTGACGAGAATCTCCAACTCTTTTCCGTGCTATAAAAGGCGGGTTATTTTGGGCATTATTTATGTTCATGCCCTAGAAGATATTGCTATTCTGTAACTCGTGGTCGGTCAATGTAGCCGATCAAATTGGAGGAGGCAGCACGCATTTGTGCTACGGGAGTAAAAGGACGGTTGGAGCTTAAGAGCGGAGGTGATTTAGTGGACGATTTTGCAGACTATTGCAAATACTAAAATTCTTTATCGCATTTACAACTCGTTCTTAAATGTTGTCTGACGTTCGAATGAATGTAGTAGCATTGTGGCTGATGCAGTCCAGAGAAAGCTCATATTTATTCGTGTGCTGTAGCGACGTAAACTAGCTGCCCTACGGCACAAGTAAGACACCCGCATAGCAGAGAGAGCAGCTGCGGCATCTGCCGTGACAACATATGGCTTGCATATGAGCTCCAAAAGCGAGCTTGGCATATGCCAGCACCTCTCGTCCCCCTTCCTCGCCCTTACTCAGTCATTGAGGGACCATCCCGATGAAACAAAACATTGAGGCTGTGCTCCCCGTGACTGCAGCATCCGCCAATCAATGCACGACACGCGCAATGCATCATATCATGAGGGGCGGCCTTTGCAGCAGTTCTCAGTGCTAACCTGCATCGAAGCGAACTAGTTTCTGCAAAGCTTTTAACCACCAATCCATGTCTATCAATAACCCGAACTCACACAAAAGCCGTTGAGGTAGAGCTTTCACACAGAACATTTCAGAATTAAGCCGTCACCATAGAAGAAACTCTTTTTTCAATCTTTTACTAACCTTGAAGAAACACTGACCTTTTCCGATTAACAATGCCCCCTAAATACGCTCTCCAGTGTCAAAAGAAACTACCTGCGAAGGTAAAGACTTGGCTAACTTTTTTTCCAAAAATAGCAACGATTGACTAACATTTTGCTTACTCTGCAGCCAATGCGTGCTAACATGCGCATACCCGTCACTGGCTGTTGTCGCGCATACACATCCATCCCCAACCCCCCTCCCCCCCCAGAAAAAGAAACCATTTTATCCTGCCTAGAATCCCATTCTACCACCTGATAACGTACTAGCTGCAACTACGTCCTTCTAAGGATATTTCCACCATTGGTATAGTACGATGCGCTGAGTTATCTTAGGCCATATTCTATTCGCTGTTCATTGCAAACGGCATCATTCTGCCTTCTTCTTCGTCTGTTTCTCTGAGGCCAAGCCATATGCTGCAACCTTTACAAGAATACGCAGTAGGGTGTACAACACAAGCACCATTGCTGCATAGACTGAATACACATCTACATTGTAGCGCTCCACAAAAGACATATAATTGTCCGGCATAATCCAGTGGCTGCTGCTGCCCGTCTCTAGCAGATATGCGACCACTTCCGCCCCTCGCCGGACACCACCTTGGAGTCGCATCAACTTTCCGAGCTGCTTGGCTCTCAGGACATAACTGCTTTCTGTCTCACCGCCGGATTTGGAGCCTCCATTGACATCTCCCTTATCTCCAGCGAGCTTGTTCAGCGCCTCTGTGACAATCTCAGGCGTCAAACTGTCCACATCAAGGCTGACTCCTGCCCCCGAGTCACGCAGCCTTGCAGCAAGCTCGGGCTGGTCAGCCATGACTGGAATGCAGACCATCGGCTTGCCAAAGTAGATGGCCTCATGAGTGCCACCAAAGCCGCAGTGCCCGACAAACACCTGCACAGCACGGTGATCCAAAACCGCCCTCTGGGGCAGCCATAGCTCCAGCCTCAGTCGCTTGTGTGGCTTGTCTGCAAAGCCTTCCGGCAAAAACTCGCGGTTATCAGCGCGAAGCGACCACAGCACCGGCCTTCCCGACGATTCCAGACCGTTGAACAGAGCGGTGCCCTGCTTGACGGACAGCCTGGCATGGCTTCCCATGCTGACAACTGTGACAGTCTGATTTGGCCACTGATCGAGCCACGCATGGAGTTCCGGATTTTTCTCCAGGGGGGAGGGCCCAGCGACCTCCCTACCAGGAGGAGGGTAGATGAGTGGCCCCGTGTAAACAACCATGGGAGGGGTGGGAATGGCGTAGTCAAAGCCCACCACTGTGTTCACCAGCTTAGGCCGCAGCACGCCTGGCTCGGGGT
The DNA here is from genome assembly GCA_037447605.1 of Zygnema circumcarinatum. Taxonomy (NCBI): domain Eukaryota; kingdom Viridiplantae; phylum Streptophyta; class Zygnematophyceae; order Zygnematales; family Zygnemataceae; genus Zygnema; species Zygnema circumcarinatum. The sequence goes on from CM074822.1 coordinate 1,941,913, forward strand.
ACTCCGTCACCGTCATGTTGCATTTGCACTTCTTCTGCAGCTTGGTGGTCGCGAGTCTGTACGCGAAGTGATGCGCCCAGTAGTGGCCATCAAGCTTGTACCACAACACGCTGAAGAGTCGATCCCGGAAGGTCATTTCCTTAAGACCTCTAGGTGCCGAATGAATGGGGTAGTGGAAGGGGGGGGGAGGCATGGGGTCCCAGACAAGCTGCGGGGAGTTGTACAGCAGTGGAATGTCATACTTCTGCGCAATGTACTCCCCTGTCTGCACAGACGTGAAGTGGTTGGCTAAGACGATATCCGGCTTCATAGAGAAGGGCTGTCCGGCATGATCCTTTCCCACGAGGCCGTGCTCTTGGATCATACCCTCCTGCAGCATGGACCATAGCATGAGCGCGTCGTTGCTGTAGAATTCCGAGCGCGCACGCACCATCATAGTGAACGTGCTCACAGTACGCGTGCTCCACCGCGCCGTGTTGCGCTTGCTCACCTCCGACTCGCTCTCGGGAGCCCCCCCCGTCGGCAAATACACGAGGCCCGTACCGTCGATGATGCGGCCGGGCATTTTGGGGCTCACGTACGGCGCGGCGAGGTAAACGCTGAAGCCTCTGTCGAGCAGCTCCTGCCCGAGGGAGATGGTAGGGAAGAGGTGGCCGGAGAGGGACGCGCAGAGGAGGAGGACATTGGCGCCGCTGCTCTTGGAGGAGAGATCGTGCGCGCCATTGACGCTGGCGCCATCAACGTCTCCATTCACCGCGGAAGAGAGAGCGATAGGGAGCAGCTGGCAGAAGAGAATCGCAGCGCAAAAAGCTCCGTAGCTCCACATGATCGCAGGCCCCATGGCGGCGCCCCACTTCCCTCAGTCAGCGGCCGGCGGGCAGCGAGGCTCTCCTCTCTTCTCCTCTCCTCTCCCAAGAAGGAAGGCGCTCGCCTCGCCTCGCCTCGCCTCGCCTCGCCTGGCCTGCTCGCGGCCATGGCCGCCGCGCCGCGCCCTAATGCCCGGAGGCGCGCGCAGCGACGTGGCGGCGTCGCGCCACGTGGCGCCAGTCGTGGAGGCGCCGACGGGCCGCAGGAGCGGGGGCTGTCCGTACGGACGGCCAGTTTCGGTCTGCAGGCCCAGGCCACGGCGGAGAGCGTATCTAAGTATCGTATTGACTATGTTAAATAACATCGTATTGAGAATCGAGCAGAACATTCGTATCGAGAATCGTACAAAATTATCGTTTTGTATCGTATTCGAATTTTGGAAATATTCCCCAGTCCCAGCCATAGGACTCGGCCTCGTAGCGTCCGTACCGTCCGCGCGGTGGCGTTACAGTAGGACCCCATCATATTTTCCACATCAACATTTGCGTCACCGATAAATTCGCACCAATTTTGCCGAAACCATTTTTTGTACGGTAACTTCGTGTTAGCCGTACAACTCGTACAATTCGTACAATTCGTACTAACCGTACTAGCCGTACTAGCTGTACTAGCCGTCACGGGCTGACGCAAAACTCACCGATGTAGCGTAGTGGAGCTGCGCTCGACGGATCCGCGTCAGTTCAGTTGTACTTGATATATGCCTCTTCAGAATCACGGATCAGCAGAATCCAGGAGCTGCCAACGGAGGATGCAAGAAGGCAGTACCATGTGTTGGCGGCCCACGGAACAGCACATCATCCAGCAAGGCGCACTCGGAGCGCCGCAATTTGCCGCCGATAGTTGTTAGTTGACCTATCATAAGGCTCCACATCGTCAGCCAGGCCACTCAGTGGTCAGTTGGCCAATCAGAGACTGTCACTACTAAGACTCAGGATTTACTGTCAGAGATAGATAGATGGGATGTCAGTGATGCTAGTTTGTCTTTTAGTGCTGGGCTTAGTATTTGTATTTGCTGTGTGGTTTGTTGTCCTGTTCTTCTTTTCTTCCTCTCAAGCTCCAGCAACAGATGCTAGTACGAGAGAGAAAGAGTTCCACTGCAGAGAGAGAGAGAGAGAGAGTCTTCTTGCTGATAGCATTTAGACATCCAATTCAGCCCAGCCAGACAAGCATTTCAGTGAGAAGACACTTATATTGTAATGAGAATCCCCAGCCAACCGCTGGCTGGGGTAAGTTTCCAAGACACACCCTTTTTCTAAGCTGACCTTTGCTGTCTCTATGCCAAGCTCCAAAGTTGCTTTATCCTGCCTTCCATTCCTCCCAATGACCGATGATAACTAGGAGCCTAGCAAAGAGAATAGCTGAAGAGAGAACAGAAGAAGAGAACCCCCAGGGAAGGGCTCTTTGCGTATCGAGTCCGGCCGCCGGCGGGAACATCTTCAGGATCCCTACGTCTTCCGCTGCGCGTACCTCTGAATCCCCCGGTTCGTGGCTCTATACTGCAGGCAGACCCACAGCCCCAATCCAACCCTTCATTAGTTTTAGTATAGATGCACTAGTTGCCGTACAGCACCTTCAGCTAGATCAGCAGTCTCCTCTTAACTCCACTTATCTTGTGCTACACCAATTCTCCCCGCACGTGCCGCCGTCAGAGGCGCTCGCTCTTCTCCCCTTCTTCTTGGCTTCGATACGATACGGTACGGTACGATACGATACGATATGATACAATACGAAACTCCCCAATACGGTACTATCCGTACTAGCCATACGAGCTGTAGTAGCCGTTACGGGCTCGAATTTAAACTCTTCGATTTTTCCCGCCCTTGTCGCCGCAAGAGGCCACCATAGTGTCAGTTGCCACGATACGATACGGTACGGCGCGATACGATATATCACCAAGCGATACGATACAATACGTACGGACGTACATAAACTCTAACGTAATACCGTCCGTCTATTGGTAACACAGACCTGATATTTGCCAAAAACAATATTTTCGCCGGATTTTCGCGAAACCCAGGTGGAAAATATGATGGGGTCCTACTGTACAGTGGGGGGTCCTCGTATTTTCCACCCTGTACAGTGCGCTCCCAAGAAATTCGCCCCGATTTTGCCGAAACCACCTTTTTGTACGGTAACTCAGTGTTACCCGTACTACTTGTACTATTCGTACTATTCGTACCGACCGTACTATCCGTACTTGTTGTACTAGCCGTTACGGGCTTAAGCAAAACAAACCGAATCTTCCCGCACGTGCCGCCGTAAGTGGCGCTCGCTCCTCTCCCCTTCATCTTGGCTTCGATACGACACAATACGATACGACACTACACGATACGTTACGATACGTAACGATATGATACGGTATTAGACGATACGATATGTACGGACAAACATGAACTCTAACATAACACCGCCCGCCTATTGATAATACGAACCTTATATTTGCAAAATCAATATTTTCGCCCCTTTTTGGCCAATACCATGGCGAAAATATGAGGATCCCCCACTGTAGTGCGTTACGGCGTGGCCCAGAGGGACGTGCGGACGGCGGCTCCCAGCCGGGGGGGCTCGCGTCATCGCAGGAGATGAATAATCGCACACCACCAGCACCACCACCAGCAGCAGCAGCAGGACACGCGGACCAACGGTTGGTTCAGGCTCCCTCCGCGCGATGTGATGTGATGTGATGTGATGTGATGTGCTGCTACCGCACATCGATCGATCGGTGACCTTCGCGGCTGCTTCGAGCAAAGGAGGGAGGGCTTGAAGCGGTGTTGAGCCTGGGCGTAGCTTCGCGCTCCCTAGCTTGTTTCTGTTGTCCGTAGGTCTTTGGCGGCCAGTTCCTCGTGGTTTCCCATGATGGTTTTGCCCATGTACATTTGATGGCTTCATCGCCATGCGCGAGGTCAATGCCATTTTCCCAGTATTCTGTCGAAGCTGATTTGCAGGCGCACGGTGCTTGTCGTGCGGCGATTCTCCTCCGTCACCTGCTCCCTTTCGCTCTCTCTTCCGAGAAAAAAATAATATGCGTTGAAATTTTGTTGGTTATTTCTGCTCCCTAAAAGTGATTTGGATCACACAAGATCACGCCATCTAAAGGCACAAGGACAAAGACAATACGTAGAATCAATGTGAACCAGTCACAGATGATTTTTTATGCTATATTTCGTAGCATATTTGGACATGCCGGCGTATCAAGGAAGTCGAGCCAAAGTACAAATTCAGCGCATTTTCAAAGACACCAAACTCCGTATTCGAGAACACTGGTTCAACCAGGAGACCTGGCTGGATATGACCCTCCTTCGTAGGAGTTTCAAATGTCAATGTAGCGCATTCACAAGTGTGGGTTCCACGATATTGGGAATCATTCAGACGATGGAGCCGTCTGACCTAGATTTTAGCCGTACAAGATTTCAATTGGTGACGAGATAGATATTCAAGTGAAGAAGGAATGGATATTTGCTGTTCAAGGTGGTTGAATGGTTGAATTCGACTTGGTGATGAGATGCTGACTGCGGAATTATTGAGACGTTGAGACGTTCAACTTTTCTAAAGGTCAGTTTAGAATTGGTAAAAGGTAATGGCAATCACCAATTAAAATGGCAACCCATTCCAAACCTTTGAACTGGATTGTATTTGTAGAAAAAAAAAATAGCCAGCATGTACAAATGCTCAAACTGGTTAGCTCTCCTGTGCATACTTCCGTTCCGTTAAGTAAACGGTACCGCATGGCCGTTGCACGGCAGAGAGCAAAGTAAGACCTGCAGCACATGGCAGACGAACTCCGCACTCCTACAGTAGAGTACACAGGCCGGCTCAGAGACCAATGCTGGCCGATCATATCACAGAAGAACTGCGACTTGGCTGTTCCGAGCCGCGACAGGGTCCACGACCACCAGAGTTCCCCAAAAGCTTCTCATCCATTCATGCACTCAGCTCGCGAGGGTTTGAGACATTTTCAAAGCCACAGTACACGTGCCATGGTTTGCATCGCAGAGGTCCCTTGCATACGCCACACTGGTACACAGGTGACAGCCCCTTTTCGCAGAGAACAGCGGGCGTTGGCACACCACGCAGAATGCATCTCATCAGGCGGACAGCCAATGCCCGGACAGTAGATAAGCAAAGCCGCAACATAGCAAGACAAGGCTTTTACAATCATTTCATTTATGGGAGTCGCCCGCATTACAATTTTCCCGATGTCCGCACTGGGTTTGCTAAAGCCTCTTCCCCCCCCCCCCCCCCCCCCCCCC
>CM074823.1:0-50238 GCA_037447605.1 Zygnema circumcarinatum
GTCTTTTACTCTTTTGCACCGAAATTTCTCAGCGTCACTCTACAGTGAGTCCGCCGTATGCACAAAAAGTTTGAGTCAATTAAGCGTTCTCCCTATTCAGATATGGACGTTTTTGTGACACGTGCAATAAGTTGCGTTCCTATACATGTCCACTCCGTTATACATAACTTTTTTGTCTTTTACTCTTTTGCACCGAAATTTCTCAGCGTTACTCTACAGTGAGTCCGCCGTATGCACAAAAAGTTTGAGTCAATTAAGCGTTCTCCCTATTCAGATATGGACGTTTTTGTGACACGTGCAATAGGTTGCGTTCCTACACACGTCCACTCCGTTATACATAACGTTTTTGTCTTTTACTCTTTTGCACCGAAATTTCTCAGCGTCACTCTACAGTGAGTCCGCCGTATGCACAAAAAGTTTGAGTCAATTAAGCGTTCTCCCTATTCAGATATGGACGTTTTTGTGACACGGGCAATAGGTTGCGTTCCTATACACGTCCACTCCGTTATACATAACTTTTTTGTCTTTTATTCTTTTGCACCGAAATTTGTCAGCGTTTTTCTACAGTGAGTCCGCCGTATGCTCAAAAAGTTTGAGTCAATTAAGCGTTGTCCCTATTCAGATATGGACGTTTTAGTGACACGTGCAATAGGTTGCGTTCCTATACACGTCCACTCCGTTATCCATAACTTTTTTGTCTTTTACTCTTTTGCACCGAAATTTCCGAGCGTCACTCTACAGTGAGTCCGCCGTATGCACAAAAAGTTTGAGTCAATTAAGCGTTGTCCCTATTCAGATATGGACGATTTTGTGACACGTGCAATAGGTTGCGTTCCTATACACGTCCACTCCGTTATACATAACTTTTTTGTCTGTTATTCTTTTGCACCGAAATTTCTCAGCGTCACTCTACAGTGAGTCCGCCGTATGCACAAAACGTTTGAGTCAATTTGGCGTTCTCCCTATTCAGATATGGACGTTTTTGTGACACGTACAATAAGTTGCGTTCCTATACATGTCCACTCCGTTATACATAACTTTTTTGTCTTTTACTCTTTTGCACCGAAATTTCTCAGCGTCACTCTACAGTGAGTCCGCCGTATGCACAAAACGTTTGAGTCAATTTGGCGTTCTCCCTATTCAGATATGGACGTTTTTGTAACACGTGCAATAAGTTGCATTCCTATACACGTCCACTCCGTTATATCTAACTTTTTTGTCTTTTACTTTTGTGCTCCGAAATTTCTTACCGTCACTCTACTGTGTGTCCGCCGTATGCACAAAAAGATTGAGTCCATTTGGCGTTCTCCCTATTCAGATATGGACGTTTTTGTGACACGTGCTATAGGCTGCGTTCGTATACACGTCCACTCCGTTATATATAACTTTTTTGTCTTTTAGTTTCGTGCACCGAAATTTCTCAGCGTTACTCTACAGTGAATCCGCCGTATGCACAAAAAGTTTGAGTCAATTTGGCGTTTTCCCTATTCAAATATGGACGTTTTTGTGACACGTGCAATAAGTTGCGTTCCTATACATGTCCACTCCGTTATACATAACTTTTTTGTCTTTTACTCTTTTGCACCAAAATTTCTCAGCGTCACTCTACAGTGAGTCCGCCGTATGCACAAAACGTTTGAGTCAATTTGGCGTTCTCCCTATTCAGAAATGGACGTTTTTGTGACACGTGCAATAGGTTGCGTTCGTATACACGTCCACTCTCTTATATATAACTTTTTTGTCTTTAAGTTTTATGCACCGAAATTTCTCAACGTCACTCTACTCTGTGTCCGCCATATTCACAAAACGTTTTAGTCTATTTGGCGTTCTCGCTATTCAGATATGGACGTTTTTGTGACACGTGTAATAGGTTGCGTTCCTATACACGTCCACTCCGTTATACATAACTTTTTTGTCTTTTACTCTTTTGCACCGAAATTTCCCAGCGTCACTCACCGGTACAGGTCCGCCGTATGCACAAAAGTTTGAGTCAATTAAGCGTTCTCCCTATTCAGATACCAGACGTTTTGCTTGACACGTGCAATAAGTTCCTATACATGTCCACTCCGTTATACATTACTTTTTTGTCTTTTACTCTTTTGCACCGAAATTTCTGAGCGTCACTCTACAGTGAGTCCGCCGTATGCACAAAAAGTTTGAGTCAATTAAGCGTTCTCCCTATTCAGATATGGACGTTTTTGTGACACGTGCAATAGGTTGCCTTCCTATACACGTCCACTCTGTTATACATAACGTTTTTGTCTTTTACTCTTTTGCACCGAAATTTCTCAGCGTCACTCTACAGTGAGTCCGCCGTATGCACAAAAAGTTTGAGTCAATTAAGCGTTCTCCCTATTCAGATATGGACGTTTTTGTGACACGTGCAATAGGTTGCGTTCGTATACACATCCACTCCGTTATATATAACTTTTTTGTCTTTAAGTTTTATGCACCGAAATTTCTCAACGTCACCCTACTTTGTGTCCGCCGTATTCACAAAACGTTTTAGTCTATTTGGCGTTCTCGCTATTCAGATATGGACGTTTTTGTGACACGTGTAATAGGTTGCGTTCCTATACACGTCCACTCCGTTATACATAACTTTTTTGTCTTTTATTCTTTTGCACCGAAATTTCTCAGCGTCACTCTATAGTGAGTCCGCCGTATGCACAAAAAGTTTGAGTCAATTAAGCGTTCTCCCTATTCAGATATGGACGTTTTTGTGACACGTGCAATAAGTTGCGTTCCTATACATGTCCACTCCGTTATACATAACTTTTTTGTCTTTTACTCTTTTGCACCGAAATTTCTCAGCGTCACTCTACAGTGAGTCCGCCGTATGCACAAAAAGTTTGAGTCAATTAAGCGTTCTCCCTATTCAGATATGGACGTTTTTGTGACACGTGCAATAGGTTGCGTTCCTATACACGTCCACTCCGTTATACATAACTTTTTTGTCTTTTATTCTTTTGCACCGAAATTTCTCAGCGTCACTCTACAGTGAGTCCGCCGTATGCACAAAAAGTTTGAGTCAATTAAGCGTTGTCCCTATTCAGATATGGACGTTTTTGTGACACGTGCAATAAGTTGCGTTCCTATACATGTCCACTCCGTTATACATAACTTTTTTGTCTTTTACTCTTTTGCACCGAAATTTCTCAGCGTCACTCTACAGTGAGTCCGCCGTATGCACAAAAAGTTTGAGTCAATTAAGCGTTCTCCCTATTCAGATATGGACGTTTTTGTGACACGTGCAATAGGTTGCGTTCCTATACACGTCCACTCCGTTATACATAACTTTTTTGTCTTTTACTCTTTTTGCACCAGGGAAATTTCTCCAGCGTCACTCTGATGAGTCCGCCGTAATATGCACAAAAAGTTTGAGTCAATTAAGTTCTCCCTATTAGGATATGGACGTTTTTTGTGGCGCGTCACGATAGGTTGCGTTCATTATCTGGCATCCAGTTTCGGATTATATACTTTTGTCTTTAAGTTTTATGCACCGAAATTTCTCAACGTCACCCTACTTTGTGTCCGCCGTATTCACAAAACGTTTTAGTCTAATTGGCGTTCTCGCTATTCAGATATGGACGTTTTTGTGACACGTGTAATAGGTTGCGTTCCTATACACGTCCACTCCGTTATACATAACTTTTTTGTCTTTTATTCTTTTACACCGAAATTTCTCAGCGTCACTCTACAGTGAGTCCGCCGTATGCACAAAAAGTTTGAGTCAATTAAGCGTTGTCCCTATTCAGATATGGACGTTTTTGTGACACGTGCAATAAGTTGCGTTCCTATACACGTCCACTCCGTTATATATAACTTTTTTGTCTTTTACTTTTTTGCACCGAAATTTCTCAGCGTCACTCTACAGTGAGTCCGCCGTACGCACCAAAAGTTTGAGTCAATTAAGCGTTCTCCCTATTTAGATATGGACGTTTTTGTGACACGTGCAATAGGTTGTGTTCCTATACACGTCCTCTCCGTTATACATAACGTTTTTGTCTTTTACTCTTTTGCACCGAAATTTCTCAGCGTCACTCTACGGTGAGTCCGCCGTATGCACAAAAAGTTTGAGTCAATTAAGCGTTGTCCCTATTCAGATATGGACGTTTTTGTGACACGTGCAATAAGTTGCGTTCCTATACACGTCCACTCCGTTATATATAACTTTTTTGTCTTTTACTATTGTACTCCGAAATTTCTTAGCGTCACTCTACTGTGTGTCCGCCGTATGCACAAAAAGATTGAGTCCATTTGGCGTTCTCCCTATTCAGATATGGACGTTTTTGTGACGTGCTATAGGCTGCGTTCGTATACACGTCCACTCCGTTATATATAACTTTTTTGTCTTTTAGTTTTGTGCACCGAAATTTCTCAGCGTTACTCTACAGTGAATCCGCCGTATGCACAAAAAGTTTGAGTCAATTTGGCGTTCTCCCTATTCAAATATGGACGTTTTTGTGACACGTGCAATAAGTTGCGTTCCTATACATGTCCACTCTGTTATACATAACTTTTTTGTCTTTTACTCTTTTGCACCGAAATTTCTCAGCGTCACTCTACAGTGAGTCCGCCGTATGCACAAAACGTTTGAGTCAATTTGGCGTTCTCCCTATTCAGAAATGGACGTTTTTGTGACACATGCAATAGGTTGCGTTCGTATACACGTCCACTCTCTTATATATAACTTTTTTGTCTTTAAGTTTTATGCACCGAAATTTCTCAACGTCACTCTACTCTGTGTCCGCCATATTCACAAAACGTTTTAGTCTATTTGGCGTTCTCGCTATTCAGATATGGACGTTTTTGTGACACGTGTAATAGGTTGCGTTCCTATACACGTCCACTCCGTTATACATAACTTTTTTGTCTTTTACTCTTTTGCACCGAAATTTCCCAGCGTCACTCTACAGTGAGTCCGCCGTATGCACAAAAAGTTTGAGTCTATTAAGCGTTCTCCCTATTCAGATATGGACGTTTTTGTGACACGTGCAATAGGTTGCGTTCCTATACACGTCCACTCCGTTATACATAACGTTTTTGTCTTTTACTCTTTTGCACCGAAATTTCTCAGCGTCACTCTACAGTGAGTCCGCCGTATGCACAAAACGTTTGAGTCAATTAAGCGTTCTCCCAATTCAGATATGGACGTTTTTGTGACACGTGCAATAAGTTGCGTTCCTATACATGTCCACTCCGTTATACATAACTTTTTTGTCTTTTACTCTTTTGCACCGAAATTTCTCAGCGTTACTCTACAGTGAGTCAGCCGTATGCACAAAAAGTTTGAGTCAATTTGGCGTTTTCCCTATTCAAATATAAACGTTTTTGTGACACGTGCAATAAGTTGCGTTCCTATACATGTCCACTCCGTTATACATAACTTTTTTGTCTTTTACTCTTTTGCACCAGAAATTTCTCCAGCGTCACTCGACAGGTCCGCCGTATGCACAAAAGAACAGTCAATTAAGCGTTCTCCCTATTCCGATATGGACGTTTTTGTGACACGTGCAATAGGTTGCGTTCCTATACACGTCCACTCCGTTATACATAACTTTTTTGTCTTTTACTTTTTTGCACCGAAATTTCTTTGTCAGCGTTTTTCTACAGTGAGTCCGCCGTATGCTCAAAAAGTTTGAGTCAATTAAGCGTTGTCCCTATTCAGATATGGACGTTTTAGTGACACGTGCAATAGGTTGCGTTCCTATACACGTCCACTCCGTTATACATAACTTTTTTGTCTTTTATTCTTTTGCACCGAAATTTCTCAGCGTCACTCTACAGTGAGTCCGCCGTATGCACAAAAAGTTTGAGTCAATTAAGCGTTGTCCCTATTCAGATATGGACGATTTTGTGACACGTGCAATAGGTTGCGTTCCTATACACGTCCACTCCGTTATACATAACTTTTTTGTCTGTTATTCTTTTGCACCGAAATTTCTCAGCGTCACTCTACAGTGAGTCCGCCGTATGCACAAAACGTTTGAGTCAATTTGGCGTTTTCCCTATTCAAATATGGACGTTTTTGTGACACGTGCAATAAGTTGCGTTCCTATACATGTCCACTCCGTTATACATAACTTTTTTGTCTTTTACTCTTTTGCACCGAAATTTCTCAGCGTCACTCTACAGTGAGTCCGCCGTATGCACAAAACGTTTGAGTCAATTTGGCGTTCTCCCTATTCAGATATGGACGTTTTTGTGACACGTGCAATAGGTTGCGTTCCTATACACGTCCACTCCGTTATACATAACTTTTTTGTCTTTTACTTTTGTCCTCCGAAATTTCTTAGAGTCACTCTACTGTGTGTCCGCCGTATGCACAAAAAGATTGAGTCCATTTGGCGTTGTCCCTATTCAGATATGGACGTTTTTGTGACACGTGCTATAGGCTGCGTTCGTATACACGTCCACTCCGTTATATATAACTTTTTTGTCTTTTAGTTTTGTGCACCGAAATTTCTCAGCGTTACTCTACAGTGAATCCGGCGTATGCACAAAAAGTTTGAGTCAATTTGGCGTTTTCCCTATTCAAATATGGACGTTTTTGTGACACGTGCAATAAGTTGCGTTCCTATACATGTCCACTCCGTTATACATAACTTTTTTGTCTTTTACTCTTTTTTACGCAAATTTCTCAGCGTCGGCTCACGATTGAGTCCGCCGTATCTTACATGAAACGTTTGAGTCAATTTGGCGTTCTCCACTGACCGAAATGGACGTTTTTGTGACACGTCGCGATGGAGTTCGTTCGTATACGATCCACTCTCTTATATTTTCAGCTTTTTTTGTCTTTAAGTTTTATGCCCCGAAATTTCTCAACGTCACCCTACTCTGTGTCCGCCGTATTCACAAAACGTTTTAGTCTATTTGGCGTTCTCGCTATTCAGATATGGACGTTTTTGCGACACGTGTAATAGGTTGCGTTCCTATACACGTCCACTCCGTTATACATAACTTTTCTGTCTTTTACTCTTTTGCACCGAAATTTCCCAGCGTCACTCTACAGTGAGTCCGCCGTATGCACAAAAAGTTTGAGTCTATTAAAGTTCTCCTGACCGGATATGGACGTTTTTTTGTGACACGTCGCGATAGGTTGCGTTCTATGCACGTACTCAGATTCCATACATAACGTTTTGTCTTTTACTCTTTTGCACCAGGGAATTTCTCAGCGTCACTCTGGTGAGTCCGCCGTATGCACAAAAGTTTGAGTCGATTAAGCGTTCTCCCACTATTGAGATATAGTTTTTGTGACACGTCTGATAAGTTTAGCGTTAAATTATACATGTCCCTCCGTTATACATAACTTTTTTGTCTTTTTACTCTTTTTTGCGAAATTTCTCAGCGTTACTCTACCGGTGAGTCCGCCGTATGCACAAAAGTTTGAGATCAATTAAGCGTTCTCCACTATTGAATATGGACGTTTTTGTGACGTCGCGATAGGTTGCGCGTTCCTACACGTCCCGCACTCCACGTTATACATAACGTTTTTTTGTCCCGCTACTCTTTTTGCGCACCAGGAATTTCTCAGCGTCACTCACCAGTGGAGTCCGCCGTATGCACAAAAGTTTGAGTCCCGATTAAGCGTTCTCCACTATTCAGATATGGACGTTTTGTGACCGCGGGCAATAGGTTAGCGTTCATGCACGTCCACTCGGGTTATACGCAACTTTTTGTCTTTTATTCTTTTGCACCAGAGATTTGTGTTGCACGTTTTTCTACACCGGTGAGTCCGGCGGGTATGCTCAAAAGTTTGAGTCCCGATTAAAAGCGTTGTCCCTATTCAGATATGGACGTTTTAGTGACACGTGCAATAGGTTGCGTTCCTATACACGTCCACTCCGTTATCCATAACTTTTTTGTCTTTTACTCTTTTGCACCGAAATTTCCGAGCGTCACTCTACAGTGAGTCCGCCGGATGCACAAAAAGTTTGAGTCAATTAAGCGTTGTCCCTATTCAGATATGGACGATTTTGTGACACGTGCAATAGGTTGCGTTCCTATACACGTCCACTCCGTTATACATAACTTTTTTGTCTGTTATTCTTTTGCACCGAAATTTCTCAGCGTCACTCTACAGTGAGTCCACCGTATGCACAAAACGTTTGAGTCAATTTTAGCGTTCTCTGATGATACGGATATGGACGTTTTTTGTGACCGCGTCTGACTCAAGTTAGCGTTCTATGCAGTAATCCCTCCGTTATACATAGCTTTTTGTCTTTTACTCTTTTTGCACCGAAATTTCTCAGCGTCACTCTCTGATTGAGTCCGCCGTAATGCACAAAACGTTTGAGTCCAATTTGGCGTTGCCACGTGGATATGGACGTTTTGCTTGAGCACGTCGCGATGGGTTTAGCGTTCTATCGCGTCCAGCTCCGTTATACACCAACGTTTTTTGTCTTTTACTCTTTTAGCCCGGGAATTTCTCGGCGTCACTCTCACGGTGTGAGTCCGCCAATACATGCACAAAACGTTTGAGTCAATTAAAATTCTCCACCGACCGGACATGGACGTTTTTGTGGCCGGCGTCTGATAAGTTCAGTTCTTTATGCATGTCGGTCAGATTGCTTCACATAACTTTTTTTGTCTTTTACTCTTTTGCAAGAATTTCTCAGCGTTACTCTATAGTGAGTCCGCCGTATGCACAAAAAGTTTGAGTCAATTAAGCGTTCTCCCTATTCAGATATGGACGTTTTTGTGACACGTGCAATAGGTTGCGTTCCTATACACGTCCACTCCGTTATACATAACGTTTTTGTCTTTTACTCTTTTGCACCAGGGAATTTCTCGGCGTCGCTCACAGTGAGTCCGCCGTATGCACAAAAGTTTGAGTCAATTAAGCCCGTTCTCCCATATTGAGATATGGACGTTTTGTGTGACGCGTGCAATGAGTTCGCGTTCATACACGTCATCCGTTATGCATAACTTTTTTGTCTTTTATTCTTTTGCACCAGGGAGATTTGTCAGCGTTTTTCTCACGATTGAGTCCGCCGTATGCTCAAAAAGTTTGCGTCAATTAAGCCTCTTCCCTTTTCAGACGTGCTAGTTTTCGTGACACGTGCAATAGGTTGCGTTCCTACACACGTCCACTCCGTTATCCATAACTTTTTTGTCTTTTACTCTTTTGCACCGAAATTTCTCAGCGTCACTCTACAGTGAGTCCGCCGTATGCACAAAAAGTTTGAGTCAATTAAACGTTCTCCCTATTCAGATATGGACGTTTTTGTGACACGTGCAATAGGTTGCGTTCCTATACACGTCCACTCCGTTATACATAACTTTTTTGTCTTTTATTCTTTTGCACCGAAATTTCTCAGCGTCACTCTACAGTGAGTCCGCCGTATGCACAAAAAGTTTGAGTCAATTAAGCGTTCTCCCTATTCAGATATGGACGTTTTTGTGACACGTGCAATAAGTTGCGTTCCTATACATGTCCACTCCGTTATACATAACTTTTTTGTCTTTTACTCTTTTGCACCGAAATTTCTCAGCGTCACTCTACAGTGAGTCCGCCGTATGCACAAAACGTTTGAGTCAATTTGGCGTTCTCCCTATTCAGATATGGACGTTTTTGTGACACGTGCAATAAGTTGCGTTCCTATACACGTCCACTCCGTTATATATAACTTTTTTGTCTTTTACTTTTGTGCTCCGAAATTTCTTAGCGTCACTCTACTGTGTGTCCGCCGTATGCACAAAAAGATTGAGTCCATTTGGCGTTCTCCCTATTCAGATATGGACGTTTTTGTGACACGTGCTATAGGCTGCGTTCGTATACACGTCCACTCCGTTATATATAACTTTTTTGTCTTTTAGTTTTGTGCACCGAAATTTCTCAGCGTTACTCTACAGTGAATCCGCCGTATGCACAAAAAGTTTGAGTCAATTTGGCGTTTTCCCTATTCAAATATGGACGTTTTTGTGACACGTGCAATAAGTTGCGTTCCTATACATGTCCACTCCGTTATACATAACTTTTTTGTCTTTTACTCTTTTGCACCGAAATTTCTCAGCGTCACTCTACAGTGAGTCCGCCGTATGCACAAAACGTTTGAGTCAATTTGGCGTTCTCCCTATTCAGACATGGACGTTTTTGTGACACGTGCAATAGGTTGCGTTCGTATACACGTCCACTCTCTTATATATAACTTTTTTGTCTTTAAGTTTTATGCACCGAAATTTCTCAACGTCACTCTACTCTGTGTCCGCCATATTCACAAAACGTTTTAGTCTATTTGGCGTTCTCGCTATTCAGATATGGACGTTTTTGTGACACGTGTAATAGGTTGCGTTCCTATACACGTCCACTCCGTTATACATAACTTTTTTGTGTTTTACTCTTTTGCACCAGGGAATTTCGGCGTCACTCACCGGTGAGTCCGCCGTATGCACCAAAAGTTTGAGTCCTGTGGCGTTCTCCCTGACCGGATATGGACGTTTTTGTGACCGCGTCGCGATAGGTTGCGTTCTATACACGTACTCAGATTTATACGCCAACGTTTTTTGTCTTTTACTCTTTTGCGCCGAAATTTCGGCCGTCGCTCTGATGAGTCCGCCGTATGCACCAAAAGAAGTTTGAGTCAATTAAGCGTTCTCCACTGTTATTCAGATATGGGCGTTTTTGTGACACGTGCAATAGGTTGCGTTCCTATACACGTCCACTCCGTTATATATAACTTTTTTGTCTTTTACTTTTTTGCACCGAAATTTCTCAGCGTCACTCTACAGTGAGTCCGCCGTATGCACAAAAAGTTTGAGTCAATTAAGCGTTCTCCCTATTCAGATATGGGCGTTTTTGTGACACGTGCAATAAGTTGCGTTCCTATACATGTCCACTCCGTTATACATAACTTTTTTGTCTTTTACTCTTTTGCACCGAAATTTCTCAGCGTCACCCTACAGTGAGTCCGCCGTATGCACATAAAGTTTGAGTCAATTTAGCGTTCTCCCTATTCGGATGGACGTTTTGTGACACGGAAAGGCCGATAGGTTAGCGTTCCCCATACACGTCATCCGTTATACATAACTTTTTTGTCTTTTATTCTTTTGCACCAGAGATTTGTCAGCCGTTTTTTCTCTGCGGGTGGTCGCCGTATACTCAAAAGTTTGAGTCGAATTAAGCGTTAAACCCTATTAGGATAACTGACGTTTGAGTGACCGCGTCTGATAGGTTCGCGTTCTATCAGCGTCAGCTCCGCGGTTATCCATAACGTCTTTTACTCTTTTGCACCGAAATTTCCGAGCGTCACTCTACAGTGAGTCCGCCGGATGCACAAAAAGTTTGAGTCAATTAAGCGTTGTCCCTATTCAGATATGGACGATTTTGTGACACGTGCAATAGGTTGCGTTCCTATACACGTCCACTCCGTTATACATAACTTTTTTGTCTGTTATTCTTTTGCACCGAAATTTCTCAGCGTCACTCTACAGTGAGTCCACCGTATGCACAAAACGTTTGAGTCAATTTGGCGTTCTCCCTATTCAGATATGGACGTTTTTGTGACACGTGCAATAAGTTGCGTTCCTATACATGTCCACTCCGTTATACATAACTTTTTTTTCTTTTACTCTTTTGCACCGAAATTTCTCAGCGTCACTCTACAGTGAGTCCGCCGTATGCACAAAACGTTTGAGTCAATTTGGCGTTCTCCGTATTCAGATATGGACGTTTTTGTGACACGTGCAATAGGTTGCGTTCGTATACACATCCACTCCGTTATATATAACTTTTTTGTCTTTAAGTTTTATGCACCGAAATTTCTCAACGTCACCCTACTCTGTGTCCGCCGTATTCACAAAACGTTTTAGTCTATTTGGCGTTCTCGCTATTCAGATATGGACGTTTTTGTGACACGTGTAATAGGTTGCGTTCCTATACACGTCCACTCCGTTATACATAACTTTTTTGTCTTTTACTCTTTTGCACCGAAATTTCCCAGCGCGTCACTCTACCGGTGAGTCCGCCGTATGCACAAAAGTTTGAGTCGATTAAAAGCTCTCCCACTATTGAGATAGCGTTTTTGTGACGCGATGCGATAGGTTGGATTCTTTATACGCGTCCACTCCGTTGCGCCACGCCAACGTTAATTGAGTCCGGCGGGTATGCACAAAAGTTTGAGTCAATTTGGCGTTCTCCCCATTCAAATATGGACGTTTTTGTGACACGTGCAATAGGTTGCGTTCCTATACACGTCCACTCCGTTATATATAATATTTTTGTCTTTTATTTTTTTGCACCGAAATTTCTCAGCGTCACTCTACTGTGTGTCCGCCGTATGCACAAAAAGATTGAGTCCATTTGGCGTTCTCCTTATTCAGATATGGACGTTTTTGTGACACGTGCTATAGGCTGCGTTCGTATACACGTCCACTCCGTTATATATAACTTTTTTGTCTTTTAGTTTTGTGCACCGAAATTTCTCAGCGTTACTCTACAATGAATCCGCCGTATGCACAAAAAGTTTGAGTTAATTTGGCGTTTTCCCTATTCAAATATGGACGTTTTTGTGACACGTGCAATAAGTTGCGTTCCTATACATGTCCACTCCGTTATACATAACTTTTTTTTCTTTTACTCTTTTGCACCGAAATTTCTCAGCGTCACTCTACAGTGAGTCCGCCGTATGCACAAAAAGTTTGAGTCAATTAAGCGTTCTCCCTATTCAGATATGGACGTTTTTGTGACACGTGCAATAGGTTGCGTTCCTATACACGTCCACTCTCCGTTATATATAACTTTTTTGTCTTTTAGTTTTTTTCACCTAAATTTCTCAACGTCACTCTACTCTGTGTCCGCCGTATTCACAAAACGTTTTAGTCTATTTGGCGTTCTCGCTATTCAGATATGGACGTTTTTGTGACACGTGTAATAGGTTGCGTTCCTATACACGTCCACTCCGTTATACATAACTTTTTTTTCTTTTATTCTTTTGCACCGAAATTTCTCAGCGTCACTCTATAGTGAGTCCGCCGTATGCACAAAATGTTTGAGTCAATTAAGCGTTCTCCCTATTTAGATATGGACGTTTTTGTGACACGTGCAATAAGTTGCGTTCCTATACATGTCCACTCCGTTATACATAACTTTTTTTTCTTTTATTCTTTTGCACCGAAATTCTTCAGCGTCACTCTATAGTGAGTCCGCCGTATGCACAAAATGTTTGAGTCAATTTGGCGTTCTCCCCATTCAAATATGGACGTTTTTGTGACGCGTCGCGATAGGTTGTACGGATTCTATACCACGTCCACTCGGGTTATATATAATATTATTTTTTTGTCTTTTATTTTTTTTTGCACCGAAATTTTACCGGTCATTTCTACCGATTGGTCCGTAGGTATGCACAAAAGTTTGAGTCAATTAAGCGTTCTCCTGATTCAGATATGGACGTTTTTAGCTGACACGTCGCGATAGGATTTCGTTCTTTATACACGTCCTCCGTTATACATAACTTTTGTCTTTTATTCTTTTGCGCACAAAATTTTCTCCAGCGTCACTCTACCGATTGAGTCCGCCGTATGCACAAAAGTTTGAGAGATCAATTAAGCCGTTGTCCATTATTCGGATATGGGCCGTTTTTGGCTGACACGTGCAATAAGTTGGCGTTCACCCCATGCACGTCCACTCCGTTAAATATAACTTTTTTGTCTTTTACTTTTGTGCTCCAGGGAATTTCTTAGCGTCACTCTCTTTTGTGTGAAAGCCGACCGTATCTTGTAAAGATTGAGATCCATTTGGCGTTCTCCCTATTCAGATATGGACGTTTTTGTGACACGTGCTATAGGCTGCGTTCGTATACACATCCACTCCGTTATATATAACTTTTGTCTTTTAGTTTTGTGCACCGAAATTTCTCAGCGTCACTCTACAGTGAATCCGCCGTATGCACAAAAAGTTTGAGTCAATTTGGCGTTTTCCTATTCAAATATGGACGTTTTTGTGACACGTGCAATAAGTTGCGTTCCTATACATGTCCACTCCGTTATACATTACTTTTTTGTCTTTTACTCTTTTGCACCGAAATTTCTCAGCGTCACTCTACAGTGAGTCCGCCGTATGCACAAAACGTTTGAGTCAATTTGGCGTTCTTTCTATTCATATATGGACGTTTTTGTGACCCGTGCAATAGGTTGCGTTCGTATACACGTCCACTCCGTTATATATAACTTTTTTGTCTTTTACTTTTGTGCTCAGAAATTTCTTAGCGTCGCTCTCGCATTAGTAATCCGCCGTATGCACAAAAGGTGGAGTCGGTGGCGTTCTCCTTATTGAGATATGGACGTTTTTGTGACGCACGTCGCGATAAGTTGGATTCACATACATGTTTACTCCGTTATACATAACTTTTTTGTCTTTTTTTCTTTTGCACCGAAATTTCTCAGCGTCACTCTACAGTGAGTCCGCCGTATGCACAACAAGTTTGAGTCAATTAAGCGTTCTCCCTATTCAGATATGGACGTTTTTGTGACACGTGCAATAAGTTGTGTTCCTATACATGTCCACTCCGTTATATAACTTTTTGTCTTTTTACTCTTTTTGCACCGGAATTTCGCAGCGTTACTCTCTGATTAGAGTCCGCCGTATGCACAAAAGAGTTTGAGTCGATTAAGCGTTCTCCACTGACCGGATATGGACGTTTTCGTGACGTCTTGATAGGTTGCGTTCACATACACGTCCACTCCGTTATACATAACTTTTTGTCTTTTTGACTATTTTGCCTTAAAGGGAATTTCTCAGCGTCACTCTCACGATTAGTCCGCCGTATGCACAAAAGTTTGAGGTCAATTAAGCGTTGTCCACTACTATTCAAATATGGACGTTTTTGTGACACGTGCAATAAGTTGCGTTCCTATACATGTCAACTCCGTTATACATAACTTTTTTGTCTTTTACTCTTTTGCATCGAAATTTCTTAGCGGCACTGCGCGAGGTCGCCGTATGCACAAAAGTTTGAGTGATTAAGCCCCGTTCTCCACCTATTCCGGATGGACGTTTTGTGACCGCGTCTGATAGTTGCACGTTCACTACATACGTCCACTCCGTTATACATAACTTTTTTTGTCTTTTATTCTTTTGCACCGAAATTTCTCAGCGTCACTCTTACGATTGAGTCCGCCGTATGCACAAAAAGTTTGAGTCAATTAAGCGTTGTCCTATTACGGATATGGACGTTTTGTGACACGTCGCGATAAGTTGCGTTCACATACGTAATCCCACTCCGTTATACATAGCTTTTTTGTCTTTTATTCTTTTGCACCGAAATTTCTCAGCGTCACTCTACAGTGAGTCCGCCGTATGCACAAAAAGTTTGAGTCGATTAAGCGTTCTCCTGATACCGGATATGGACGTTTTTGTGGCGCGTCGCGATGAGTTGCGTTCACCCCATGCAACGTCCACTCCGTGACCACATAACTTTTTGTCTTTTATTCTTTTGCACCGAAATTTCTCAGCGTCACTCTACAGTGAGTCCGCCGTATGCACAAAAAGTTTGAGTCAATTAAGCGTTGTCCCTATTCAGATATGGACGTTTTTGTGACACGTGCAATAAGTTGCGTTCCTATACACGTCCACTCCGTTATATATAACTTTTTTGTCTTTTACTTTTGTGCTCCGAAATTTCTTAGCGTCACTCTACTGTGTGTCCGCCGTATGCACAAAACGTTTGAGTCCATTTGGCGTTCTCCCTATTCAAATATGGACGTTTTTTTGTGACACCGTCGCGATAGGATTCTTGCGTTCACCCGTACATGTCCGCTCCGTTATACATAACTTTTTGTCTTTTTACTCTTTTGCACCAGGAATTTCACAGGCGTCGACTCTCTGATGAGTCCGCCGTAATGCACAAAAAGTTTGAGAATCCCGATTAAGCGTTCTCCTGACCAGGATATGGACGTTTTTGTGACCGCGCGTCGCGATAAATTTGTGTTCGCACACTCACGGTATCCCTCCGTTATCACGTAGCCGGTACACAACTAGCTGCTGGCGAAATTTCGCAGCGTTACTCTCACGATTGAAGGTCCGCCGTATGCACAAAAGTTTGAAAGGTCATTTTAATGGTTCTCTATTCAGATATGGACGTTTTGTGACGCGTCTGATAGGTTCGTTCATACACGTCGACTCCGTTATACATAGCACATCTTTTATTCTTTTGCACCGAAATTTCTCAGCGTCACTCTGATTGAGTCCGCCGTATGCACAAAAGTTTGGTCGGTCGCGTTGTCACTATTGGATATGGACGTTTTTGACACGTCGCGATAAGTTCGCGTTCTATCGTGTCCAGCTCGGGTTATACATAACTTTTTTTGTCTTTTTACTCACCATTGCATCCAGATTTCTTAGCGGCGCTCACAATTTTGAGTCCATGAGTATGCCTAAAAAAGTTTAAGTCCGATTAAGCCCGTTCTCCACTGATATTCGGATATGGACGTTTTTGTGACACGTCTGCCGATAGGTTGCGTTCTTTATCTGGCGTCAGCTACGTGATCGTAACTTTTTTGTCTTTTATTAACTGGCGCTGCGGGGAATTTCACCGGCTGTCGACTCTCTGATGAGTCCGCCGTATGCAAAAAGTTTGAGTCGGTCGCGTTATCCCACTTATTGAGATAACGGACGTTTTTGTGACACGTGCAATAAGTTTGGGTTCTTAATACCGATAAAATCCGTTATCTCTCGCTTTTATGCTTTTCTAACTTTTGTGCTCCGGGAGATTTCTTGGCGTCGGCTCGCTGCGGTATCGCCGTACAAAGGGTGGTCCATTTGGCGTTCGCCGGATATGGACAACGTTTTGCGGCGGTGATAAGTTCGTTCACTATCGTATCCGGCTCCGTTATAAGCACGTAACTTCGCTCTTTCGCTGCCCGAAATTCGGCGTCGGCTCTGATTGAGTCGCCGTATGCACAAGTTTTAGATCAATTAAGCGTTATCCCCATTCGGAATATGGACGTTTTGTAGTGGCGTCGCGGGTAGGTTTGCGTTCACCTATCACGCGTCGACTCAGGTTGCATACCCCGCCAACGATTTTTGTCTTTTACCTTTTGCACCGGAATTTCTGCGGCGTAAAACTCTGATGCCGGAGTCGCCGTATGCACAAAAAGTTTGAGTCGATTAAGCGTTCTCCTTATTCAGATATGGACGTTTTTGTGACACGTGCAATAGGTTGCGTTCCTATACACGTCCACTCCGTTATACATAACGTTTTTGTCTTTTACGCTTTTGCACCGAAAATTCTCAGCGTCACTCTACAGTGAGTCCGCCGTATGCACAAAAAGTTTGAGTCAATTAAGCGTTCTCCCTATTCACATATGGACGTTTTAGTGACACGTGCAATAGGTTGCGTTCCTATACACGTCCACTCCGTTATACATAACTTTTTTGTCTTTTACTCTTTTGCACCGGGAATTTCTCAGCGTCACTCTGATTGGAGTCCGCCGTATGCACAAAAAGTTTGAGTCAATTAAGCGTTCTCCTATTCAGATATGGACGTTTTGTGACACGCGTCGCGATAGGTTAGCGTTCTATACACGTCCACTCCGTTATATAACTTTTTGCTTTTATTCTTTTGCACCAGAATTTCTCAGCGTCACTCTACAGTGAGTCCGCCGTATGCACAAAAGTTTATCAATTAAGCGTTGTCCCTATTCAGATATGGACGTTTTTGTGACACGTGCAATAAGTTGCGTTCCTATACATGTCCACTCCGTTGTACATTACTTTTTTGTCTTTTACTCTTTTTTACCGAAATTTCTCAGCGTCACTCTACAGTGAGTCCGCCGTATGCACAAAAAGTTTGGGTCAATTTGGCGTTCTTTCTATTCAGATATCGACGTTTTTGATGACAGGTGTAATAGGTTGCGTTCCTATATTTGTCCACTCCGTTATTCATAACTTTTTTGTCTTTTACTCTTTTGCACCGAAATTTCTCAGCGTCACTCTACAGTGAGTCCGCCGTATGCACAAAAAGTTTGAGTCAATTAAGCGTTCTCCCTATTCAGATATGGACGTTTTTGTGACACGTGCAATAGGTTGCGTTCCTATACACGTCCACTCCGTTATACATAACGTTTTTGTCTTTTACGCTTTTGCACCGAAAATTCTCAGCGTCACTCTACAGTGAGTCCGCCGTATGCACAAAAAGTTTGAGTCATTTAAGCGTTCTCCCTATTCAGATATGGACGTTTTTGTGACACGTGCAATAGGTTGCGTTCCTATACACGTCCACTCCGTTATATATAACTTTTTTGTCTTTTACTTTTGTGCTCCGAAATTTCTTAGCGTCACTCTACTGTGTGTCCGCCGTATGCACAAAAAGATTGAGTCCATTTGGCGTTCTCCTTATTCAGATATGGACGTTTTTGTGACACGTGCAATAAGTTGCGTTCCTATACATGTCCACTCCGTTATACATAACTTTTTTGTCTTTTATTCTTTTGCACCGAAATTTCTCATCGTCACTCTATAGTGAGTCCGCCGTATGCACAAAAAGTTTGAGTCAATTTGGCGTTCTCCCTATTCAAATATGGACGTTTTTGTGACACGTGCAATAGGTTGCGTTCCTATACACGTCCACTCCGTTATATATAATATTTTTGTCTTTTATTTTTTTGCACCTAAATTTCTCAGCGTCACTCTATAGTGAGTCCGCCGTATGCACAAAAAGTTAGAGTCAATTAAGCGTTCTCCCTATTCTGATATGGACGTTTTTGTGACACGTGCAATAAGTTGCGTTCCTATACATGTCCACTCCGTTATACATAACTTTTTTGTCTTTTACTCTTTTGCACCGAAATTTCTCAGCGTCACTCTACAGTGAGTCCGCCGTATGCACAAAACGTTTGAGTCAATTTGGCGTTTTTTCTTTTCAGATATGGACGTTTTTGTGACACGTGCAATAAGTTGCGTTCCTATACATGTCCACTCCGTTATACATAACTTTTTTGTCTTTTACTCTTTTGCACCGAAATTTCCCAGCGTCACTCTGATGAGTCGCCGTATGCCTGAAAAAGTTTGAGTCAATTAAGCGTTCTCCTTGTTATTCAGATATGGACGTTTTTGTGACGTGCAATAGGTTCGCGTTCTATACGATCCACTCCGTTCCATACATAACGTTTTTGTCTTTTCGCTTTTTGCGCGAAATTTCTCAGGCGTCACTCTGATTAAGGTCCGCCAGTATGCACAAAAGTTTGGAGTCAATTAAGCGTTCTCCTATTCAGATATGGACGTTTTAGTGACCGTCGCGATAGGTTCGCGTTCATACACGTCGCTCTGTTATACATAACGTTTTGTCTTTTACTCTTTCACCGAGAATTTCCTCAGCGTCACTCTACAGTGAGTCCGCCGTATGCACAAAAGTTTGAGTCAATTAAGCGTTCTCCTATTCAGATATATGGACGTTTTGCGTGACACGTCTTGATAAGTTCGCGTTCTATACACGTCCACTCCGTTATACATAACTTTTGTCTTTTTATTCTTTTGCACCAGAATTTCTCAGCGTCACTCGGTGAGTCCGCCGTATGCACAAAAGTTTGAGATCAATTAAGCGTTGTCCCTGACCAGATATGGACGTTTTTGTGACGTCTGCGATAGGATTTAGTTCTATGCATGTCGACTCCGTTATACATAACGTTTTTGTCTTTTACTCTTTTGCACTGAAATTTCTCAGCGTCACTCTACAGTGAGTTCGCCGTATGCACAAAAAGTTTGAGTCAATTAAGCGTTCTCCCTATTCAGATATGGACGTTTTTGTCACACGTCCAATAGGTTGCGTTCCTATACACGTCCACTCCGTTATACATAACGTTTTTGTCTTTTACTCTTTCACACCGAAATTTCTCAGCGTCACTCTACAGTGAGTCCGCCGTATGCACAAAAAGTTTGAGTCAATTAAGCGTTGTCCCTATTCAGATATGGACGTTTTTGTGACACGTGCAATAAGTTGCGTTCCTATACATGTCCACTCCGTTATACATAACTTTTTTGTCTTTTACTCTTTTGCACCGAAATTTCTCAGCGTCACTCTACAGTGAGTCCGCCGTATGCACAAAAAGTTTGAGTCAATTAAGCGTTGTCCCTATTCAGATATGGACGTTTTTGTGACACGTGCAATAAGTTGCGTTCCTATACATGTCCACTCCGTTATACATAACTTTTTTGTCTTTTACTCTTTTGCACCGAAATTTCTCAGCGTCACACTACAGTGAGTCCGCCGTATGCACAAAAAGTTTGAGTTCAATTAAGCGTTCTCCCTATTCAGATATGGCCGTTTTTGTGACACGTCGCGATAGGTTGCGTTCTATACCGCGTCCACTCCGTTATATATAACTTTTTGTCTTTTATTCTTTTGCACCGAAATTTCTCAGCGTCACTCTACAGTGAGTCCGCCGTATGCACAAAAGTTTCCAGTCAATTAAGCGTTCTCCCTATTCAGATATGGACGTTTTTGTGACACGTGCAATAGGTTGCGTTCCTATACACGTCCACTCCGTTATACATAACTTTTCTGTCTT
Source organism: Zygnema circumcarinatum (assembly GCA_037447605.1). Lineage (NCBI taxonomy): Eukaryota > Viridiplantae > Streptophyta > Zygnematophyceae > Zygnematales > Zygnemataceae > Zygnema > Zygnema circumcarinatum. Next base: position 20,506 of record CM074823.1, read on the forward strand.
TTATTCTTTTGCACCGAAATTTCTCAGCGTCACTCTACAGTGAGTCCGCCGTATGCACAAAAAGTTTGAGTCAATTAAGCGTTGTCCCTATTCAGATATGGACGTTTTTGTGACACGTGCAATAAGTTGCGTTCCTATACATGTCCACTCCGTTATACATAACGTTTTTGTCTTTTACTCTTTTGCACCGAAATTTCTCAGCGTCACTCTATAGTGAGTCCGCCGTATGCACAAAAAGTTTGAGTCAATTAAGCGTTCTCACTATTCAGATATGGACGTTTTTGTGACACGTGCAATAGGTTGCGTTCCTATACACGTCCACTCCGTTATACATAACTTTTTTGTCTTTTACTCTTTTGCACCGAAATTTCTCAGCGTCACTCTACAGTGAGTCCGCCGTATGCACAAAAAGTTTGAGTCAATTTGGCGTTCTCCTTATTCAGATATGGACGTTTTTGTGACACGTGCAATAAGTTGCGTTCCTATACATGTCCACTCCGTTATACATAACTTTTTTGTCTTTTACTCTTTTGCACCGAAATTTCTCAGCGTCACTCTACAGTGAGTCCGCCGTATGCACAAAAAGTTTGAGTCAATTAAGCGTTCTCCCTATTCAGATATGGACGTTTTTGTGACACGTGCAATAAGTTGTGTTCCCTCAATGTCCACTCCGTTATACGCCTTATTTTCTTTTTACTCTCTTTTGCACCGAAATTTCGCGGCGTTACTCTGATGAGTCCGCCGTATGCACAAAAAGTTTGAGTCATTTAAGCGTTCTCCATGTCCGGATATGGACACGTTTTTGTGACCGCGTCGCGATAGGTTGTACGTTCTATACACGTCCACTCCGTTATATATAACTTTTTGTCTTTTACTTTTTTGTGCTCCGGAAATTTCTTAGCGTCACTCCTTTTATTATTGTCAGCCCGTATGCACAAAAGATTAGATCCATTGGCGTTCTCCGCCCATTATTCAGATATAGATTGTTTGTGACACGTCGCGATAAGTTGCGTTCTATATATATCCCACTCCGTTATACCTGCTTTTTGTCTTTTATTCTTTTGCACCGAAATTTCTCATCGTCACTCTATAGTGAGTCCGCCGTATGCACAAAAAGTTTGAGTCAATTTGGCGTTCTCCCCATTCAAATATGGACGTTTTTGTGACACGTGCAATAGGTTGCGTTCCTATACACGTCCACTCCGTTATATATAATATTTTTGTCTTTTATTCTTTTGCACCTAAATTTCCGGCGTCACTCATAGTGAGTCCGCCGTATGCACAAAAAGTTAGAGTCGATTAAAAGCGTTCTCCATTACGATATGGACGTTTTGTGACACGTCGCGATGGAGTTGGTTCTGCACTCCGTTATACATAACTTTTGTGTCTTTTACTCTTTTCCACCGAAATTTCTCAGCGTCACTCTACAGTGAGTCCGCCGTATGCACAAAACGTTTGAGTCAATTAAGCGTTCTCCCAATTCAGATATGGACGTTTTTGTGACACGTGCAATAAGTTGCGTTCCTATACACGTCCACTCCGTTATATATAACTTTTTTGTCTTTTACTTTTGTGCTCCGAAATTTCTTAGCGTCACTCTACTGTGTGTCCGCCGTATGCACAAAAAGATTGAGTCCATTTGGCGTTCTCCCTATTCAGATATGGACGTTTTTGTGACACGTGCTATAGGTTGCGTTCCTATACACGTCCACTCCGTTAATCATAACTTTTTTGTCTTTTAGTTTTTTGCACCGAAATTTCCCAGCGTCACTCTACAGTGAGTCCGCCGTATGCACGAAAAGTTTGAGTCAATTAAGCGTTCTCCCTATTCAGATATGGACGTTTTTGTGACACGTGCAATAGGTTGCGTTTCTATACACGTCTACTCCGTTATACATAACGTTTTTGTCTTTTTCGCTTTTGCACCGAAATTTCTCAGCGTCACTCTACAGTGAGTCCGCCGTATGCACAAAAAGTTTGAGTCAATTAAGCGTTCTCCCTATTCAGATATGGACGTTTTTGTGACACGTGCAATAAGTTGTGTTCCTATACATGTCCACTCCGTTATACATAACTTTTTTGTCTTTTACTCTTTTGCACCGAAATTTCTCAGCGTCACTCTACAGTGAGTCCGCCGTATGCACAAAAAGTTTGAGTCAATTAAGCGTTCTCCCTATTCAGATATGGACGTTTTTGTGACACGTGCAATAGGTTGCGTTCCTATACACGTCCACTCCGTTATACATAACTTTTTTGTCTTTTATTCTTTTGCACCGAAATTTCTCAGCGTCACTCTACAGTGAGTCCGCCGTATGCACAAAAAGTTTGAGTCAATTAAGCGTTGTCCCTATTCAGATATGGACGTTTTTGTGACACGTGCAATAAGTTGCGTTCCTATACATGTCCACTCCGTTATACATTACTTTTTTGTCTTTTACTCTTTTGCACCGAAATTTCTCAGCGTCACTCTACAGTGAGTCCGCCGTATGCACAAAAAGTTTGAGTCAATTAAGCGTTCTCCGTATTCAGATATGGACGTTTTTGTGACACGTGCAATAGGTTGCGTTCCTATACACGTCCACTCCGTTATACATAACTTTTTTGTCTTTTATTCTTTTGCACCGAAATTTCTCAGCGTCACTCTACAGTGAGTCCGCCGTATGCACAAAAAGTTTGAGTCAATTAAGCGTTCTCCCTATTCAGATATGGACGTTTTTGTGACACGTGCAATAGGTTGCGTTCCTATACACGTCCACTCCGTTATACATAACTTTCTTGTCTTTTATTCGTTTGCACCGAAATTTCTCACTATATACGTCCACTCCGTTATTTATAACTTTTTTGTCTTTTACTTTTTAGCACCGAAATTTCTTTGCGTCACGCTACAGTGTTTCTGCCGTATGCAAAAAAAGTTTGAGTCAATTAAGCGTTCTCCGTATTGAGTTATGGACCGTTTAGTGATACGTGCAACACGTTTTTTTACTATAGACGTCCACTCCGTTAAATATAACTTTTTTGTCTTTTTCTTTTTTGCACAGAAATTTCTCTGCCTCACGCTACAGTGTGTTTGCCGTATGCAAAAAAAGTTTGAGTCAATAAGGCGTTCTCCGTATTCAGTTATGGACCGTAGAGTGACACGTGCAACACGTTTTTTTACTATATACGTCCACTCCGTTATATATAACTTTTTTGTCTTTTACTTTTTTGAACCGAAATTTCTCTGCGTCACGCGACAGTGTGTATGCCGGATTTACAAAAAGTTTGAGTCAATTACGCGTTCTCCGTATTCAGTTACGGACCGTTGAGTGACACGTGCAACACGTTTATTTACTATATACGTCCACTCCGTTATATATAACTTTTTTGTCTTTTACTTTTTTGCATAGGAATTTCTCTGCGTCACGCTGCAGTGTGTTTGCCGTATGCAAAAAAAGTTTGAGTCAATTAAGCGTTCTCCGTATTGAGTTATGGACTGTTTAGTGACACGTGCAACACGTTTTTTTACTATATACGTCCACTCCGTTATATATAACTTGTTTTTCTTTTACATTTTTGCACCGAAATTTCTCTGCGTCACGCTACACTGTGTTTTCCGTATGCAAAAAAAGTTTAAGTCTATTAGGCGTTCTGCGTATTCAGTTATGGACTGTTTAGTGACACGTGCAACACGTTTTTTTACTATATACGTCCACTCCGTTATATATAACTTGTTTTTCTTTTACATTTTTGCACCGAAATTTCTCTGCGTCAAGCGGCAATGTGTCTGCCGAATGCAAAAAAAGTTTGAGTCAATTAGGCGTTCTCCGTATTCAGTTATGGACCGTTTAGTGACACGTGCAACACGTTTTTTTACTATATACGTCCACTCCGTTATATATAACTTTTTTGTCTTTTACATATTTGCACCGAAATTTCTCTACGTCACGCTATAGTGTGTCTGCCGTATGCAAAAAAAGTTTGAGTCACTTAGGCGTTCTCCGTATTCAGTTATGGACCGTTGAGTGACACGTGCAACACGTTTTTTTACTATATACGTCCACTCCGTTATATATAACTTTTTTGTCTTTTATTTTTTTGCATAGGAATTTCTCTGCGTCACGCTGCAGTGTGTCTGCCGTATGCAAAAAAAGTTTGAGTCAATTAGGCGTTCTCCGTATTCAGTTATGGACCGTTGAGTGACACGTGCAACACGTTTTTTTACTATATACGTCCACTCCGTTATATATAACTTTTTTGTCTTTTTTTTTTTTTTACCGAAATTTCTTTGCGTCACGCTACAGTGTGTCTGCCGTATGCAAAAAAAGTTTGAGTCAATTAGGCGTTCTCCGTATTCAGTTATGGACCGTTGAGTGACACGTGCAACACGTTTTTTTACTATATACGTCCACTCCGTTATATATAACTTTTGTGTCTTTTACTTTTTTGCACCGAAATTTCTCTACGTCACGCGACAGTGTGTATGCCGGATGCACAAAAAGTTTGAGTCAATTAGGCGTTCTCCGTATTCAGTTATGGACCGTTGAGTGACACGTGCAACACGTTTTTTTACTATATACGTCCACTCCGTTATATATAACTTTTTTGTCTTTTACATTTTTGCACCGAAATTTCTCTGCGTCACGCAACAGTGTGTCTGCCGTATGAAAAAAAAATTTTGAGTCAGTTAGGCGTTCTCCGTATTCAGTTATGGACCGTTTAGTGACACGTGCAACACGTTTTTTTACTATATACCTCCACTCCGTTATATATAACTTTTTTGTCGTTTACATTTTTGCACCGAAATTTCTCTACGTCACGCAAGAGTGTGTCTGCCGAATGCAAAAAAAGTTTGAGTCATTTAGGCGTTCTCCGTATTCAGTTATAGACCGTTGAGTGACACGTGTACCACAAGTATTTACTATATACGTCCACAGCGTTATATATAACTTTTTTATCTTTTTTTTTTTTTGCACCGAAATTTCTTTGCGTCACGCTAGAGTGTGTCTGCCGTATGCAAAAATAGTTTGAGTCAATTAGGCGTTCTCCGTATTCAGTTATGGACCGTTTAGTGACACGTGCAACACGTTTTCTTACTATATACATCCACTCCGTTATATATAACTTTTTTGTCTTTAACATTTTTGCACCGAAATTTCTCTGCTCATGCTACAGTCAATTTGCCGTATGCAAAAAAAGTTTGAGTCAATTAGGCGTTCTCCGTATTCAGTTATGGACCGTTTAGTGACACGTGCAACACGTTTTTTTACTATATACATCCACTCCGTTATGTATAACTTTTTTGTCTTTTACTTTTTTGCACCGAAATTTCTTTGCGTCACGCTACAGTGTTTCAGCCGTATGCAAAAAAAGTTTGAGTCAATTAAGCGTTCTCCGTATTGAGTTATGGACCGTTTAGTGACACGTGCAACACGTTTTTTTACTATATACGTCCACTCCGTTATATATAACTTTTTTTGTCTTTTACTTTTTTGCCTCGAAATTTCTCTACGTTACGCGACAGTGTGTATGCCGGATGCACAAAAAGTTTGAGTCAATTAGGCGTTCTCCGTATTCACTTATGGACCGTTGAGTGACACGTGCAACACGTTTATTTACTATATACGTCCACTCCGTTATATATAACTTTTTTGTCTTTTCTTTTTTTGCACCAAAATTTCTCTACGTCACGCTACACTATGTTTTCCGTATGCAAAAAAAGTTTAAGTCTATTAGGCGTTCTGCGTATTCAGTTATGGACCGTTGAGTGACACGTGCAACACGTTTTTTTACTATATACGTCCACTCCGTTATATATAACTTTTGTGTCTTTTACTTTTTTGCACCGAAATTCTCTACGTCACGCGACAGTGTGTCTGCCGTATGCAAAAAAAGTTTGAGTCAATTAGGCGTTCTCCGTATTCAGTTATGGACCGTTTAGTGACACGTGCAACACGTTTTTTTACTATATACGTCCACTCCGTTATATATAACTTTTTTGTCTTTTACTTTTTTGCACCGAAATTTCTCTACGTCACGCTGCAGTGTGTCTGCCGTATGCAAAAAAAGTTTGAGTCAATTAGGCGTTCTCCGTATTCAGTTATGGACCGTTTAGTGACACGTGCAACACGTTTTTTTACTATATACGTCCACTCCGTTATATATAACTTTTTTGTCTTTTACATTTTTGCACCGAAATTTCTCTACGTCACGCTACAGTGTGTCTGCCGTATGCAAAAAAAGTTTGAGTCAATTAGGCGTTCTCCGTATTCAGTTATGGACCGTTTAGTGACACGTGCAACACGTTTTTTGACTATATACCTCCACTCCGTTATATATAACTTTTTTGTCTTTTACATTTTTGCACCGAAATTTCTCTGCGTCACGCTACAGTGTGTCTGCCGTATGCAAAAAACGTTTGAGTCACTTAGGCGTTCTCCGTATTCAGTTATGGACCGTTTAGTGACACGTGCAACACGTTTTTTTACTATATACCTCCACTCCGTTATATATAACTTTTTTGTCTTTTACATTTTTGCACCGAAATTTCTCTACGTCACGCGACAGTGTGTCAGCCGTATGCAAAAAAAGTTTGAGTCAATTAAGCGTTCTCCGTATTCAGTTATGGACCGTTTAGTGACACGTGCAACACGTTTATTTACTATATACGTCCACTCCGTTATATATAACTTTTTTGTCTTTTACTTTTTTGCATAAGAATTTCTCTGCGTCACGCTGCAGTGTGTCTGTCGTATGCAAAAAAAGTTTGAGTCAATTAGGCGTTCTCCGTATTCAGTTATGGTCCGTTTAGTGACACGTGCAACACGTTTTTTTACTATATACCTCCACTCCGTTATATATAACTTTTTTGTCTTTTACATTTTTGCACCGAAATTTCTCTGCTCACGCTACAGTGTGTCTGCCGTATGCAAAAAAAGTTTGAGTCAATTAGGCGTTCTCCGTATTCAGTTATGGACCGTTTAGTGACACGTGCAACACGTTTTTTTACTATATACGTCCACTCCGTTATATATAACTTTTGTGTCTTTTACTTTTTTGCACCGAAATTCTCTACGTCACGCGACAGTGTGTATGCCGGATGCACAAAAAGTTTGAGTCAATAAGGCGTTCTCCGTATTCAGTTATGGACCGTTGAGTGACACGTGCAACACGTTTATTTACTATATACGTCCACTCCGTTATATATAACTTTTTTGTCTTTTCTTTTTTTGCACCAAAATTTCTCTGCGTCACGCTACACTGTGTTTTCCGTATGCAAAAAAAGTTTAAGTCTATTAGGCGTTCTGCGTATTCAGTTATGGACCGTTTAGTGACACGTGCAACACGTTTTTTTTCTATATACGTCCACTCCGTTATATATAACTTTTTTGTCTTTTACATTTTTGCACCGAAATTTCTCTGCTCAGGCTACAGTCAATCTGCCGTATGCAAAAAACGTTTGAGTCAATTAGGCGTTCTCCGTATTCAGTTATGGACCGTTTAGTGACACGTGCAACACGTTTTTTGACTATATACCTCCACTCCGTTATATATAACTTTTTTGTCTTTTACATTTTTGCACCGAAATTTCTCTGCGTCACGCTACAGTGTGTCTGCCGTATGCAAAAAAAGTTTGAGTCACTTAGGCGTTCTCCGTATTCAGTTATGGACCGTTTAGTGACACGTGCAACACGTTTTTTTACTATATACCTCCACTCCGTAATATATAACTTTTTTGTCTTTTACATTTTTGCACCGAAATTTCTCTCCGTCACGCTACAGTGTGTCAGCCGTATGCAAAAAAAGTTTGAGTCAATTAAGCGTTCTCCGTATTCAGTTATGGACCGTTTAGTGACACGTGCAACACGTTTTTTTACTATATACGTCCACTCCGTTATATATAACTTTTTTGTCTTTTACATTTTTGCACCGAAATTTCTCTGCGTCACGCTACAGTGTGTCTGCCGTATGCAAAAAAAGTTTGAGTCAATTAGGCGTTCTCCGTATTCAGTTATGGACCGTTTAGTGACACGTGCAACACGTTTTTTGACTATATACCTCCACTCCGTTATATATAACTTTTTTGTCTTTTACATTTTTGCACCGAAATTTCTCTGCGTCACGCTACAGTGTGTCTGCCGTATGCAAAAAAAGTTTGAGTCACTTAGGCGTTCTCCGTATTCAGTTATGGACCGTTTAGTGACACGTGCAACACGTTTTTTTACTATATACCTCCACTCCGTAATATATAACTTTTTTGTCTTTTACATTTTTGCACCGAAATTTCTCTCCGTCACGCTACAGTGTGTCTGCCGTATGCAAAAAAAGTTTGAGTCACTTAGGCGTTCTCCGTATTCAGTTATAGACCGTTGAGTGACACGTGCAACACGTTTTTTTACTATATACGTCCACTCCGTTATATATAACTTTTTTGTCTTTTACATTTTTGCACCGAAATTTCTCTACGTCACGCGACAGTGTGTCTGCCGTATGCAAAAAAAGTTTGAGTCACTTAAGCGTTCTCCGTATTCAGTTATGGACCGTTTAGTGACACGTGCAATACGTTTTTTTACTATATACCTCCACTCCGTTATATATAACTTTTTTGTCTTTTACATTTTTGCACCAAAATTTCTTTACGTGACGCTACAGTGTGTCTGTCGTATGCAAAAAAAGTTTGAGTCAATTAGGCGTTCTCCGTATTCAGTTATGGACCATTTAGTGACACCTGCAACACGTTTATTTACTATATACTGTTGGTGCAAGGAGGGCCAGAGGGCAGACTTCAAGGAAGGGATAAATACATGCCCGGATGAAGCTCAAAACTTTCTTCATCTTCCACTTGGGCCACATACCGCTTCCTTCACAAACTACCTTCCATCCACCCCTTGCCAGGTGCGCACAGCGGAAAACTAAAAGCGACACCTACAAGAACACTTCAACTCCTCCATGGTCTCGGCTCCTCAAGTCGACGCTCCTTCAATGATCTCCTCATGTGGAGCAACACACCGCCCATACAATGGCTGCCTCCACTCATCCACCACGTCAATCTTACACGAGGACTCACATGACAAATGATGCAGTAATAAGGAGGAAGCCCACGGCCATAAAACTGTTGAGATTGAGGGGTCAAAAACTGAGCCCCCTCTGGTCGTGTCTTCTCCCGTGTTGTTCTCGGCCATGATGACTACCGTGAGCAAAGCATGAACTGAGCGACAGTGTGTAAGAGAAAAGCCCACCGGCCGAAAACCTCTTCTTTATACAATGAAAGATACAACAGGCGCAGGCAGCAAACTACTCCTGGCTCTGGCTCTATCCTACGCTCTCTACTAAGCGTTGCTTGCGGCTGCCCCTGACTACCACACCCTTCCTCAGACAGCTACCTACACTCGGGAAGCACTGCTCCGAGTGCAGTAGCAGTAGGCATGAGCCTCCCCATAAAGGCTCGGGTGATTCGGAGCTGCTTCTCGCTGAGCTGCTTATGTAGCTCGCCGGCAGTGATCTCGTCACGCTGCCTGCATGCACAGGCTGTGTACAGACCCCCACGCGGCTCGTGGTCCGCCATGGCATTCTCCGTGCGCCTTAGTGCGCCTCTGTGCAGAGGTCTCTGCACAGGGTGGCATGGCTCAGTGGGAGGGGAGCACACTCAGAGTGAGTGCGCTTGACGCCAGCCAAGGCTGAAGCGTTTTCGTAACGCTGCTTCTTCGGTGTGCGCGCGAACTAAGGCTACTTAACCGGGAACTCGTCCTGTTTCAGTTCCGAAGTCGCGCTGCTGGCTTATCACGTCGGGCGGCCCGCTTCATATTCCATCTCCGCCTTAGTCGCGCCGCGCTTCTCCGGCCAAGCCGTCTGCATTGCCCGAACATTTTGCTGTTCGTCACATCACGGTGGCTCATGATTTAACCTCGATCTCTGGCCACGCTCAAGGCTGACCATCCTTGTCGCTACGCCCGCCTAAGTCCCAGGTCCTTCATGCCCTAGAGAGTCTATGTCCCAAATAGTTGTACGGTCTCTAGCGCTGTACAACAATCCCCCTCTTGGGGCTAGGCACGATAGGGTCCCAATCCGAGGAGGTGATTGTTCCCTCCACATTGTCGTCCCTTTAAACTCCCCTTCGGCCAGCATATCTGCGCCCATGTCAGCCGCCCGTACGAATGACACCGCTGAGTCTTCCAAAGATCCACTAACCTCTCGCGGAAGTGGTACCGATCTTGATATGCTTGCTCTTCCGATGAAATACAGGGTTCTCAATGAGCGCGATCGAAGATTGGTTGTCCGACAGAATCTGCACCGGGAGTTGTGGTCGGTCACACTCATCAAAGAAGAGCGCGATCCACACGGCCTCCCTGGCTGCGTGACACGCGGCCATATACTCAGATTCGGTAGAAGATAACGCCACCGTTTCGTGCAGTTTCGAACTCCAAGAAATGACGCCGCCCGCGTTCAGAAACGCGTATCCAGATGTCGATCTGGCCGTATCCGGGTCACCTCCCCAATCAGCGTCGGTGTATCCGTACACTTCGCTGCCGCTCCCCCTCTCGAATCGGATTCCATAATGAAGCGTACCTTTGAGGTATCGAAAGATCCTCTTAACCGCTTCCCAATGTTGTACCCCCGGATTCTCCATGTACCGGCTGGCCGTACTCACGGCCTTGGCGAGATCTGGGCGCGTTCCCACCATGAGGTACATCAGGCTGCCGATCGCAGACCTGTACGGAATCTTCTCCATCTCCTTTCTCCCCGCTGCCGTCCGCGGGCTCATGTCCGCGCTGAGCTGCATGCTCCCGTCCATGGGGGAGGAGCACGGGGTACACTTCTCCATTCTGAAGCGTGCTAGCACCTCCCTAGCGTACTTCTCCTGGCTTAAGAACAAGCTGCTATCCTTTCCCCTCTTAAGCTGAATTCCTAAGAGGTACTCCGCAGGTCCAAGATCACTCATCTGAAAGCTCTTTCTCAGCAGGTCCTTGAGGCCCTGAATGCTCACCATTGAAGCGCTCACGATGATAAGGTCATCGACGTAGATGCCGACGAACATCTGAGCCGCTCCTTCTCCCGTCTTGTAGACCGAGTGGTCTGCTTGGAAGCGGGTGAAGCCATTCATCAAGAGCAGTTCGTGTATCTTTTGATACCAGATCCTAAACTTGCTTATGAGACGGTAAACTTCTCACAAGCTGGGTTTCAGGTGTCAGCTCCTGGTTCAGCACCGTCCCTTCAAGTTACTTTTCATATGATGCTCTCCTCTAAATCCCCGTCAAGGAAGGCTGTCTTGATGTCCAGTTGATGGGCGTGCGGTTCCTTCTCAACCACGGATGGAAGTGGGAGTCGCGGGAGAATGAGACTGACAACATCAAAGCATTAGTAATGTATGCCGAGATTTATGCGCAAATCCCTTCACCACTAGCCTCCGCCTTATGTCTGTTACACTCCGTCTGATTTCCTCTTGATTTTGAAGACCCACCACTGCAACCTCCTGGCCTCCAGCACCGGAGGTGGCGGCTCAGCAGCGTGGTCTGCATGGCAGCATCGAGTGCACTCTTGATGGCCACCTTCCACTTGAGCCGCATCAGTGGCACTGCGACGCTCGGAGATACGTTTGCGGCTCCCATCATGCCATGAGGCGGGTCGCATTCTGGCAAAATGGGCGGTGAGGGAGCTCTCTCTTGCAAGCTCTTCTCTCCTTGCTCATGGCTCCTGGTAGTCCTGCTACTTACGGACCATTTCATTTGGTACATGTGCTTCTGTAGGTGGCTTGTCACGTAGTTCAGAGTGAACCCCTTTGCATTTCATCAAGGTAGATCCATCGTGGCGTGGAATCCAGTCCAGTCATGCTGGTCCTCAATTGCTTCTTCTTCGGGTTCAGTTCGCATCAGAGTCGTCGTTCTTCAGCTGTCTTCTAGGCGGGCAGCTCCTCTTGAGGTGTCGGGGAGGGATCATGCGGCGCCTCCGGGCGCCGTGCGAATTCTTCTTGCGACTCCGATGCCGCTGGAAACAAGGGGGCAGTGGTAGGGGGTGAAGTTGACTCACTCCCAAAGATGTCCCTTACTGGAAGGAACTCAATGTCGGGAGGTGGCTCCACACCTGTTCGCATCTGCTGCTCTCCCTTGGAATTTCTCCATCGACTTGGCACCGCGGCTTGACATAACCTTTTGGTGGGAAGGGTAGGTCCTCCCAAGGCTGTCGACGTGTGCGGGAAGTAGCCAAACTCGCTTCTCGGCTAAACTTTTGTATCTAACTTGACCTTTGAAGGGGCTGCACACTAAGGCCCCAGACTCTTAAGCTGTGGCTCAGCTTGTTGGCTCCCACATTTCCTGGGTACTTTCTTCTCATCTTTAAGAGACACTGGAAGGACACCTGCGATCAGGCTGGGATGAGTGTTCTTCCCCAAAGTCAAAGTAAAGGGGGACTCACTCAGGCATAGCTCTGCATGTCAGCCGAGGATTCAATTCACCCTTAGCCGCGTCTTGCAGGCTCTTAGGAGGGTAAATTCATCTCAACTCCAAAATCATTTGAATAGGCAGAATCTCAGGACTCTCTCCTCCATTGTGATTCAGATCCTTCTCTCAGTATGCCTTCTACCTCACTGCAGAGCCCAGGAAGGTCTCAAGCGCCTCACTTTTAAACTTCACAGTCACCCATATCTGCTGGAATAATCATGGGGAAGGTGATGAAATGCCTTGAAGCTAGCCAACTTCAGCTGGGAGTGATCGAGCAGGCGTGGGTCAGGCCTAGGACCAACTCCAACGGCTTGGGCACGCGACATGTTCTCCCGCTCCAAAGCTCTTGAAAGGGTGCGTGTGTCTTGCCAAGGACGGCAGTCGGGGCGGGCGGCTTATCATGTCGGGATCTTCGTCGAGGAACCCCTCGACCGGCTGGCGAGGGCCTGCGGCAGCAACGCAAATGACAAGTCGGCGTGCCACAATTGCAAGGCGATGCGAGTTTCATGTGCGGATTCCTGTTCTTCGATGAAGTACAACCGCGTGCTCTTCTAAATATTTCGACTTGTCATGTCCAGGCGGCGTCGGCTTCGGAACTTTATGAGTGGATCCACCTGAGCCCCAAAGCAGTGCATCGCGATTCCACTCGGTTCGCGTCCCTCCGCGGTCCTTCAGCGCATCAAGCGCGGCGGCTCCCGCTCGCGGTTTCCCTCCGGAGGCGCGGCACAGCTCCTTTGTCGCTGCTCCCGGTGCTCAGATGGGCAGGGTTGCGGTCATCAGATCCACTGTGTCGGCATGCCTGGCGATCAGGTTCAGTCTCACACACTCCCTTGGCACGGGTCCTGTGCTCAGTGGCGGTGCCGGTGGTGGCACGCGGCAGGCTGCGGTGGTGAGCAGGCCATGAGGGCCGCATCAATCCTTTGCATGCTGGTGGCGCAGTGAGCAGATTCCTTCTAGAAGAAAGCCAGTCTCAAAAGTTAAATCCATCCCTCTATGTACCTGCAAAGAACCTTCTGGTTTTTCTGTGGCTATCTTGCAGGACTGCTAGAAGACCCCTCATATCCGCCCTTAGAGCCTCGCTAAGGAGAAGATTATATCTCATTGGTGGACACACTACCAATCTAAGTTTGACAGCCTCCTTCTCCTGGGGCAGCAGACAAACCCACCATGAGTGGCGGAGACCTCATCTGGGTTCCATCACGGCTGAGTGGCTGGTAGAGCAGCATCATCTATGTAAAGAGAGACTTATCACCACACATATGTTTAGAGGCACCAGAGTCTATGAGCCACGGTGACAGATTATCTTTATTCATAAAGATTTGATTTACAAATTCCGCTGGCTTGGCATCACTTGCCATGTTACAATATTGTGAGCCAATCCTAACCCTGGGCAGCCAGCCAGTGGCCCGGCTTATCGTACTGAAAACATGGCATCTCCTTGCCCTTCTTCTTATCAGGTAAAGGACACCAATCAACACGTACCACCTGGGTGCCTTCTTGGTACAACAATCGCTTGAGATGTCCTTGGCTGCAGTGAGTTGCGGGTGCCCCGAGACCACACAGCCCTCTTGGCAAGATTTCATTATGCGAATCACCATGACGTCTTCGGGAGACGGCTTCTTTGCTCCCTTTGATGCGCTCTCTTCTGCTCTCACTCGCATCTGCACTTCCTCAAGGGTGAGCGGCTCTTAACGAGGCAGCGTTCAGCAAATTTATGGTTGGTGGGAAGAGCACAAACAAAGAGGCCTGTCAAGGAAGCTGGTGGGTATATTCCAGTAGTTCTCAATTGCTTTAGAAATAATGACAAACTTATCCATTAGTTCATGAACCTGATGACATAAAAGTTGGTTACTTGACCTCCATCTTCGTCTACACCATCAATCAATAAATGGACTTCAATTTCATGTCGATGGTGTCAATAATGGGTGAATTTCTACATTCTGGCGTGCCATTTTGAGCTCTCAAAGCATCTTCAAGGGATTCCCTTGGCTTAAGGCGATGTCATCCTCACTTGGGCGTCCTTCTTCAGCTTCCGTCTCTCCTGCTCCATCGGAGTAGGAGGGTGAAGTCCGGCGGTGGTGAGTCGACCCGTTGACGTCTTCAAGAGGCCCTTGCTATGAAGAAGAGTTGTCAGTATCCCGCGTACGTGTGGTTCCCGAAAGATAGGGATGGTGTGCGCAGTCACCTAAGCTCTGATACCACTTGTTGAGATTAAACCAAGAAGCTGAGCCCCTGCTGGTGGTGCTCTCTCTCCGTGTTTGTCGGCAGTGATGGCTGGGTCAGTCAGGGCAGACTTGAGAGACGGTGTGTAAGAGAAAGCCCACAAGAGGCGAGAAACCTCTTCTTATGCGATGAAAGATCAGCAGGCGGGCGCAGTTGCTCCAGCTCTGGCTCTCTGTGGCTCTCTGCTCAGCGTTCTGTTGGGGCTCCCTGGGACTTTCACACCCATCTGGGCAGCCTTCTCTCGGGAACAGTGCTCCCGGCTGCAGTCCACAGGCACAGACCTCCCCATAAAGGCTCAAGTGATTCTCGATACTAAGCTTCTCCAGGCGGAGGCGGCTTGTGTAGCTTCAAGGAGCTCATGACCACAGCCCACCTGCATGCGCAGGTGTCCCAGGGCCCCTACGTGGGCTGGTGTCCAGCCATGGCATTGTCAAGTGCACCTTAGTGCGCCCTATCTCCAGAGGGTGTGTGCGCAGGGTGGCATGCGCTGGTGGGAGGGGAGCACTGAGTGAGTCGTGTCGCAGGCGCTGGCCGTGAAGCGCGGCTTCTCGTGTGCGCGAAACTCCAGCGCGCACCCACTGAAACTCGTCCTAAGTTCAAGTCCGATAACGCAGAGTATTTGTAGTGTTAGCAACTCACGGTCGTCCATACACCCGGACATTTCGATTCGGTTCAGTCACGTCACGTGCATGATGACCTCGGGATTTGGCGTCGCGCCCGCGCGACCATCCTGCTCCATTTGGCGTCAACGCCTGAGTCCCGGGTCCTTTGGTGTCCTGAGAGTTGTCTCCTGCCGGGCAGTTGTGCGGCCTTGTGGCGGCCTGTACAACAAGTGGTCGAATCCGACGGAAGCAAAGGCTGGATTTTGAGCGTGTAAGCCCGGGGGTGGGCGACGCAGGATTAGGAGTCGGATCAGGCCCTTTAGGGGCCGTAGTACGATGTTGTTAGCTTCGTCACAGGCTGTGTGTCACGTGTGTAGTGACATAGTACTTGAGGATTGGCTTTTGTTATGTGGGGTAACAATTCATTCGCGGCTGTAGTAGTCTGTTCTGGTACCAACTACGTGTTGGGCACTCTCACTTACTCGGTGTGATAGTAAGTGGGGATTCTTGGGTAGCCGTTTCAAAGGGGTCTCTCAATGTATGAGTGAATTCACTATTAAGGAGTTTTAGAGCAGGAGCTTTCTCCTATTCATTTCTCCACTGTTATTCGGCTGTCATTATTCTTTGTGATTCACTCTGTGAGTAAAATGGGCTATAGTGAATGTGAGGGTTTGAAGATATGTCATGATGGAGTTGGAATCAGAACTCCATTGGTGACCCGAATGGAGGAGCGGGCCGGGCTGCCGGTGGAGGTCCACTGCACCAGCAGGTACCTCATGGTGGGAGCGGCGTCCAAATCTCGCCAAAACCGTGAGAATGCGACTGCCGTTACATATGGGTATCGAGAACAACTTGAGGCGGTTAAGAGGATAACTTCGATACCTCAAAGGTAAACAATGGCATCAATTCGAGAGAGGGAGGCGGCGGCCCGAAGTGTCTGGAATACACAGCCGGTGGGGAGGTGACCGGATCTGCGACCGTCGACATCTGGATCACGTCATTTACGAGCGCCCAGTGGCGTCATTTCTTGGAGTTGAAACTGCAAAGCGGTAGCGATATCTTCTCACCGAATGGAGTACATGGGCTGGCGATAATCCCGCACCCAGCCGAGGGGCTTAGGTAATGGATCGCTCTTCTTTGATGAGTGTGACCGACCACAACTCCCAGTGCAGATTCTGTTGGACAACCAATCTTCGATCGCGCTTATTGAGAACCCTGTATTTCATCGGAAGAGCAAGCATATCAAAATCCAGTATCACTTCACAAGAGAGTTAGTGGATCTTTGGCGGAGATCGCGGTGTCGACCGATGCGGGCGGTGACATGGGCGGATATCTCGCTGAAATAGAAGGGGGGATTCCAGGGACCGACCAATGTGGAGAAGAACAATCACCTCCCTCAGTTAGGACCTACAATAAATTTTCAAGCCCCAGGGATTAATTTATCTCAGTAGTAGGAACCGTACAATATTTGGGACATAGACTTTCAGGGCATGAAGGACACAGGACTTGAAGCGCTGAGGCGCTAAGCGACAAGGATGGTCAGCGGTAGCCCAGGCAGCGAAAAGTCCTAGGTTAAATCATCAATGCCGTGGCGTGACGAACTGAAACAAATGTTGGGGCATGGACGTGGCGGCGACGCTGACTAAGGAAGCGAGGAGGGTGGAATGTGAGCGAACAGCGTGACAAATACTGGCGTCTTGTGACGGAGCTGAAACTTAGGACGAGTTTAGGTGCATAAAGGTTACCTACCCAGCACGGAAAGCCGCGTTTGAAAACTTCATGTAGCTGGCGGCGTCGAGGAAGCTGATGCGGCTCCCCTCCCATTGAGCCTTGCCACCACGTAATGCGAGAGACATCTGCGAGCTACTAAAACACAGCGAGAATGCCATGGCCGGACACAAGCCCGCGTGGGGAATTAATGCGGCTGTCGCATCTTTACGGCGGCCGTGACGGTCGCGGCCGGTGACCCATAAGCTGCTCCACGGGGGAGAAGCAGCATCGAAATCACCCAGAGCCTTTATGGGGAGGCTCATGCCTCTTCTTGCACTTCCGGGCCGATTAGCCAGCGGTGTAGGTAACATGTGAGCGGTATACATGGAGTGTGACCTGATAACTACGTTAGCGATTTGCCCTTTTAAGCAAAATTGCTTACTTAAGGGTAGATACCGGGGAGGTCCACGAGGTTGAACCACTTCTGAGGCGTGGTTTGTTGTTACATTGTTATCGAGCCTAAGGGCGGTATTTGCAATCCACCCTAAAAACACCGTGATCTCTGAGCATGGTACGGATTGGTTGAGCTGTGGCAGCCAAGTCCGTAGGTCCATATGATGAAGGAGCTTAGACGCGCTTGTGAAAACCCTTGAGTGTTGTGCTCGAGGGGCCGAGCCACCGCGGTTTAAGGTGCAAGGGAATGTAGCGAGCGGTATCGTGGAGTGTATGACTAATACTAAATCCCTTGATTTGCCTTTTAATGGTAAAAGCATGGGTGATACGAGAAGGTCGGGGAATTCGAACCACTGGCGGAAGCGTGGTTTATTCTGATAAACTGTCGAGGAAGGGGTGTGTATTACAGTCGGGGGCGACCCATGGCTAACTTGATTAATGTGGCGTAGGATGAGCGAGGCGAGGGAGTAGTTCTTTGCTGCGTCTGATTGTATCTTTCATTGTATAAAGAAGAGGTTTTTAGGCGGTGGAAGCTTTCTCCTTACCTGCTTGTCTCTCGATTGCCTAGCTTTGGAGAACCGCGGTAGTCATCATGTGGGGCAAACCCGCGGAGAACTTACCCGGAAGGAGCCGGGGAAAGGGGGCTAAGTTTTTTGACCCTCCAGTCACCGGCGGCCTGGTGCCTCGTGCCTCGTGCCTCGCCTTGTGCCTCGTGCCTCGCCTCGTGCCTCGTGCCTCGCCTCGTGCCTCGTGCCTCGCCTAGTGCGCAGGCGCACCGCTGCGTGCGCATTGCTCGCACAGTGCACCGTGCCTGGCACCGTGCCTGCGTGCCTGCGCTACCGTGCCTGCGTGCCTGCGCCCATTGCCTGCGTGCCGCCTGGAGTACTTTGTGGCTGCGCGTGCCTCGTACCTCTCTCGTGCCTCGTGCCTGCGCCTCGTGCCTCGCGCCTCGCCAAGTGCCTGCGTGCCTCGCCTGCGTGCCTGCCGTGCGCACGCACAGTGCACCGTGCTCGCACGGTGCCTGCGTGCCTTGCCTGCGTGCCTCGTGCCTCGCCCACCGTTACTTTTTCTAGTACTTTTCCTTTTAGGTGCCTGGGTGTCTCGCTGGTGCCTGGGTGCCTCAGCCTCGCCCTAGTGCCTGGTGCCTGCCTGTGCCTCGTGCCTCTCTAGTGCCTGGAAGTGCCTCGCCTCGTGCCTGGGTGCACCAGCCTCGTGCATCATTGCACCAGCGCCTGCGCCCCAGTGCCTCGTGCCTGCGCCTGCGTGCCTCGTGCCTCTCAGTGCCTGCGTGCGGGTACTTACCGTGCCTGCGTGCCTCGCACCGTGCCTCGTGCCTCACCCCAGTGCAAGTGCGCCTCGTGCCTGTGCCTGCGCCTGAGTGCTTCGTGCCTCGCCTGGGTGCCTGCGTGCCTCGCCTGCGTGCCTGCGTGCCTTTCTTAGTGCCTCGTGCCTCGCCTAGTGCCTCGTGCCTCGCCTCGTGCCTCGTGCCTCGCCTCGTGCCTTGTGCCTCGCCTCGTGCCTCGTGCCTCGTGCCTCCCCTCGTGCCTCGTGCCTCGCCTGCGTGTCTCATTGCCTAAGCCTGCGTGCCTGTTACTGCGCCTGCGTCGCGTGAGTGCCTCGCCCTAATTACCACGTGCTGCTCGCCTGCGTGCCTGCGTGCCTGCGCCTGCGTGCCTGCGTGCACCGTGCCTGCGTGCCTGCGTGCCTCGCCCCAGTGCCACCGTGCCTCGCCTGCGTGTTACCGTGCCTCACCTGCGTGCACCGTGCTTTCGCCTGCGTCGTCGTGCCTCACTAGTGCCTCGTGCCTCGCCACCGTGCCTCGTGCCTGCGCCTACGTGCCTGCGTGCCTGCGCCTGCGTACCTGGAGTGCCCTGCGCTAATGCACGCCTGCGCTGGTGCCTGCGTGCCTGCGCCTGCGTGCACCGTGCCTTGCACAGTGCCCACCGTGTGCCCCGCCCACCGTGCCTAGAGCTGCCTCACCTGCGTGCCTCGTGCCTGCTTCCCAGTGCCTGGAAATTGCCTGCTTAGCCTCCTTCGTGCCTGCGCCTCGTGCCTCGTTCCTGTACCTCGTCGTGCCTGCGTGCCTGCTTTAATTGCCTCGTGCACCACTTCGTGCCTCGTGCCGCGCACCGTGCCTGCATTACCTGCGCCTGCGTGCCTGCGTGCGCACCGCTGAGTGCCTGCGTGCCTCGCCACCGTGCCTGCGTGCCTGCGCTGAGTGCCTGCGTGCTCACTGAACCTCGTGCCTCTGCCTCGTGCCTGCGTGCCTGCGCCTGCGTGCCTGCGTGCCTGCGCCCCATTGCCTGCGTGCACTGCGCCTGCGTGCGCTGCCGCCCTGCGTGCCTCACGTGCCTCATTACTTTCGCCTCGTGCCTGCGTGCCTGCGCCTCGTGCCTGCAGCCTGCGCCAAGTGCCTGCGTGCCTCACCTGATGCCTCGTGCCTTGCACAGTGCCTTGTGCCTCGTATGGTGCCTGCGACGCGCCTGCGTGCCTGCGTGCCTGCGCCTGCATTACACCGTGTCGCCCTAGTGCCTGTTACTCGCCTGCGTGCCTTGTGCCTGCGCCCTGCGTGCCTGTGCCTGCGCCTGCGTGCCTGGCGCCTCGCTGAGTGCCTGCGTTACTTTTCATACCATTGCCTGCGTGCCTCTCTGTGTAGTGCCTCGTGCACCGCCTGGGTGCCACCGTGCCTCATGCCTGCGCCTGCGCACCGTGCCTGGCCTGGTGCCTGCGTGCTTTGCACAGATGCCTGCGTGCACCGCCTGCGTGCCTCGTGCCTGCGCCTGCGTGCCTTGTAAGCAGCATATACTCATGGAATTTGTATGGCCAGAGTACTACGTCCATGATTTGCCTTTTAATGGTAAAGCACATGTGTGGAGATGCAGGGAGGTCTTGAGTTCGAATACTAACAGGCGAGGTTACTTACATGCCTCGTGCCTACGCCTGCGCACCATTGCCTCTCCCACAGTGACTCGTGCCTGCGCTGAGTGCACGGTGCTGCACAGTGCCTGCCGTGCCTGCGCCTGCGTGCCTGCGTGCCTGCGTGCCTGCCTGGGTGCCTGCGTGCCTGCGCGCAGTGCCTGGTGCCTGCAAGCCTGCGTGTGTAGCGGCGCTATACATGGGTTGGCAATAAGCAGGAAATCACTACATCATGGTTGCCTTTTAATGGTAAAAGCACTTAGGTGAATCTTTGGGAGGTCACGAGTTCGAACCTATACTGCCAGGCAGCGGGTTGCGTTATTAGTATGGGGAACGAGGGCCCATTATTTGCAATCCACCCTAAAAAGCTGCAGGTGATCTCGAGCATGAATGCGGTTGGCAATGGGGGAGTGCAGATAGTCAACACATGTGTTAGCCAGGCTTGAAACGGTTGCTGTGAAAAACCTTGTTGCTTCGGGCAGGCAGGAACAGGTGGGGAGGAATGTAGCGCTATACATGGAGTTGTATATGGCAGTACTTACATCATGATTTGCGCACAATGGTAAAAGCACTTAGGTGA
Source organism: Zygnema circumcarinatum (assembly GCA_037447605.1). Classification (NCBI taxonomy): domain Eukaryota; kingdom Viridiplantae; phylum Streptophyta; class Zygnematophyceae; order Zygnematales; family Zygnemataceae; genus Zygnema; species Zygnema circumcarinatum. The sequence continues at coordinate 41,400 of CM074823.1, forward strand.
TGAATCTTGCGGGAGGTCACGAGTTAGAACCTGCTTTGCGGCGGGTTAAATTTATCGTGCTCGTGCCTGCGCCTGCGTGCCTGGAGTGCGCACCAGCCTGCATTGCCTCGTGCCTGCGCCTGCGTGCCTGCGTTACTTTTCGCTGAGTGCCGCCGCGCCTGCGCGCTGGTGCCTGCGTGCCTGCGTGCACCGCTGGTGCCTGCGTGCCTCGCCTAGGTGCCACCGTGCCTGCGTGCCTCACCTGCGTGCCTGGTGCCTGCGTCACAGTGCTGCCTCCGTGCCTCGCCTGCGTGTCTCGTGCCTGCGCCTGGGTGCCTCCTTTCCTGCATTTTCGTCTAGGTGCCTGCATTACTTTCGCCCTGCGTGCCTGCATTACCGCCCCAGTGCACCATCCCAACAAACACACTTGGCGCAGGTTTGAACACAAGACATATCGGTATCCACACACAGTACTTTACCATTAAAGGCAGCTTTGGCGGATATAAGTACTAGGCCCGTACAACACATGTATATGGCCGTTTAAATACGTTCCTCCCATACCTAAGCGGGGCTGAAGTCACCGGCGCCTCAAAAAGGAGTTTCCGCGAAGGCGTGATTCAAGCTCCTTGACACATGGGCTACTGACCTTAGCCCTCGAGGCCCTTGGGGAGGCGTTAAGGTACCATGCTCGAGAGATGGCGGTGTTTTAGGTGGATTACAAATGCAGAACGCGCTCGATGCGATGTAACAAACGCCCAGCTGCAAGGTTTTGAACACAGCGGAACCTCCGGTATCCACACAGTAGCTACCGACTAAAAGGCAGCAGCGGATATAAGTCTTGGGCCATGCAGCGCGCCTTAAGCGTTTGCTTCTGTTTCGTGCTGCGCTGGTGCCTGTGCTGCGCGCCATGCCTGCGTGCCTCGTGCCTGCGCACCGTGCGCAAATTACTGCGCCTGCGTGCCTGCGTGCCGCCTGCGTGCCTTGCCCGCGCGCGCCAAATTGCCTTGTACGCACCGTGCGCCATTACCTGCTTCGTAAAAGCTCGTACACCATACCAATACTTTCCGTGCCTGCGCCGCACCGTGCCTCGTGCACCTCGCCCTACGTGCTGCGTGCACCGCCCTGAGCCTGCGTGCCTGCGCACAGTGCCTGCGTGCCTGCGCTTCGTGCCTCGTGCCTGCGCTTCGTGCCTGCGTGCCTGCGCCCCTGCATTACTCGTGCTGCCACAAATGCACAGAGTACTTTCGCCTGGAGTACCTCGTGCCTCGCACGGTGCCTTGTGCGCCGCCTGCGTGCCTCGTGCCTGCGCCTCGTGCCTTGTGCCTTGCCTGCGTGCCTCGTGCCTGCGTGCCTCGCCTGCGTGGCTTCGTGCCTCACCGCCTTGGCTGCTGCGTGCGCTTGCTGGCCTTCACATTTGATCACCTGAGGAGGTGTACTTAGGGGCGGCGCTCGTCTGAATCTTTCTCGCATTTGTGGTAAATTGTGGCGTCGGGGACCACCTAGGGCAGGGAAGGGTCTGGGGATGAGAACATGCGAAGGTTGCAAGATTCCGTCGCGGCGCGGTACCTCTTGAGACGCATATGTAGCCAGCCAGCGTCGCCCGATGTGAGGCCGAGGATGGCGGGGCATCGACCACATCTTCCTTCGTTTGGAGCGTACGCCGTCGTTCATTACCGATGCAGTTTCACGCGATAGATACCCGGGCCAATTTGTCGTCGGACCAGCCTTGCGTAGCGTAAGGATCGACGTGCGCCGGCGATGCGGCGGCGCGTCGCCAGCGGCGCCGCTGAGCTATGGCGGCGTTAGATGCGTTGTACACCTACGACCCATTGAGTCCGGAGAGAGGAGCAGCAGCGTGTGATGCGCGGTAGGCTACAACTTCCCGATCCTCCATCTTTGGTAGGAGGTTGACGGAAATATAAAGGCGTGGGTGGCTGTCGTCCCACCCAACCAGCGTCTGCGGCGACCGGTTTTCCCAGAGGCTCGCCCTCTCTGGTTCACTCTCTCTCTCACCCCCTTCCTCTCTCTCGTGAGACTTCACAGTGCGGTGTGGCGATTCATGCTGAAGAGGCGGATTTAGGTCGTTACATTTTGAGTAGCGGAGAACGCGTTCGCGGCCTTCTCTTTAATAAGAGAACCTGCGGGTCATGGTGACCACCGCGCCGGGCGGAGGGACCAGGGGAGCCCTGGGGCCGCCACCTCCACCACCTTTCCCGGGGCGGGTGATGGAGGGAGAACTGGAGGCGCGGCTCCCAGCCGGAGGGCCCGATCCCAACCACCGGTCGGCCAAAGGTCATCGTGGTGGCTACTACCTCCCTCGCGGCTCCACGGGCACGGCCCGGCTCAGCCCGGGGAAATCCACCGATCCCGTGATGGGGCCCAGCATCATGATGGCGGCGTCCACGAATGAAGAAGAGGATCCGGCGAAGCTGGGCGGATGTAAAGGCGGCGTAGCGTGCGCCACCATGGCTTTGCTCTGGCCAGTGGGCGGTAGACTCCTGATCCCGCCGCTTCCGGTGGACCGCAGCTCCCAAATAGATTCAGACCCCGGACGGGGCTTTCAGGAGGATAGAAAGAAGGTATGCCGGGCAACCTCGGTTTGTAGAAGCGTGGATAGAGGTCACGGGGAATGGGTGAGCCAAACCACTTTCCGTGGCGTCGTCTGTCAGACGCCCCAGCGTCTGCGGCGGAAAAACCTTGTGAGGAAGTCAGGACCCACAGTTTTCCGGAGTCCTGCACCGGTGGCGAACCACAGCGATGGGGACCCGCGTCGAGAGGCAACTCTTTGAAAGAGGCGGGAGGAAAGATCAGTCCTCGGACTGCTCCCATAACCTCACGGATGCCCAGGCAGGTCCGGGCCAGGTAACCCGGCTCCTTTTTAGGCCGAACATCCTACCGCAATTTGCTCTGATTGAGCAGTGATTTGGGTCAAGCGAAGGGTTGCACCTTAACTGCGACCAACTGTCGCTCCCGGTGGGTAAGCTGCTTACCCCTTTTCGAAGGAGCCGCTATACCGTGTGTATGAGGGGCCTCTGGAATTGGGGGCGGTGGGATAGAGATTGAGAGATAGGCTTTATCAAGCGGCACCTGAGGGCCTGGATCCCGGCTTTGGAGAGCCGGGGATAGGATTTGAGAACATGGTCCAAGCGGCGGCGTGGCGGTTCTGCGAGACTGCGACAAAGTAGTGCCTCGAGATCACCCTCTGGCCTGGCGGAGCGGTGGCGGTTCTTTTCCGCCGGGGAATGGCGAGAAGCCGCACGAGGGAAAGCGACCTAAGGGCAACGGCGGACTGCGAAAGCCGGAGTGGGACGCTAACTCTGTTTGCAGCCGCGATGCGTATTCGATTCAGACGCCGCCCTGCCGGCGATCGCAGGCCACGCCTTCCAGGCATGGCCGGAGGTGGGCGGCGGTCAGGGGTCGTGGAAGATGGGGACCCTAAATCACACTTGGCTGGCGGGGAAAGAACAAAGCGGAAGCTTGGCGAGGAAGTGGCTGCCCGCCTGCTTGTTGCCAGTTGGCTCAGGAGGAAATGGAAGTGCAGCGGAGAACAAGAATTTCGGCTATATGAGGAGGGCACAAGGCGGGGATTGCCCTTCAACACCAAGGACAAAGGGGCAAGAGGCGTGGGAAAACCCCCAACCACACCCCGGAAGCTTGGGAGATTGGATTCGGCGGTGGTTATCTTAGCATAGGCTAGGGGAGGGGAATGGGGCTGCCATCAGGATAAGACTCTTGTTTCTTAGAACCACTGGACATTCTTAGCTTGGTGGGGCCTTTGGGGGTACTGAATCTCTTTGTGTTTGATGTGTACTTGTTGTAGATTACAGAAGTAGATTACAGCGTTGTATAGTCTAGCCGGATAATGAACTGAAGGCGAACATGAAGCTGACAAAAAGGATGGTCGGCCTTGAACAATGTGGCGATAAGTTAGGACGTGACGTGGCCGAAACAGGTATTATTAGCGGAGCGAAAGTTCAAGCATTAAGCGCGAACAACATTTGATGCATCTGCGGATCTTGGGGCCTTGAGGGCAGGGCAGCGGACGAAGAACGCTTCGTGGTATGGCAGTGTCACGAGGTATGCGGACTTCTTACTTAGGCATAGAACTCTGATGTGGGCCCGTAAAAGGAAGCTAAGTGTCGAGGGCATGCGCCGGTCTTGACCATGGCCAGGCCAAAAGACCCGAACCAAAGACCCGTGGCCGTGCCGTCGAAAGACGAAGCGAAATCGCGGCACTGCGTACACTTAGAATGAAGCACATTTCGTACGCAGCTCTCATCCTCTCATACTCACCAGCCCGGGTGTGTAGCGGCCCGAGTGAACCGCTGTGAGAGGTTGTGTGGTATGGGAATAGGAAAAAGCGGGGGTAGTTGAAGCTGCATTCAGTAGTGAGCCTTCTTGCAATCTGTTGTACTTCACTCCAAAGAAAACCAGAGTTTTATGCCCGGTGGGGCTTTCTCTACCTTGTGTTCTTTTCTTGCACATCTGTCTTGAGCATTCCTTTCGTGAACTGCTGCACTGAAGATGTCAACGAATTCCGGACAGAGTGGAGGAGACTTTGTTGAAAGGAGATCCTCGGTGGAATCTCCAACAAGTGGTATCAGAGCTGATAACGATCTTCGGCACAACCTTCCTACCTTTCGAGGTACTGACTACAAGGATTGGCGGTGGCACATGATGACACTTCTGCAGACCAGAAATCTGGTTCAGTACGTGAACTGGACCATCAGACCACCGACCGAGACTTCGACCATGGCAGCCGACGCACTGGCTACGTGGACGAAGAAGGACGCTCAAGTGAGGCAGCTCATTGCCTCAAGCGTCAGAGGGAACCCTGCAAAGATGCTTCGGGTGCAGCAGTTTGCCTACGCAATGTGGGAGAAGCTCGCCAACATCTACGGCACCATCGACAAATCCGAGACAGTCTTCATTCATGTTACGAAGAAGACCAGCTTCGAGGACGTGATGGCGGTCGAACAGCGGAGGCCCCAAACGAAGAGTGAAACGCCGGACAAATTCTGCACTTCTTGCAAGCGGAACAGTCACCTTGAAGCTGAATGCCGCACCAAGAAGGCTGCCCTGGGCAACGGACCGCCCTCCAGCGCGCCAAAGAAGGACGGCAACGGAAAAGACAAGGAGATCACTTGCTACAAGTGGGAGCCACCGGGACACTCTGCGTGCAACTGCACGGGAGACAGTTGCAACCGCAAGTGCTAACGGGAGCACGTGCGGTGGCGGCAAAGCAACGTGCGCTTACGACAGCGCGCTCAAGCTGCCGCGAAGCTGCCCACGCTACGGACGGCGTGACGAGCAGCAAAGCCGCGAGTGCTGGGAGCACAAGCGAAGGGGAGCAACGTGCACTTACGACAGTGCGCTCAGCAACCAATTAGTTGCCCCCCCCACCACTGAACTGTGCGAGGAGCAATGAAGCCGTGCGTGCAAGGGAGCACACGCGAAGGATCGACGAGAGCCTCTCACGGCCCACTCAACGATCGGGAGCCTGCTCGCGCCACGGCCAGCGTGACGTGCAGAGGATCCGCGCGCAAGGCTGCGCGTGAAGGCAGTGAGTCGAAACACGCTAGGGGACGCCCGGATAGCGAATCTCACGACTGCAGTCCTGCTCAAGACGTGTGGAGCAGCGACAATGGAGCCGCGCACACCTCGAGGAGGGAGCGCGAAGGCGGAGCCACGCACGTTAACGAAAACGTGCTCAAGGACCGTAGTCCTGACCACGACACGAGGAGCAGTGACATTAAAGCCAAACGTGCTGAGCGCAGCACGGGCTAAAGCGGAGGAGCTGCATGCGCTACGTACACTGCACGCAACGACCGCAACATTACACGCACCACGGATGGCGCGAGTAACTTCAAACTGCGAGCACCTTGGAGGCTGCCCGCTATGGCGGAGTCACGCACGCTACCGACAGCGCGCGCAGCACCCGCGGATCTGCCCGCGCCATGGAGAGCACGAGCAGCATTATCAGAGCCGTAAGAGCCACGGAGAGCTCTTGCAAAAACAGAACTGCATGCCCTATCGACAGCGCTTGCAAAGACCGTAGACCTGCCCGCGTCACCGAGAACGCGAGCAGCAAGACCCACGCGTGCTGAGCGCAGCATGCGTGAAGGGGGAGCATCGGCGCGCGCTTCGGACAGCGCGTCCCGCGATCGTAAGCCTGCAATCACGCGAAAAGCGCGATCAGGAACGGACCCTAATCGATCTGGGGAGCAATCAAGATGTTTACGACGCTGACAGAGGCGCTATACGCAGCGCACCCAGCGACCATGGACCTGGCCGAGCCGACGACGGGAGCGGCCATTTCCGAACCGCGAAGGTCCCGGCGGGGGCACGCGAAGGCGAAACCTCGCGCGCGACGGACAGCGCGCGCGGCAGACGCGAATTCAAAACCACGCGCGCCACCGACATCGCGCGCGGCGGACGAGGCGTCGAAAATTGTACGGACATTTTTTTTTTTCACGCGAAAACGGCTAAGGACGGAGCCCGACATTGGTCGGCGCGACGAACCTTCACGCCGTGACGTGACAAGTCGACAAATGTTCGCGGCCCCGGGCGGCGCGCGAAATTTTACTCAGTCGAGTACGGAGCCGACATTCAATGGGGGGAAAACGCGAGTCCGTACGGACGGGCCTCCAATTCGCCCGGCTTTGGCACCGGCGACTTGCCACGTGGCGCACAGCGGTCTGGAGACCCCGCGACGCAGAGTCTCGTAAGGGGGGGTTTCCCCTTCACGACGCTCACGAAGACGGGAGAAGTCTGTCCCCACCACGCGGCGGCAAATTCTCCGTCACCCCTTCACGACCCACGGCGCGGAGGAGTTCCGCGTGACACGGAGGTTGGAGCCGGTTCGCAGCGTTTTCTGTGGACCGATCACACCGAAGGGAGGAGAGCAAGGTACTCATCAAATTCCTTGACAATTACTCGAGGAATATCTGGGCTGAGCAGCTGGCGCACAAGAGCGCGACATTAGGGACCTTTCCTGCTTGACAGAAAGAGGCAGAAAGGCAGTTTGGGAGAATTCAGAGATTCAGGATGGATAATGGGGGAGAGTGTAGATGATCCCTCCAGCCCTCTGAATAGTCACAGTTCCTTGGGATTCCAAACGCGTTCACGGCCCCATATAGCCCACAGAGCACGGCGTAGCCAAGTGAGAGTGAACCGTTCCCCTGGCGACATGACAAGGTCGAGGCTTAGTAAGTCACCCTTCCCTTGGGGAGAAGCGATCCTTACGGCGGCCTACACCCGGAAGAAGATGTCCCTCCAGCGCCCTGAAGATTCCAAGGAGGTACCCGAAGAGGAGAGCACCAAGGAGCAGCAGCACGCGCGGCCTCAAGAGGAGCCGCTCCCGGACATGACGTTTCTCCCCTTGAGAGGGGGATTCCGGGAGGTGAGGATCTGCCCCACCAGCGTCCACTCCGTTGGACTCACCAATCCAGCAACGGCTGAAGCCACTGCAGCGCACCGAGACGCCGCAATGTGGAGGACCGGCTTTCCAAGAGGAACAGCCCACGTCGGCATTCCCAAGGGGGGAACAGCCCGAATCGCCATTCCAGGAGGAACAGCGCGAAGAAGACCTACCCGACGAAGACTCTGACCATCACGGTCAAGTCACGACAGAGGAGAACGCGGAAGAGGCACCGGCAGCCAGGTACCAACCAGGTGGCTACCTAGGCATGGTCAAGAACCATCCCATCACGGCAAACGCCAAGGGGGTTTCACCCCACTATGGCTCCACGCCACCTCCTAGGGACAGGAGGGTACCAGACAAGTACGGGGAGTGGGAACAGCGACCAATGACGAGGAGGCCGACGCATAGGAGCACGGAGGGGAATTCAGACCGATTACCCCTCGACTCAGCGGACTTCGCGAAGATGGCCGACGGCCACATGGTACACTTTGAGGAGCCGCCAACGGACTCCGACGCATTGGAGGAAGCGGACGCAGCGAAGTGTAGGGTCGGCATCGTCTCACAGCTGAACAGCCTGAAGGAGGAAGGGGACGCAGCGCGCGGACCCGCTGCCCCGCGACGGGAGGCATTCAGCAAGCGGGAGGCAGTTCAGAGAATATCGATTGATATCGCGATATTTCGATATCTCGAACGGACACGATCTCACAAATGGAGTCCGATTTGAGAGGGGGAGCGGCGGCCTCGTGTACGGACACACGGCCGCAGATTGGAGGAGTAACCGGATATGCGGAGTGACCCGGATACGACGAGTAACCAGATACAGCCAGATCTTCATCAGGAGGCGTATCGTCACGCACGCGGTGTCAGCTCATCAATCAAGCTTGCTCCAGAATCACGATCTTCATAAATGGGTGAGCGTATCCTGATCCAGCACCACTAAGCGCGGGAGCTAGTGGGGGCGGGAAGAGCCGCAGAATCTTTTTGTACAGATAGAAAATCTAGCGGCAGACCAGGGGGTCAAAAGGCCAATCACGCGGAGGAACAATATCCTCCCGGATCTAGGTCCATTTAGAGCCTAGGCCCCAAGAGGGGGAATGTTGTACGGGTCTAGAGGCCGTACAACGTTTGGCGCATAGTCTCTAGCGGATAATGAACTAGACGCGAACATGAAGCGACAAGGATGGTCGCGCGAACAATGTGACGCGATAAGTTCTGGGACCGTGACGTGACGAAACGGAGTATTCGCGCGCGCGGGGAGACGAAGTTCCAAGGCGTGGCGCGAACAACATTTCGGTCGTACGGATGCGGACGCGGACGCGGACGCGGACGAGGACGCGCTCGCGGGCGCGCGAAACGCTGTGTCCCGAAAGTGTACGGACCTGCACGAAGCACATGGGAGCTACAGTGGCGGACGTAAAGGCTAAGTGTCAAGAGGGG
>CM074823.1:50725-67820 GCA_037447605.1 Zygnema circumcarinatum
CCCAACCAACGTACCGGCATTCGGTTGCACCCCTGCCCAAGGCTGCGCCACTCTCTGAAGCTCTCTCTCTCTCTTGCTCTCTCTCTCGCTGAACTCTGAGTGCTGGTGTGTGATTCCGCGCAGGCTGAAGAGGCGGTTTTCAGTCGTTACATGCCTCGCCTCGTGCCTCGCATCGTGTCTCGTGCCTCGCCTCGTGCCTCGTGCCTCGTGCCTTATTGACGTAGATGTGTATTTAGTAGTCTTGTTTTGGGTGTCACAACTAAAAACGCTCCAAAACTGCATGGGAAGGTCAGGACAGAAAAGGTAGACTAGTTTTGAATAGCGCACATAACGTAGCATGTCTCAGGAATATTTCGGTAGAAAAAAGTAAAAGACAAAAAAGTTATAAATAACGACGTAAACGTGTATTTAGTAGTCTTGTTGTGGGTGTCACAACTAAAAACGCTCTAGAACTATTGTCATTACGGGGTCGATCACCAAACTCCCGCCAGCTGTGTCTCCTTCGAGATTCATCTCGGCCATGCTTGATTCGTCACTACCCAGACAAAGAATTGTGAGACAAAGGTAAAGGAAAGCCCACTGGCCGAAAACCTCTTAATCACACTCAAGAATAGATACAACAGGTGCAGGTAGTTTTTTCTCCTAACGCTGGCTCTATCCTACGCTCTGCGGAAGCGTTTTGCTATGGCTGCCATTGACTACTTGACCCCTTCAACTCGCTACCCGATACCCGGGGTTGCACTGCTCCTGTACGCTGGCTGAGGTCTGAACCTCCCCATAAAGGTTTGTGCCCTTCCCCAAGGCGGGCTATTTAGGTGGAGCCCGCCGCAAACTCTGACATGGTTTGCGGCGGCTTCTACCATCCGCTTGGCTCCTCAGGCAAGCTCGCCGCCTTGGCACTTGCCCCTCGGCGGGGGGGCACTTGCCCCCCCGCCGCGATCTCGATTCGCGCGCGCGTCTGTACAGTTCTTCAATTCGAACTCGTTCCGCTTCGATTCGCGCGCGTCCGTACAGTTCCGAACTTAGCGTTCCGCGCGCGTGCGCTCCGTGCCCCTTAGGCGCGTCGCGCGTCCCGTCGGCCGTACGCCCGAAACATGTTCGGTTCGTCACATCACGGTACCAAGAACTTAACTCCGCGTCCGCGCCCGCGCGACCATCCTTGTCGCTTGGCGTCCGCGCCTAAGTCCTTTATGCCCTAGAGAGACTATGTCCCATAAGTTGTACGGTCTCTAGCGCCGCACAACACCACATACATACATGCCCATCTTGACTTGGCATGGCATAACTTCATTCATTCATTCATTCACTTCAAAAATAAACTTATGAAAATCATTGTCTAATATGACTGATTTGTCCCTTTTTTTCTTTTTTTGTCATTTCTATTCTTTGTCACATTCGTGTTGTTTGTCTTATTGTCGCTTCTCTTTCTTAAAAAACCTTTGATTACGCGGGTACGGTAGTGATGAATTTACGAACGCTTGATGGAGCTCCACCCTTAGTGGCGACCAACGGTTGCAGCCATTCCAACAGTTGGTCGGATGGTCCGCCCTGAGCGAAATTCCGCACATGGCGGAGCGGGCGGCCCATGCCATCCATCCGGCGGCGACCGCATTGAATGCCCCTCTGACGGCCGCGCGCGCGTGTCAGGCCGCGCGCCAATCCGCGCGCCTGCCTGCACGTGCGCCCGCCCGCCCGCCCGCCCGCCAGAGGAAGCGAGAGGGAGGAGGGAAGGTCCCCGCCTGCCTGCCCGCCCACCCGCCCGCCATGGCCGCCATGGCCGCCGCCCCCCTGCCGCTGCAGGAGCTCCGGGACCGCCGCGCACCTGGCTCCTTCGTGAGCTTCAGGCCTGCGTTCGGGTCAGCCCGCCGCCACTCACTCTGCTGCAGCTCGTTGCGGGGGAAGCCATGGCGCTCGCCTTACATTTCGTGTCATTTCATCTAAATCAAGTTCAAAGGGTTTAGGCTGTTTCTAAATTCTGTGCCTCTATTTTTATTGTATGAAAGTCACCCGATTGCGTCTCGCGCATGTAAATAAACTTTTGAGGTTATCCATGAGTACTTGATCATTCAAGGTTTTTATTATATATGTATGGTTATTTGCCGGCGAGTGCAGATGGCTTCTTCCCACGCGGCACGGTCCTTCATAAGGGTTTTCAGGGCCACCCGTTAGATTTATATTTCCTCCTTTACCCTCTGCGCGGCGGCCAGCTGGCGATGGAGGGCAGGCCTGCAGGAGCCATGGCCGCCGAGGGCAAGAAGGTCGCGCCGAACTCCGCCATGGCTGCCGCTGCCAAAGAGGAGAGGAAGAAGAAGCTGACGAGCGGCGTTCCGGAAGGGCTGGGCTCGAGCATCCTCTCCAAACCTAGATTAGTGTCCACCACGACGACAGCTTCAGCCAAAGGGAAGAGCAAATTAGTAGCGGCTCGCTCAGTCTCAGCGAAGAATAGCGGAGAAGAGGGAGTGGGGGAGGGAGGAGGGGAGAGAGAGGAGGAGAGAGGGACAGGGCGCTCCGAACGCAGCCTATGGACAGCCTCCCGCAGGCTCTCTTTGATGGGGCCCCTTCCGTCGGTGCAGCGCAAGGCTGAAAGCAGTCTGAAGGGGCAGGTGGGGACTCAGAGGTCGCCTCGGAGGGGAAAGGGTCTCCTCGTTCATAAGCTGTTGACAAAGCAGAAGCCCGATGGGCCGGCGGAGGCAGGTGGGCAGCAGCTCAATGGCAGTGCAGGAATGCTGGCAGGGCAGCAACCGCGCTCGAAAGGAAGTGGGGGTGGCACGGGGCGGGGAGACGCTTCATTTGGGAGCAGGTTTAGTGGGAAGGGGTTTGGAATAGCGGGCATGAAAGAGGGGGTGAAAAAAGGGGGGCTTGGGTTCAGGCAGTCGCCAGATAGTGCATATCAGAGTGGGGGAAGTGCGTCTGCAAAGCGAGGGCTGAAAGGGGGAGCTGGAAGGGGAGAAGCAGTTACAAAAGGAGTGAAAAAAGTGAAGGGAGATTCTGAGCTCCGGCCACCCTCCGATGATCAGGAGGTTTTGAAAATTGCAGCAGATCTGAGGTCTGCCACTCATTGGCTAAAGCAGATTCGGGCGGCAGAGCTTTCAGGCCAACTGTTAGTGGCAGAGAGGCTGTTCGACTTGGCGCGGGATTGCAGTGCGCAGGTGAGCGGAGGTGAAGGCAGAGGAGAGTGCTGCCTGCAATGTACGACTGTCTGGGAGGGCTTTGTTGGTGTAAGAAAAGGCCAGATGAGAAATGTCTTTTGGTGTTCCTTCTCAACAATTGCTGACAAAAAGTAAAATACAGCTGGCAAGAGAAAAATTGGCCGCCTCAAAGGTTTCCTTGCATGCTCCTCGTTTTGGATTTCGAATGGGTCAAATCATGAAGGAAACTTTTCGGGAGAGTTTAGTTGCACTTTCCTTTGTCTTCTACGGATACGAAGTGGTAGCTTTTTTAGGGTATCGTAATTTTAAACCAATGTTCTTGATTATTTCTTTTCGCCATCCTTCCGGAGCACAGTTCCATTCAGAGGCGAATGTAAGTTGAAAAGGAAGGTAGACGCGAAGTGAGTTCGTCTTAGAAGGCGAGTTGGCTCTGGAAAGTGCATTTGCGAAGCGTTACGTCCTGCCTCATGTGTGTCCTTACTGATGACTAAACTATTTTGTTCATATCATGACGACTACTTCTTGCTTTGCCATTTTCTTCTCTCGACGAGCGCCAATTGGGAGCAATTGGGCTATACTCGAGAAGGCATGTCTGATAGCTTCTCGGAGTGTCTATGTGCAGCCTGTGACAGATATTGCAAAAGCAAGAAAGGACTTTGAAATGAGGCATCGGTCTGTATCAGCCGTCCTTTTGCATCGCAGTTTGGGAGGCGGAGCGCAGACGCCGGCAGGAAGCAGAACGGAGAATTCTCGTAACCCTCTGACAACAATGTCTCAGCCCCTTAATTTTGAAACTTCAGAGCTTTCCAATAGGTCAAGATCAGTGGGGTCGAGTCCTATTCTCGGATGGACGGAGCTCTGGATTGGATTTCAGGGCCATAGTCCAATCTCCCGCTCGGAAGAGCTGACAGTAAGTGGGACTGACATTGGAGATGGCAAGGAAAAAGCAATGGAGTCCTTTTTAGGGGACACTGAAAAAACTTGGAAAGAAGGGGAGGTTGCACATGCTGCCTCAGATCATGGCGCAGATCATGACAGAGAGGAGAAAGACGAGAGAGCGGAGCAGTCCGAGGAGGTGGGTGTGAAGAAGCACGAAGGTAAGCTTTGGGCTGATCCCAGACATCATCGGCAGGGAGAGATTACCGATGCATGGGCGAGCCCTTCTGGGAGTGGGGACGATCACGGGATGAGTGGAAGTAGCAGTGAGGATGAGACAGAAGCAGCAGAGAATGATCTCTCTATTCCTGTCGACCAGGATGTGCTGATGGAGGCACTTAAGGCTGTAAAGAGGGAGCAGGAAAGGGCTCAGTCCAGCTTTGTGAAGGGCATGTCAAAAGGAGCCTTCATTCAGAGAATACTGGCAGTGGAAGACGCCGTACAAGCAATAAGACGAGAAGCCATGGAAAAAGGGATCGAGTTGAGAAAGTCGTCAACTGCCTCTGATGGAGGAGTCCCTAGTGGGCAGCTGAGTGGGGGACACTGGGCAGCTGCGGGAGAGGGGGGGGTGTTCTCACCCTCCACTTTCCATCACCACCCACATGCATGGTTCTGGAAGCTTCTGGGAACTCCCCCACCTTACCCTTATGGCCCTTTGCCAGAGAGGTCCGGCCTCATGGAGCCATATTCTGGGGAGGTTGGTCAGTATAGTAGAGGACTTTCAGCGGGAGAGAGGTCCGGCTACATGGAGCCATATTCTGGGGAGGTTGGTCAGTATAGTAGAGGACTTTCAGCGGGAGAGAGGTCCGGCTACATGGAGCCATATTCTGGGGAGGTTGGTCAGTATAGTAGAGGACTTTCAGCAGGTGAGAGGTCCGGCCTTATCGAGCCATATTCTGGGGAGGTTGTTCAGTATAGCAGGGGACTTTCAGCGGAAGAGAGGTCCGGCCTCTTGGAGCCATATTCTGGGGAGGTTGGCCAGTATAGCAGAGGATTTTCAGGGGAAGAGAGGTCGCATAGGCGTTCACTAAGTGATCAAGTGCACATATCTGCCAAGGGGAACACATTCGGAGGATTTCCCATGTTCGGTGTGGAAGGTGGAAACTGGGATGTTCGAAGTAGCGTAGAATCTGCAGAAGCGGAGGAGAGTGCCTCAGGTTGGGGGGGGGGGGGCTGGTCCAAAGAGCTCCCTCCATCAGGTGAAGGTCATGGCAACCATGATGAACCGGACGATGTTGAGAGACGGCGAGAACAAAGGCAACTTGTGGATGAGGATTCCACTCACCAGAGGGTGGTCCCCTCCCCATCTGTTGCTGTTGTTTCCCCTACTACAAGCTCGTCCCCAGCCCTTGACAGTGCAGAACCTCTGCCTCCACCCAGCCTTTCTCTGTATTCCCCTCCTCCTTCACCGACCAGAGAAATGCTTCCCTTTCAAGCGGACAACAAGGGCGAACAAGCTCCTTTTCCTCATCACCAGCCCTCTGTCGAATCTGCTGATCTCTCACATCCTCCTCCTCTTTCACACCCTCCGAACACCAACATTTCTCCCACTGTTGCTCTACTTTCTCCTGCATTCCCAGTGCAACCCCCTAGAGAGATTGACCATGCAGCTCCATCTCGCAGCGTTGACTTCCCTCCTCCTGCAGCAGACTCTGATTCCCTTTTTAGCGCTGAGGAGTCCTCTCAAGACGCTTCTATGGCCCCCTCAAATTCCTCTCTCTCTCAGCCTGCCTCTTCTCGGCAGGGGCAGGGCCCCTCCCCCTCTTCTTCTTCTTCTTCTTCCACAACTCCTCTGGTAAAGTCAAGTGCTGTCCAAGCAGCTGGGAGCAGCTCAGCACCCTCTACCATCAAGCTCACTTCTCATACTCTGGGAAGACCTCAACGACCTGTGAGCCGAAAAATGGGCAGCATTTTGGCTCGCACATTGCCATTGGTTGAGCAGACAGAGGATGATCCGGACTCCCCAGAGTCAACTTTTGCTCGAGCAGGGACATTCACTCCGCCAGCATTCAGCAGCGACAACCCGCCAATGGCTGAAGCAGAAAGTCATTCTACTCAGTTGGTATTCTCCCAGGTAGCGGAAAAGATGGAGGCTCTCAGTCGTTCTCGAAGTGGCGAAGATGACGATGACATAATTGAGCTAAACCCGTTAAAGTGGGACTCACCCACTGCGAGCCTTTTCTCTGTGAAGGTCAACGGAGACTCCCCCAACTCCGTGTCAGAAGGAAACTTGCTCTCACTTCCATCTCCTTTGCTTCTCCCAGTCACTCCCACATCAGAAAATGCCACTGTTCCGGCTCCCTTCCAACCCCTCTCTCCAGCAATGGGGGGTTCACCATCTGCTGCTGCCCCCTCTCCTGCAGCTCTTTTTCCCCGAGCTCTCTCTCCTGGTTGGAATTTGAGCCCATCTGGTATGGGAGACAACCTGACAGCACCCCCTCTTCTCGATCCCTCCATCTCTCCCTCTCCCTCTCCTGCTGTGCCTGAGGGAGACTCCCACACTACCGCTCTGAAAGAGACCTCCAATGTGCTGCTCAGCGGATTGATCTCAAGTGAGCATCCATCACACGGTCCTCCTCTCCTCTCTTTGGGGCCCTCCTCCTTGCAGGGGGGCGAGTCAGGTGAGTTGAGTGGGTCTGTAGTAGAGCAGTCTGAACGCGCAGCTCTGACAGAGGGGGAAAGTGTAGGGAGTTCTGAAGTGGAGCATGCAACTTTCTCTGCCGCTGATGAGAAGTCAAAGACTTCTTATGATGAACGTGCTCCCCGAGAGAGTGTGTCGAACGTGACTGTCGCAGGTAGTCATGGTTCAGATTCTGAAGACCATAAGACAGGGAATGGGGATGTGCGTGAAGATGGGAGACAAAGCTCAAAGAGTGGTGCAGCATTGCAGCTAACTATGGATGAGTCTATGACACGGCGAGTGGTGGAGGCAGCAGGTGATAGCGTTGTGGATAGTGGTGAGGGGGTAGTGGGTGAGAATACTGTGACATTCAGTAGGGGTGCCGACCCTGTGATGGAAGCCAAGGAGATGAAGGCTATTGAAGCTGAGGAAGAGTCAATGCAGAGTGGTCAGGAGTATAGAGAGAATGCCGAAGGTATGGATGATAAGGAAACTCAGCAGGAAAAGGAGAAAGTGGGGAAGAGAGATATGCAAGAAGTGCATGAAGGCGAACAAATTGTGCCACAGGGAAGCATGGAAGTTGAGGAGAGAGAGCAGTGGTCGGATGTGGAGGAAAAAGGGGAGCAGGAAGGCAAGCAGGTATCTTATCCACTTTCCTTCGGCCTTGATCAGCAACTTTGTTATCTCAATGGATTGGAATTGTAGCCGGCATGCTGTCCATTTAAACCGGCCAACAAATCCTGCATTTTTTTCTTTTTATTAAGCTTTTTGCCCTTTTTATGACACTCCGCCGGTGGTGGTTTTTGGATTGCCGAGGAACTCTTACGACTTTTGAGCGAACTAATTTCCCCAATTTAAAAAAAAACAAAAATCCCCAAGAACAAGACCGAGAAAAACGGCAATGCTGCTTCCTTAAAGCATCGTCGTCCTATTTGTCTTGGAAAGTCGTTTGTACTACATTTGTTGCAGGAAATGTCGGTTTTGTCTGGTTGCAAAACCTGTTGTTTGTATTGTTTAAGATGCAGATGTGCTCATGCATGCTCATGTGCTTTGGGGGAAGGCTGGTCGCTGTTGCATTCAGATGGCGGATTCTCTCACTCTCCGAACACTTCTTAAGCGATCGCGCTCTCTCTCTCCTGAACGATGCGGAACAAAGTCTGGTAAGCAGCATTTCTGTACCGAAGCAAGTATAAGTTCTGAATAAGGGCAGAGGGAACAGATCACCACAGTTGTTGGATGCAAGTTTGAGCTTACATCATTGTGACGGTTTTCTATTTTTAGTCTCTTCTGGCATTGATGAAGCGGCATCCTCCTCGCTATCATCATCTATCTAAACCTCTTCACCATTGGCTAATCTAGTAGCAGTGCGAACCCTATTATCCTCTTCAAAAAAGGATCTTCTCTGGAAGTCATTGTTGCTTTCGTCCTGAGCAAGAGT
Source organism: Zygnema circumcarinatum (assembly GCA_037447605.1). Classification (NCBI taxonomy): domain Eukaryota; kingdom Viridiplantae; phylum Streptophyta; class Zygnematophyceae; order Zygnematales; family Zygnemataceae; genus Zygnema; species Zygnema circumcarinatum. Next base: position 58,869 of record CM074823.1, read on the forward strand.
GCAACAGGTCGTGAAACATCATTCAGGTCTAAGCAATTCGGCGAATGCATAACGACTGTTTCGTTGTATTGTCGAGAAGTCGGCCAAAACCCCCCTGCATAGTCTCCTTGGAAAGCAAGGTCCTGTACATCCGAAAGGTTTTCTCTGCAGTGTGTACTTAGCCGGAAGCTGCCTCCGTGCTAGTCCAAACGTTGCTTGATTTCCAGATCAACCTTTCTCTCGACATGTCGTGTGGTGTAACTTTTACCTTCTTTGCACTTCAGATGTCATCATCATCTATCATTTTTTCATCTGTGCCAGCTCTCTTCATGATACTGACTTCCGACCCTCTTCAGTCCCGCATGCTCGAAGCCTTGCACTTGGAAACCCAAAATTCCGTTTACTGCATTTGTTGCAACGAACCTTCAAAACTAAGTAGCTGCTGCCGGATGCACCGCATGTGCTTGCAGATTCACGAGAGATTGCTGTGAAATCCGTCCCGAGGAAAGGACCCACTACGAACCGTGAGGAGGAGGGCGAGAGAGAGAGAGAGAGAGAGAGCAGCAGCAACAGAAACAGGAGCAGGAGAGGCTCCCAGCCGCCACCTCCTGCCGGCCCTTCTGCTGAGAGAGGAGGGGGTTCAGGGGACCCAAAGAGGAGGCTTAGCAGTAGCGCCGCTCCCCGGGAGGACGCAGAAACTGACATGGAAACGCGGCACTGGGAGAGCGGGTCTGCGGGGTTCAGGGCGAGGGCGCCGACCCCTCCCCGGGAAGCACCGGCCGATGGGTTTACGCGGAAGCAGCAGTGGGCGTGGAGGAGGGTGGGGAGGACAAGGAGCCTTGAGAAGAGGCAGTAGCAGTAGCAGCTTTCTGCCGCGTTCAAGGGAGGAAGTGGAGGGCTTTCTTGAAAGATGCGCTGCATGCATGTGAATGAATGAATGAATGGGTCCGTGGGAGGGAGGAAGGAGGTCTTTCTTGAAAGATGCTGCATGTATGGGAATGACTGAATGGATGGGTCCGTGGGAGGAAGGAGAATGAAGGAAGGAAGGAAGGAAGGGGGTTGGCGGGGGAGGGAGACTGGCAGCACAGCACAGCGGGATATCGGCGCGTTCTCTCGCGGCATGGAGTGTAGGAAGTCCGTTTCAGAAGCCAAGACAGGATTAGGGGTTGGAGTACAGTGCGCAAAGGACCTGTAATTTGGGTAATTTGGGTAATGTGGGGTATTATGGGGAGGCTCTTTATTGTCTTTGACGCCCTAAGTGGCAAATAACTGTTATCGAGATTGATAGCTGGTGAACCCGTAGGCTAGCAAGCCTGGTTATATATTAGCTTATCTTCTAAGTTTGTCTGAATTGTCTGATTTATTTTCCCTTAGTCCAATAATGAGTAGACCACGCACGTAGCATGGCGATTCTGAGATGCCCATTTCACCTCCTTTTGCCCTTTGTATTTGGAAAAGATTTTTGAAATGTGGCAGAGCTGATTAGACATTATGCAGCGGAAGCAGAGGTGCTGTTCTGGGAAGGGAAGGGATTGGTTGGTCTGTGAAACGTGCAGTCCTCATCCTGCCCTTTGTCCCGAAAAAAAGAAAAAAACGCAAATTCCATATCGTCCTTTTCAAGTCTGAGACGCCCTATTGAACTGCTGGAAGTTGATGCATGTGCCTACCGTATGTGTATACTGGTCGAATACATCGAACCTGTATGACAAATATCAAAATTGAACCAAGGACTGTTGAACCAGGGTCACCACAAATGTACTTGGCCGTCACATGGCGCAAGGCCATATGGTCACGTGCTAGAGCCTAAAGCCTAGAGCCTGGAGCCTAGAGCCTAAAGCCCTAGGGCCTAGAGCCTAGAGCCTAGAGCCTCGAGCCTATGGAGCCTGGGGCCTGGGGCCTGGAGGCCTGGGGCCTGGGGCCTGGGGCCTGGGGCCTGGGGCCTGGGAGCCTGGGAGCCTGGGGCCTGGAGGCCTGGAGGCCTGGAGGCCTGGGGCCTGGAGGCCTGGCGCCTGGGGCCTGGAGCCTGGGGCCTGGGAGCCTGGGGCCTGGGAGCCTGGGGCCTGGGGCCTGGGAGCCTGGAGGCCTGGGGCCTGGGGCCTGGGGCCTGGGGCCTGGGGCCTGGAGCCTGGAGCCTAGAGCCTAGAGCCTGCTGCAGTGCGAGCGCCTCCGTGCCTCGCTGGCGCGGCCCCGGCCGGCGGCCAACGCCAACGGCCAATGGCGCGCGCGCCCGCGGATGGCCCCCCGCCAGCGCGGCGCCGCGGGATCGCCCGCACTGTTTTTTGCTCTCCGGGCAGCGCGCACGCGCCGCTGCGGGCAGCGAAAAAACCTTCGCTCGCCCTTCGCGATGGGCCCTCCCTGTCCGGGCAGCGGCGCGGAACCTTTCCTTCGGGCGGGCAGGGCACCGGCGGGCGGGCGGGTCCCAAATATCCATCCATCTATCCAACAGTGCGTATCCTCCTCCCGCGCGCCCTCACGGACCCTCTCCGCGCTTTCTCCTCCGCCATGGCCGCGATGGCCGCGATCTCGCCCTCCTCCCTCTTCACGCCGTCCCATGCTCAGAGCGCGTCGCTGCGCAGCAGCCATGGCTCCCTCCTTCCTGCCTCCCTGTCTCTCCGCTGCCGCCGCTCCGGCCGGCCCTGCAGCTCCTCCCCCACTCCCACCATGGCCTCGGTCGGTGTCCGTACGGCTCCGGCAGCGAAGGAGGAAGGCGGCGAAAGGGCCATGATTGCAGCGGAGACGGTGGTGGACAAGGCGCCCGAGTCACTCCTGCGCGCGGGCGAGGCGGGTGCGGCCGCGCCTTCGATGCGCGCGCGCTTCGAGGCCATGGTGCGCGGCGCACAGGACGACATCTGCGCCGCCGTGGAGGAGCTCGACGGCGCGCGCTTCCGTGAGGACACGTGGACAAGGTGCCGCGCTACTCCCCAGCACCGCACCCGCCAATGGCCGACTCGCCATGGCTGCGGCCTCCTCACCTTGCTGGCCCTCCTCCCCTCCCTGTGGGCCACGGGGCGCGCAGGGCGGACGGCGGCGGCGGCATCAGCCGTGTGCTGCAGGACGGGAACGTGTGGGAGAAGGCGGGCGTGAACGTGTCCGTGGTGTACGGGCACATGCCGCGCGAGGCCTACCGCGCCGCCACGGGGGGCGGGGCCGCCGCCGCCTCCTCTGGGGATGGCCGCATTCCCTTCTTTGCCGCCGGCATCAGCTCCGTACGGCGCGCATAAGCCCTGAAAAGCCCCGCCATGCCCGGAGGGGGGAGGGGGGGTGGGGCGGGGGCTTTGCTTTTTCTTTTGCTGTTTAGCTATGGAAAGCTGTTTGGTTGGCGGGTGGAGGAGAGGGTGGAGCTGGCGTTTCTTCTTGCACTGAATGTCAGCGTTGAGAGTTAGAATTTTCATGCGTTTTAGTCAATGTATGTTTAGTTATCTGGCAGCATTGTGTTGGGCAAGAAGCGGTTTAGGAGAACGAAGCTTGAGTGGCATGAAACTGCACTTTGAACAAGTAACGTTAAAGGAGCGATCATTGCTTCGCAACTAAAGTGTGAAATTCAACCCTTGCTGTTGTGTGCCGCGGAGAATTATCGTCTTTCACATTTGCCATTCTGTCGTATGCTTCGTACAATCCGAGCAGCAGAACTGACGCCTTTACTTTGCCGGGCGCTGTGCAGGTGATGCATCCGAAGAACCCCTTCGCGCCCACAATGCACTTCAACTATCGCTATTTTGAGACAGACGCACCTGAAGGTCAGTTTCCTCCTCTTCTGTAGGAAACGCTTTCACTGACTTGGTAGCCTTTACGGAGTACGATATTGCTAAGTCACGACAACCACCCTCATGCGAAATGGTGGTAGTCATGCCTACTACTGTCTGTGACTCGCGTGTTGCCCATCATGAAGAAGCGGATGCCTGACTGGCCAATAGTCCAGGATGGGATTTCCTCCTGGCAATTTCTCGCATGTTGTGTATCTATTACTTTCTCACGGCTCAAATTGTCTGACCTCCCTATTAATTTCGGTGTCCTTCAGATTGCACTGCACCTTTGCAGTTCTTGAAAGGTGGAACGGATACCAGTTTCTGACATGGACTCTAAAGTGTTCCCATCTCTACAGCCAACTGAGCCTTGCAGGTTCGGCTGGTGGTGAGCGTGCAGGCTCCTCTGACGCGCCGCGTGCGTGGTGGTTCGGAGGAGGTACGGACCTCACTCCGTCGTACCTCTTTGACGAGGATGTGCGCCACTTCCACCAGGTGTGCCTCAAACCCTAAAATCCGCCTCTCGCTCGCAAAGGCAGGGGGGGGGGTGGTGGCAGACGGCTGAGGCGGTGGGGGGGGGGACGATACCCGGATTTATTAAAGCTGAAGTAATCAAATTGTCAGACAAAAAGATAATTTTCTTTGGACTTACAATCTCTATATGTAACCAGGTCCAAAAGGACGCCTGCGACCGGCATGACCCCGCGTTCTATCCGCGCTTCAAGCAGTGGTGCGACGACTACTTCCTCATCAAGGTCAGTGGGCCGGGCCGGGGGGGAAGCTGTGCTGGAGGAAGCAGCTCTGGGGTTGTCTTGTTATTGTGACGCATAACAATAACAAGACAATAAGGTAATAAGATAATAAGAGTTGGTTGTTATATGCCAACCTTTGCCTCGTCCTCTCAACTTTCCGGATATGCGTCGTAAGATATTCCTGGGGTCCTATACACAGAAATGGCAGCAACGTGTATCTGACGTGTGTTAATCTGCTTTACATTTTTCTTCATGATTGCACCATTGTTGGTAAAGTTGAAAAGTTAAGGTTGATGAAGTGTGATTTGTATGACTCTGCACTTCATTTAGCCATACACTTTAGTTTAGCCGAGCAATTTGTACGGGAGCAATAAGAAAAGGAAAAATTTTGGGGGCGATTATATCTGGAAAACTCCCGTCGGAGTAACAACTCAAAAGAGCCAAAAAGCAATGACGATTAGGATCATAGTCAATACTTTTCACGGTGGCCTCAACTTCATCGTTTCATTTCGTTACAACTTTCGTCACGCCGCGGTAAAAAAATAAAAAAATAAGAGTCTTTTAGGGTTTTAGGGCTATGTTTCTCCAGTTCATTTCTGAGCGGGAAGGAATGGGAGTTTTCAGCATCGCGGAGAGCGGCGTGGCCTGGGCGGCATCTTCTTTGACGACATGAATGACCGCGACCCCGACCTCCTGCTCGCCTTCTCCACTGGTAGAGGTCACTCCTTCCCGGGTCAACAATAGTGGCAATGCTCAAAGTCTCAAAGAGGCAATGTCCTGTAAAGAGACTGTAAGCTACCTGCTGCCAGCCATTCTTGTTGGGAAGAAGCGGGATTAGTTTACAACCTTGGAGGAATCACTTTGATCTTGCATTTCCGATGTTGTGCTCTCGCTTATTTAGGGCCTAAGAAGGTGAGGTGGGTGCTGCAGAATGCGCCAAGGCGGTAGTGCCGGCATACCTCCCCCTTGTGGCGAAGAGGAAGGACAGCCCCTTCACGGCTGAGCAGAAGGAGTGGCAGCAACTGCGGCGGGGTCGTTATGTGGAGTTCAATCTGGTGAGAGGCGGGTGGGAGAGGGAGGGAAGTGTCAGGTTTACTTCTCACAACAGAGGCAGAGGGAGAGGGAGAGGGGGCGAGGTGAGCTGTGGAAGGGCAGGATTGACACTTGGAAGGCTGCTCTGGGCAGGTGTATGACCGCGGAACAACTTTTGGTTTGAAGACAGGAGGGCGCATTGAGAGTATTCTGATGTCTCTCCCGCTCACTGCTCGCTGGGAGTACGACCAGGTACGGCTTCACCTTTCAACATTGGAGTGTTGGCTGCAATGTTTCTATAGTTGAAGCAATGTGAAGAGGTGTTCGTATGGAAAAACTCTACCGGGCGAGGGATAGACGGTGCCTTTAGCTGGGGGAATACGAGTGGCATGGGTTGCCAGGAAGGGGCAATACGGAAGTTGGGGGCTAAGCGTGTAGAGTTGGAAGTGGGAGAGGCGGGAGGGAGGGGGGCCATGGCAGGACGACTTTCCTGCTCGTCGTTTTTAGGGTTTTTAGGGTTTTTAGGGTTTTCAGGGTTTTAGAGTTTTTAGGGTTAGTTCGATGCTGCGCAGTCCATGGCCTGCATGCGTGTCATCATCATTCATTCTCGTCATTTGAGCTGTAAGCTGATAATGTGCGAGTTGTGGGGCTTTCCGCAGAAACCGCAAGAAGGCAGCGAAGAGGCGCGGCTGCTTGAGGCGTGCCGGAACCCTCCGGACTGGCTCTGAGAACAGATGCTCATATGCTTTATTTCTATCATTAATGAATGCGCATGCAGAGGAAGCAGCCGCCACTGCTTTCCTATTGGCAGCCTAGCCTAGCGGGTACACGTCATAGCCTGCTTCCAAGGGGCAGCAGTCTCTCCGAATTAGTTTCCAAGGCTTGCACTTGCGGATCGACTGATAAAGGCCGGGTAAGCGGTGTAAGCGTCGTCTCCAAATGGAGGGACGGCCACGTCAGTGCAGGCCTGCCTTTCCTGCTCGCCCGAGCCATGAGCTCTGTGTGTGCCGCCCGTCGGAGCAGTTCTGTCCCTCCGCTGCTGCTGCTGCTGCTGCTGCAGGTCGGTCTCGTCTCGTCTGGCAGCGCAGGGAGGGAGGGAGGGAGGGCCAAGGGCGGCAGCGCCTCTGCCGTGGATTGATTCATTGGTCGGCTTAGGAAGGTTTCCATGGGCGTTTTCGCTGCTGTAAAAGGGGAAGATCTTTCGAATTTAAGTATCAACTTCTTTTAAGTGTAGCGCCTGTCGTCCTCAGTCGTGTGGCGAGCGCAGCAGGAACGAGTGAGTGCATGCGCGGACCGGTCGGTTGGTCGGTCAGTCATTCGGTGCGAGTGAAATGCCGCACCAACGGTTGGGTCGGGTCCGTTCGGTCGCTGTCGGCACCGCCCGGGGGAGAGGCGGACTGCGCTCGCTCGCTGCCTGAATGAATGAATGAATGCGTGCCTACTTTGCAAGAGGAGGGCCTTTTCTTTTCTTTGAAGACCTCAACATACGGAATATGCAAGGCACAAATGTTGAACTTAAAGCATAAGTCCAATACTGCCGATTTCACACCGTCTGGTTGTGAAACGCATGTCATCTTTCGTGACGACGTGTTACGCAGAAAAATCTCACCATTCGAAACCTTCTACCAACCCTACGTCCTCAGTATCACTGCGTCCTAAACCTTAAACCCTAAAACCTAAACCTTGAACACCTAAACCCTAACGCTTCTCTGAGCTGTTGCTTGAGCTCGACGCCGCTCTGTTTACGGCGGCGGTCGTCAGCTGTCGTCATCCATCGTGAGCATGTCGTCAGCGTCCGCCTCGGACGGCCCCCCGGACGGCGCGCAGGCGCGGATCCACCAGCGCGTGTCCGTGGCGGGGTCGAAGCGGTCCGCGCGGACGGGCCCCGTCAGGCACCAGCACTCGTACGAGGCCGAGGACGAGTCCGCGGACGCGGGCTCGTCCGGGCGGGGGACGGGGTCGAGGAAGAACCCGAACCGCCGCCCGCCCGGCCCGCACGCCGCGAGGCACTCCGTGGGACTTGCGCAGCCGCCGGCCGGCCGGTACTCGCCGTCGAGGAAGAACTTCGAAGAGACCTCGTAGAATCCCGCGGGGGCGCTGCTGTTCAGGCCGCCCGGGCACCCTGCGGGAGGGAGGGAGGGTTAAGGGTTCAGGGTTCAGGGTTCAGGGTTCAGGGTTCAGGGTCCAAGGTTCAGCGCGCCCTCGGGCTCTCAAAGATGGGAGGGAGGGTAGGGCGGGGGGGGGGGCAGCGGCGAGCGCACCTGATGATGCGGCGGAGGGCGGCGGCGCGAACTGCGCGACGAGCGAGAGCGCGGAGGCCGCCCCGGCGAGTCCTCGTTCTGCGCAGGTCAAAGTCAAGTCAGGGCGGGCAGGCTCAGCGGGAACACACAGAGAGAGAGAGAGAGAGAGAGAGAGAGAGAGTGAGAGAGAGAGAGAGAGGCGCTAAAGAGGGACAACGACACGTCGCACAACCGCCGCAATGGAACTCTCGACAATGCCGAAGCTACGGCATGAGAACCATCGCTGCGGTCAGAGAATGCACATCTCCAAGCCGACATGGTTGCAACAATGAAAAATGAAAACTTCACATTTTGTATGGCACGAGCCACTACACATTGCCCGCAGCGAAACCATTCGATTTTGCTTCTTTTCTTAGGGTCTAGTACACACCTCTTTTTGGCTAGATACACACCTTTTTTTCGCCGGTCGGAATTTATTCTAGGGTTCGTAGGGTTTTGGAATTTCTTTTAAAGGTGTGCATCTAGCCAAAAAGGTGTGTGAATAGCAATTTCATTTTTTTTTCTAAAACATATTTTTCAAGAAAAAATACACATTTATTCAAAATCAAACAGTCGTAGCGGAGTGACATCGATGACATCGTCGGATGTCCGCCCACACGTGCCTCGCCTCGTCTCGTCTCGCTGAGCGAGAGCGAAGCAGAAAGCGAGAGGGAGGGGCCCACCTCGCCCGTAATTGGCGGCGGAGAGGGCGGAGCCGCACTCGGCGGGCGGGCGCTGATTGGCGGCGGCGCGGAGGCAGTTCGCGCGCATGCCAACGCCGGCGAGCGTGACCGTGACGGGGCCCGTGAGGCAGTTGTGCGCGAGGTCCAGCGTTGTGAGAGCGGCCGACGGGAAGGGCAGCGACACACCCCCGCTCAGCCAGTTGCGCGCCAACCGCCTGCGCCACACGCGCTCATAGAACGCCCCGTCAGGGCACAGAACGGAACAGAGCGGGGCATGGAACGGAGCAGGGAGAGGGGCGCATGGAGCGGCGCGCGCTCACAGCTCCTCGAGGTTCGCGAGGCGCGCCAGCGCGGACGGAACGGCGCCGCGGAGCCCGTTGCGCGACAAGTCCCTGCCAGCCAGGGAGGGAGAGGGGGAGGGAGGGAGTGAGAGAGGGAGAGGGAGGGAGAGGGAGAGGGAGAGGGAGAGGGAGAGGGAGAGGGA
>CM074823.1:67830-85178 GCA_037447605.1 Zygnema circumcarinatum
GGAGAGGAGAGGGAGAGGGAGAGGGAGAGGGAGAGGGGGAGGGAGAGGGAGGGAGTGGGAGAGGGAGGCAGGGAGAGGGAGGGAGAGGGACAGAGGGTCAGGACTTCGCACGCAGCTTCTGCCCGCCAGCTGCTGCCTCAGACAGACAGACAGACATGGACCGTTGAAGGCGGGAGGGGAGGGGCGGCGCGAGGCCTCACAAGTGGAGCAGGTCCTTGAGGTCGCCCAGAGAGTCTGGGATCGTCCCCCGGAGGCCGTTGCTGCTCAACCGCCTGCGCAGAGCTCCAACGCGCGTCATTGCGGCGATGCAGGGCAAGGTCGAGGGTGTACAAAAGGGCGCTTCTTTAGCAGCTACCGAGGTTCAATAATAGTCCGTGCTTGGCTTTATGCGAGGAATACAGCAATGCTCTGAATACAAATAGCGAACCAGTGATTCAACGCGTACCGAACTTACAGGATTTTGAGGTTTTGAAGTTTCCCAAACGCCTCCGGAATGCCCGAACTGAATCGATTCATTGAGGCATCTCTGCGCTTAAACAAGCGAAAATGTCCGATGAGCACAGTGCTGGGTCAGATCGTTATTCGAGAGCGAAAATTTGCAAAGCTAGAGCACTAATTTTTTAATAAACGCAGCGTTTTAACGTATAATATTTGAGCCCACGAAGGATAGAGGCCAAATCGAAAAATGCACTCACAACTCTTCAAGATTCTTGAGGTTGCCGATTGAATCCAGAAGCCGGCCCCTGAATTGATTCGAGTGCAGTCTCCTGCATATGAAAAACATCGTTTGTTCAATATCAAACACGACTCTGGTGGACTTAAGTTTCGAACTGCGAACATTAGGACTCGAAGCTATCCACTTTACAACGAATGCATGCTAAGGTGTTCGGAACACAGTTCCTTTCGCACGTGACTTGAGTCGCGAGGAGGGTTGTGATTATAGCTCGGTACTACAGTATACACCTTGAGGTTCGATACAACGACAATGTACTGATTCGTACAGTCAGACATAGAATCGTACAAAAATTGTGTACCAAATTGTGTACGGAACTGAACGGACCAAGTCACGCGTGTTGTACATATGGACCTATAGTTGTGATGTTCCTCAAAGTGAGGGGACGGCAGGGAGGTGTCCGTACAGTATCTTTAGGTCGCGCAGTCGCCCTAGCGCTCCGGGAAGGGGACCGCTCAAGAGGTTGTTGGAAACGTCCCTGACACGTGGCAGCCCCTCCGCGTTAGCACTTGCAACACCGCCGATCTCACGTGTGAACATCATCGCAGAGAGAGCGGCCGGCGGGGCCGTGCTCCGCTATGGGAAGGCAGTGCACATAGATGTCAGAAAAGTCACCCAAAAAAAAAAGAAAAAGAAAAAAAAGCGAAAAAGAAAGCATTATAACAGACATGCAACGTCGAGTTTTGAGTATGGATTGTGGTGTTCTCGCTCACAATGTTACCAGTTTGTTCAGATATCGAATTGATTTAGGAAGTTTTCCTCTCAGGCGGTTATTTGAGAGATCCCTGCAACGACCAGCAGAGCACCCTGACGGTTAGCTTCGAGGGCTCATGCTGCCTCCCCGTACCGCATTGGACGTGTCACACAGAAACGAGCTCAACTTTCGACAAGCAATCACCATTCATAAGGCAAAGTAAAAGCCCTTTTTCGTACCTCAAATGCTTGACTCTAGTTATCGATTTGGTCCTTTATCACTTGCATGTGCAGCATACAAAGATTATTCAATACTCACAGAAACTGCAGGTTTTGGAGGTTTCGAAGGGACGACGGAAAGTCACCGAAGAAACGGTTTGCCGACAAGTTTCTGGTCCAACCACGTGCTCAATAAGCAGAATAAGCCGCATGGGGCGGGGGGGGGGAACATGCGCAAGAATGAAGGTGAGCCATGGCTGAGAACATGCGCGGGACCTTTGGCAGCCGGCAGGGGGCAGCTCACAGTTCACGGAGAAGCGTCAGTTCGCCAAGCGACTCCCCAAGCCGTCCATGGAGCCCTTGCGACGGCAGCTTGCTGCAAGGTCCCGACAACAACAACAACTCAACTCAACTCGACAACAACAACTCATAAGCCCGTGAAGTCTGTGGACACGACGAAGGGTCCATCCTGAACTTGACGAGCGACGGTTCCCAGCTCGGAACAAAAGCCCATTCCTCTTTTTCGCAAGTGCGAGCAATGACGGCAGCGCGCGGCCGCTCTCTTTTCCCCTCGCGGCGCATCGCAGTGCGGCGGCGGCGGACTCACTCACAGGGCGATGACGCGACCGGCGGCGTCGCACGTGACGCCCTCCCATTGGCCGCAGGCGGCGCCGCGCGCCCACGAGCCGAGCGCGCCGCGCGGGTCCGCCGCGACCTCCGCCTTCACGCGCAGCAGCGCCGAGGCTGCGCCCGCCGCAACCGCACCCCCACCCCGCTCAGAGGGGAGCGGAGCACGAGGGAGGGAGGGAGGGAGGGAGATAGAGATGGGGACGATGTTTGGCCGGGAGGTGGGACCCCCCGTCTAAGGCAGAGAGAGAGAGAGAGAGAGAGAGAGAGAGAGAGAGAGAGAGAGAGAGAGAGAGAGAGAGAGAGAGAGAGAGAGAGAGAGAGAGAGAGAGAGAGAGAGAGGAGAGAGAGAGAGAGAGAGAGAGAGAGAGAGAGAGAGAGAGGAGAGAGAGAGAGAGAGAGAGAGAGAGAGAGAGAGAGAGAGAGAGAGAGAGAGAGAGAGAGAGAGAGAGAGAGAGAGAGAGAGAGAGAGAGAGAGAGAGAGAGAGAGAGAGAGAGAGAGAGAGAGAGAGAGGGAGAGAGAGAGAGAGAGAGAGAGAGAGAGAGAGAGAGAGAGAGAGAGAGAGAGAGAGAGAGAGAGAGAGAGAGAGAGAGAGAGAGAGAGAGAGAGAGAGAGAGAGAGAGGAGAGAGAGAGAGAGAGAGAGAGAGAGAGAGAGAGAGAGAGAGAGAGAGAGAGAGAGAGAGAGAGAGAGAGAGAGAGAGAGAGAGAGAGAGAGAGAGAGAGAGAGAGAGAGAGAGAGAGAGAGAGAGAGAGAGAGAGAGAGAGAGAGAGAGAGAGAGAGAGAGAGAGAGAGAGAGAGAGAGAGAGAGAGGGAGAGAGAGAGAGAGGGGGGGGTGGGAGGGCGGATGTGGGTTCACGCCCTGTCGTGGAGTGCATACCTTCCCATACGCGAAGCTGCATCCCTGACACAGGGCGCATCTGTGCTCCACTCACAAAGGCGAGCAGGGCCGCCACTACTACTGCCGCCGCCATCTCCCTGCGTGCATACATGCCACGTGGCCGGACCTCCGCATGCGGTGAGCAGCCGCATCCTTTCACATCGAATTCCAAGCATTCACCGCTTTGTCTTATTCACACGGAAGGCTATTCTAGAAACTGCAGCTTCCGTCTGTTAATGAGGTCCTTTCCTTTCTCATTCCACTCAATAAGAAACTCATGGATGCCTTTTCTGAAGTATCCATATAATCTCAAAAAGAGCAGAATTACGCGACATTTGATTGAAATTTTGCGTACAGACTGTGTATGTTGGATTGAAATTGGCTCTAAAGAAAGTTCACGGGACAGCTTGAAACTATCTAAGGTCAAAAGATGTATTCACTGATAATTATAACACACGCAGAATCCAACGGCCTCATGTTTTCGTTTCTTTGAGCGGTTCGCTGACAGACCTTCTCACGGCCCCCCTCCCTCCCTCTTCAAAGGGCCGCGAGCGGACGTGGGCGACACGGGCAGCGGGAATTGAAAGTCGATAGGTGTGTATGGAAGGTGGGAGGGAGAGGGAGGGGGATAGAGAGAGAGAGAGGGTGAGGTCTATGGCGCGGGAGGGGGAGAGGGCGAGAGCGAGGGCAGGCGGGCGAGTGTGCGCGGCGGAGCGCTTGGCAGCGGCGGACCGCGCCCCTCCCTCGCGCCACGCGGCGAACCAAGCGGGCTGGGCCGCCCAACGGTACGGCACGGCCGCCCGGGGGACAGCCCGGGGACCGCGGGGACCGCCTGGGGACCGCCTGGGGGCGTCGCCACGCGCGCAAGACTCTCGGCGGGCAGTGGAAATGTTTTCGTATGCCCTCGTAGAGAGCGCGTTGCCCTATCCGCGCACGCCACGTGACTCCAGGCACAAGCCCGAAATTTTGCCGCCGCCGGGCCGGTTGTTATTTAGGACTTCATCCGGCGGCCGGACGAGCGCCTGCGCACACGTGGCGGCCTCCTACCAGCGGGTGGCGCTGCTGCGAGCACCTCCCCTCCCCGGGCGGGCGGGCGCTGGGAGGTTCTCGGAGCCGAAGGGCGCGCCGCTGATTGGCTGTCGCCGGACGGACCCGACCTCGAGGCGCGTCGTTGCTGAGTCGAGAGGCTCTTGTCAAACTCGAATTGGGCTGAACCAAAATGCGTGGGTGGCACCAACCTATGAACCATCTTCTTCTCTTGAAAATAATGATAAGGAGTTTGATTTGGAAGAGATACCTTTAATTCGTTGCGACTAAGCGTTTGCTGTTTTCAAATTTCAAATGAGTACCGTAGTGAACATTCCAAGTCTAACATGTTCAAAAAGAACATGTGATGGCATCATCGCCATCGTGAGATCAATGCCATATCCTCTGATATAATTCTAATGAAATTCGAGCAATGCAGCGGTTGTGAAGCAGCGCAAATGCTTCGTGGGCATGGCATGGCACGCATGCATGGCATGGCCCACCTCGCGACGGCGGCGCCCACTCTCCCTCCCTCCGCGGGGGATCGTTCGCCCGCATGGAACCCTTCAGTTCCGAACTCTGTTGAACGGCCAGTTGCTTGCAACGCTGAGCACGGAGCCCCGCCGGGCGTAAGTACGGCAGCGCGACAGCGTACGACCGTACCCTTTTACCCATTATTGTACGGACACACGGGGCCATTCGTACGGCCATCCCTCTGACACTTACGGGCGGGCGGCTGACGTGGGGGCGGGAGAGGGAGGGGCAAGGGAGAGGGGGAGAGGAAGTGGGAGGAGTGAGGGGGAGAGAGGGCGAGAGGGAGTTAGGGGGAGCGAGAGAGAGCGAGAGCGAGCGAGCGGCCATGGGCGCCACGGCGGAGGCGAGCGCAGGGGAGCACGTGGAGGTGCCTGTGGGGGAGCCCTCGCGGGTGTCGTACCCGAGCATCGCTCCGTACGGAACCTTCCCGCAGGTCGCTCCCACTCCGCCTCCCTCCTCCCGCCCCTCTCTTCTCTTCGCTCTGCCTCTCTCTCCTCCATTATCTCTTGTCTCTCCGCTATTCCCTCTCCCTTCCCTTGTCTCTCTCTCCCTCTCTTCTCTCTTTCCAGCCCCAAGACTTGCACCCACATTTCCCCATCTGGCCTCCCCTTTTTCATCGTCCGTTCCATTGCTTTTCCTTTTTGGAGTCGGATCCCTTATTATTTCTAATTTAGTTTTTATCTGCGTAACCTATTCAATATCCAAAAGGTGGGTCCTATATGAATTGCACGTTGCAGTTAGTATAGCACCCCTCGACCCATTCATGCAGCCTCCAAGAACCCTGCCGTTTTGTCCTTCCTCCTCTCCCTCTTTCTTTCCGTCCCCATCGCTCTCCAACCCTCACGGCCCGTCCCCCTCTCATCCCTCCCTGTACCCGTCACCCAAAACACATGTAAGAAGCGTTGTTAATGCTTGAATGCAGCAGTTTTCAGTCACTTTTATTCTAATTGGAATATTCTCACATGTTTGTTTTGAATGTGGCAGACCCAAGTCACCCCACCAGGTCAGACCAACACCCCCCCGCCCCTCACCCTCTTAAGTCGCTTTTTCCCCAATTTTCCGATTCTGGGTTACAATTGCCAATTCTGATCTTCTGTTTCTTTCCATAAATTGATTTCGGAATTGCGATACCCTAAAAACCCGAAACTGAATGATAAACGGCATGTGAATGGCTGTCATTTGCATGGTGCTGATGTGCAGTGTATCGGACGGTGATTGCGGAGCCGCGCTATTTCTATGTGAGCGAAAGGTTGGAGCGCTTACCGTTTTGCGGATGCGGGCTCGGCGTGTTTCTGTACGTCCAATTCATTCCTCGGACAACTTCTTTTCTTTAGGGTTCTGGAAAGAAACCCTCCTGGTTAACTTTGAAAAGTCCGCATCATTAACGTTACCATAAGCATTTCGTGTGCCGGAGACGACAATATCATCAAACTTTTCACATTTGCATGCTTGCCACCTTCGATCAACCATCTCGTTCGTTTCTGCGATGGTTTCGTTAGCCCAGCTCTTCTTTTCCCCTCATTGAATCACGCTTCTCCATTTTACTTTTACTACACTTCCAATATTGTTTCCCAGCTTAAATCTGCTTTACATCCACACATGTTGCTTTACATTACGCTTGGGCAACCTGCATGCCCATGTGAGCAGGTTTCTGCTCGGCTTCGTATTCCCCATCGCGTGGTTTATTGGAGCCTTCGTTTACTTCTGCGTTGACTCCATCAACCACGACCGCCGAGAGCGAGTTGGCCTCTCTGCCTGCACCATTGCGGTGCGTATTTGGGGGTTTAAGGGGTACTGTATGTAACGGAATGTATGTAACGGAATGTATGTAACGGAATGTATGAAACGGAATGTATGTAACTTCTGGTTGGAGGGTTTGCCGGACTCAGTCATGTCAATAACGCTTTCAGAAGTAGAGCTGCACATTTTTCTGTACGGCGTAATGGTGGGCAACACTAATGGAATCGATGCCTGCTCTCGGTGAAGGTTTGTCAGATTTTTCACCGGGGAAATTAACTTGAACGCATAATCGCGTCAATTCTGAAGCTTTAGGTTGAACACTTCAGGTGTACTTGATGTCAGAGTTGAACTGCACCTTGTCTAGTTGCTTGATCGTTCTTTCGAGCGTTTGAAGGAGGGCTGCACCTGATTGCTACTGGTTGAGGAAAGACCTGTGATCTGGTCTTTTGTCAACTAGGGAAGCTGCGATAAAGGTGGAGTTTGGATGGGCTAATGCAGGGGAATCTTTCCCTGCTGTTTTGCCTTTCCTTCTGCCAAACGAAAGGGCAGGTTTTGCGTCGTTTGGATAAAACCTATGAAATCTTCTGTAGATCAACCGTGATCCTTTCATCTCCTTCCCTTGTTCGCTATCCCGCCCTCTCCTTTCGTCTTCGCGTCTCCATTAGTCAAATCATTTTCTTGTGACATCTCCTTCAATTCTGCTGCCCAAGCTGGTCGTACAGAGAATGCCGCGTGGCACTTCTCTGTTGGGTTTGGGCGTATGCTTTAAATTGGATTCCTTTACATTGGGTCTGGACATGGACGTGTCTGAAATTCGGTCCCTCTATTCAGTAGGGTCCCCCCCCCTTGAATTAAGTAAGTCCCCTTATGGCGGAGGGCGCGCTCATATTGGCGTGGCGGTGTGGCGCTGCTGCTGCATGCAGGCGGCGCTGTTCACCGCTGCTCTGTTCGGCGGCCGCCTGCTCATGGACAAGTGGGGCAGGCAGGATGGGGGCCACCACCGCTCCGACTGACCGGACTGTGTCTCCTCGCTCATACGATTCTTAATGTAAAGATTGTAAAGATTGATTGATGAAAGATTGATGTAAAGATTGTGTCGCAGTGCGCTCTCCATCTGCTCTTTTGCAGGCGGGTTACCAATGGAAAGGCTCGTTCCGAGGTTTGGAAGAGTCACCGTCATATTTTGCAGGAAGAGTGTGTTGTTGGTTTTCATTTTGTTCGGTCGTTGGGCTTCGTTGGATGCAGGCGGGAGTGGTTGCCTTTCTGTGCGTCTCCGCATGGCTCAAGTATATTCAGGACTGAGGGGCAACTGCCAGTGGGCAAAGT
The DNA here is from genome assembly GCA_037447605.1 of Zygnema circumcarinatum. NCBI lineage: Eukaryota > Viridiplantae > Streptophyta > Zygnematophyceae > Zygnematales > Zygnemataceae > Zygnema > Zygnema circumcarinatum. Next base: position 75,609 of record CM074823.1, read on the forward strand.
AAGGCTGCGGAGGGAGCTGCGCTGGCGGCAGCTGATATTGCAACACTCTGCCTCTGCCTCATCCTCCTTTGTATATATATATATTTTCTGTGAACAAACAATACCTAATGCCTAATGAGGACCCTGTAATGGAAAGTGACAATTCATTGTCTATGGAGCTATTGACGTTGAACACCAAGATACGGTCGGTTGTGGGTTCCTCCGCAAACACAATTGCGGTTTAATCCACAGACAATCTGAATCATAAGTGGACGGTGTCCAGCATTGTGAGTTGTGTTAATCGCAGAATGCAAGTACATAAACGGAGTAGCTTTGCTGTTAATGTTGTTGTTACAATGGCATTGGCATTGCGTTGTCATGTCACTTTGACAACAATCAGAGGGGCAATATCATCCTTCACACGTAACAGGCACAAGACGAGGTGCAAGTGCCAAAAAGAGTGTTTGAACAACATCAGTCCCCTGCGCACTGCAGCTCAGTTGCAGGCAGGCGCCTTAAGACATGCGCTGCGCTGCCTCCTTGGCGAGCACGCGCTCGCGAGCCTTCGTCTTGGCCTGCGACTTGACGCCCATGATGCCTCCGCCCCATTGCCTTCTGATGTCGTCATAGCGGTCGTTGAAGTTCGCCTGCGGGGAAGGAGGGAGGAGAGACAGTCAGTCGCCCTCTCAACAGAAGCCGCTCGCAAGGCGGGCACAGACCATGGCTGCCCAAACAGGATCATGACGCGATCCATTTGAAGCGTGCCGTGAGCGGCACAAGAGAAGCAAAGGGCCCTCACCTTGATGGACTCAATGATCTTGCTGAAGTCGTGCTTGTCCTCGTTCTTCACGGCCGTCAGGCACAGGGCGGTCGCTGTCTTCTTGTGGACCACCTGGCATCAGCACAAGAGTTGTCTCTGCTTCCAAGTAAACACTACATCGTGGCTATGCTTCACTCAACCAGAGAAGAGAGAGCGAGAGAGAGGGGGGGGGAGAGTGAGGGAGAGAGGAGGGGGAGAGTGAGAGAGAGGAAGAAAAAGAGAGAGAGTGGGGTGAAGGGGTGTGGGGGGGGAGGTCAGAGGCAAATACCGCTCCGAGGCGAGCCTTTCCCTTGACAATGCAGTAGGGCACCCCCATCTTGCGGCACAACACAGGCAGCCACACAACGAGCTCAATGGGGTCGACATCGTGCGCAATCACCACCAGCTGCGCCTTCCCCTGCATGCCCCATATAGTCCCCCAGTCAGCCCCGAGTTTCCTTCCCTCGCAACACAAAGTTGCTGCAGTCTGTATGCCTAAATCACACGTCCAATGCAGGCTGTAGTAGATACCAGAAATGCACAGAAGAGTTTAACTACACGAGGGAGCTGACAGGTCTCACGCTCATGAATATCCTTCAAGGGTCGCACGTGCTTACTGCAGACCATCTTCTTGCCACAAAGCAGTCCGGGAGAGGTTAAGAGCAGGGAGATGCTGCACCTGCTCAATGAGGTAAGTGATGTGGTTGATGCCGTACTTGACCACAATGGGCTTTTTGGTCTCCACCGTCTTGCCCTCGGCCTCGGCCGCTGCCTTCTTCATCAACCTCTCCTTCTTCTCAGCCTTCTCCTCAGGCCTATATTTGAGCAACATCTTGAATAAGCTGGAAGCTGCATGTATAAGGAAAAGCAACGAACGTTACCATCGGCATTCTATCTGCTCACATTTCTCAACATATCAATTTTCCAAGCTCTTACGCCGGATCATTTCTGACATAGAGACAGTGAATGCCTCCTCCAAAGAGATACAATGGAGCTATAGTCATGCCTTCATAGTTATGCCTCGTATGACTTAGCAATGAACAGCACCCAAAAGCCCTTCAACCTTCCAAATCAAAACCAAAACCCAAAACAAAAAAACCAACCCAACTCTCCAAAACGAACTGAAGTATGAAGCCAACCAATTACAGCAAAACGTTGATTTTCCTAGAAAAGCGGAGGACAACAGAACCCTAAAAACCCTTACCGAGGTTCTTGTCGAGGGTCTTTGTGAACTGGTTCAGCGCGGGGGGGACCTTGAGACGCTGGTTGAGCACACGCCTCTGCCTCTGAATGCGAACATATTTGGGCCACTTCACAAAGCGGTGGAGGTTCTTCTTCGGAGGAAGGGCTCCCCCGATGCCAAACTGCTTCGGCCGCTTCTCAAAGAGAGGGTTCACTGTCTTCTCAGGGGCCTGCAAGTAATGCACTGGAGGGCGTACGTTAATAACATCTCAATCGTACGCAGCATCTACGTGAAGCTACGATTCAAACACATCCCTTAGCACTACCGAGAGATAAAGCAACCGCAAATTTCTTCCTGCAAAAGCAGTAATTAACTTGAAGCCAGGAAAAGCTGCCGGAAAATAAAAATGGATTCAGAGAAAACTTAAGAAAAGAAGTAAAAAAACCGACTTGCATTCTAGTTTCTGTCAGCCGCCCTATAGGGGGGTTCAGAATCGTTGACCTTGTCCTTCTTGCCCGCTGCAGCCGGAGCAGGCGCAGGGACCTTCGCACTCCTCTTGGGCGCCTGCATAAGCACACGTTTCAGCATCAATTTGTCCCAAGACAAGAGGGAAAGGGAGATGTGTAAACAGATGAGTGCAGGACGGGGGGGAGAGAGAGCGTGAGTGTATAAGAGGGGCAGTCGCAGACAGGGAGGAGGAGAGCCGGAACGGAAGATAGAAGAGCGGCGGGAAGAGGGAACGACATGATAAGTGTGGACGGGCGGGAGAGAAAGAGAGTGGGGGAGAGGAGAAAGGAACGAGCAGGAGAAAGAAGGGAGGGCGACAAGTAAAGAGGAGGCGGGGGTGAGTTGGGGAGGTAGAAACACAGTGGGGAAGAGAGTGAATACCCAACTCAGGACAAGCGAGGTTTCCCTTCAGAATCCTACCCCTAGTTTCGACACTTTGCCTCATCCGCCTTCACCAAGAGGCAGCTGGCATTCATCTACTCATCCGTAGCCCCTCGCAGAGATTTACTATTTACACACAAAGTGCATACCTTCATACCTTCCTACTTTCACAGCCAAAGGAAGACTGAACAGAAACACTCTAACGGAGCCATTTGCACAACGTTGGGCAGGCAGTGAAGCCTTCCGCGGCTGCCCGCGGGAGCTTGCAGCGGAGACTCGACATAATCCGCTTTAGAACGTTCGATTAAGCTGAATTTTACTAAGCATGACTCCGGAATGAAAATTAATCCTTCTGCGCGTCCACAAAATGAGGACAATTTTACAAGTAATAGGGAAACTTAGGTGTATTAGAGACACTCCTCCAAAGAGCACCGAAGACATGTTCAGCAAAATACGTAGAATCCTGGGCGGTAATGCTCTCCAATGCTATAAACCAATGCAGAGCACAGAGGCTGATTTGGTTCAGATAAAAATATGTGAACATGAACATGTGAACATCATCCAAACAAAAGAACAATCCGGCGACGCGCCGTGACTCTGGAAAAGCACATCAAAGGAGGTCTCAAACTACGAATCCCGGGGGAGAAAGGCGATTGTCACGGTAGCCCTACCAACCAAAACCCTAAAACTCAGAAACCCTAAAACAAGAAAAAGGTTCCACCAAAAAGTAGCACGGTCGTACAGATTCCTCTCCCCACTGTCTGGACCCGCCGCAACAATCCTACAGATCCAGAATTTCAAACCCTAACGACAAAATCCGTCCAGTTTGGGAAGCATTACAAGGGAGCAAATGCAACAGACACTATAGAGATGGGATGGGAGGAGAGAGGGTGTACGAATAGGGGGAGAGAGGGCTGTAAGGATGGGAGGACAGGAGTGGGAGCAGTGGGAGAGGGAGGGAAAAGATTCTAAGCGAGGGCGAAAGATGTATGCGAGATGGTGCGAGGAGAGCGTAGTAAGAGAGATAGAAAAGGGGAATGGGGTCAAGAAGAGAGGGAGGGAAAAAGTAGCGGGCGGGATGGGAGAAGGGCGGGAGTGGAGGGGGAGGGAAGCAAGAGAATATGAGGCCAAGATAGAGAAAGGGGAAGGGACATAGAGAATGAAGCAAGCGTGAGGAGGGGGGGCGCGCGAGAGGGAGAGAGGGCGAGGAGGGGCGGGGGCGCACCATGGCGGCCGCGGCGGGGACGAGCGCGGGCCTGAGCGGGACGGGCCGGGGAAAGACCCGCACCCTCGCCCGCCTGCGCTATGTGCCCCCCCCGCCAGGGTTTACATGCGCCCGCCAGTTGGGGAAGCCATCCGTACAACGGAATGCGGGCAGCTCCATGGACGGACGGACGCATGGTACGGCCCGTATCGGGTCCGTCCGTCCGTCCGCCCGCCCCCGGGCCTGCGTGCGTGGACCCAGCCAGCGTCGCCCTCCGGGTGGACTCGCGGGTGGACTCTAGGGCAGCGCCGTGCCGTATGAAACAGCACGGAATACGGGAACGGGAATGCGGGATTACGGGTACGGGAATTTGCTGGCGAGTCCCTAACGGACGTCCCTGGCAGGCAGGCCCGAGGGAGTACTGTACGGAGACTGTAGGGACTTCGACAGGAGGCAGGAGGCAGTAGAGTACCGCAGGGCCTGCCTGCAGGAGGGGCAAGGGCAGGAGCAAGGGCAGGACAAGAGCAAGCGGGCAGGCAGGCTGGCTGGCTGGCCGTGCTGCTCACTTAGGCGATGAAGGTGCTGCAAGGCTTCAATATCAGCGAGCTGCTGTTGCTGCCTGCTGCAGCAGGCGGTGACGACGATGGGGAGGGCGAGCAGGAGCCTGCTTGGAGTCGCAAAGGAGATTCCGTGGCGGTGTTTGAAGAGGAGGACAGCGGCAGATGGATAGATTTCTGCGTAGCTGGAGGAGCAGATGGAAGCTCGAAAGGCCAGCTTATCGTCAGAGCGGACCTTTCAAAAGACGTGCAGGTGACTGCACTCTGTTCTGGTTCTTGAAATTTGGCTGACTTGTTCTCTTCCTCTTGCGAAGCTCTACATTGAGAAAATGAAGAGCTGAGCTGGAGGAATTGAGAACGCTTTCTTGACAATGCTTCGCTTAGGCTGAGCATGATTCAGCTGGCGCTTTAATCTGTGACTGAATTCATCCCTTGCGTCGTTCTGCTGCAATCCTCAGCAATTAGATGACCTGCACGATGCAGACTAAATTCGAAGCAGGCGAGGAAGGTGAAGGACTTGATGAAGGTATCTTCGTTGCTAAGGATGGCTTGTGCATTGCAGTTCGCAGTGACTGGACCGCAGCTTCAGACATGGCTCATACCCGCCAATATATCACCCTCTGAAACTAAGGTCAGCAGCATTGCACCACTTCCCCTCCCTTAGTCGTTTGTAAGGCTGCAGCATTCAACCTTCACCTTTCAACGGTCAGCTTACACTCTATCATCACTTGAAGTAGTCTGCACTGCTTCCAGGAGGATATGAGATATAGCAGGGCATTCGTTCACAAATCAATGTAGTCGGATTATGTACGTAAAAGGCAAATGAATGAAAGCGACGTCCGGGACAACAGGGGATAATGGCTACACATTCTTCTATGCTATCTTGCTCTTTTTCTCTCGCCTTTGGGAATCTCGACACCTAAGTTCCGGCAACTACAGTTGACAATTAAACCGTTTCGTGAAATGCAGCCGATTCAACATCGGACCTTCATTCTTCGCTTCAGGACAGAAGAGTTTTCAGTCCATTTCTTTTCAGAGGCGAAGAGTTGGAATGGCGTCGAAGGAGGTGACCCTCGCTCCTTTTATTGTTTTTTCATCTTTTCAATATGCATTTATATTTTTAATAATACCCATCACAATGAAGGAATAGGTATGAAGCATGACAGATGCGCGTGCATTGCTGTGGCGCTTGCAAGCTCTGCCTGTCTCTGGAAGAATGGTGAACTCTGTTGTTTTTATCGCGCTGTTTCATTTCTTCTTTCCTGCTTGACACTTGAAGGTGTCTTCCATTTTGGCAAAAGTGCGGTGCTTCGTTTACGCCTATGCTCTTACAGAATCCCTTTTTCAGACTCTTTAACTGCTGGTTGCAGATCCTACTCATCATTCAGGCAGTCTCTTTGACAGAAAAATTGAAGCTGCTTCTGCAAAAATGTATTTCCACTATTATGGCCAACTTCTTCATCAGCAGAATATGCTCCAGGATTATGTGAGAACTGGTAAGCTGTCTAGTTTCACTTATGCTCGCAGTTTCTGTGACATGTTTTTCTTTGCTGCGTACGGTTGCTATTGTGGTCGTGAGTAAGTTCATGAGATCAGGTCTTTCAAGCTCACAATAGCTTACATGTTATTATTATCGCAGGCACCTATTATGCAGCTGTGTTGGAAAACAGGATTGACTTTGAAGGAAAGATCGTTGTCGATGTCGGAGCTGGCAGTGGAATACTTTCTCTATTTGCAGCACAGGTGAAGATGCTTTCCTATTTTCTCAGATAACCCGAAGTGCGATGTATTGGCTGAGATGAAGCCCGGCCTCCAAATTTCACTAGTTTTTCTAGTTTCAGCATGTTACTGCTCTTGTATGGGTAAATTTCCTTTGGCAGGGATATTGCTCATTTTCCTGCACACCATTGTTAAACACAAACACAGCGATGTGGACGCAATAGACGTGATCTTCATCTCAATTCAATCCGAAGCAAGCATGGTCGTTAAAATGATGAGTTGCACACCACTACCCCCGACCCCCCAGAGGCCATTTTTCTATTCAGAAGAGGTTGTATTTGACCTGACTCCGTGTCGCCTTCTTCTTTGATTGTGCAAAGTTGTGCAGGCCGGGGCTCAGCATGTGTATGCAGTTGAGGCCTCCCCAATGGCGGAGTATGCTAAGAGACTTGCTGCTGGAAATCCCGCACTTGGGCAAAGGATCACTGTATAGTCAACTAATCCTGATGTTTTCCTTCTGAAGCTTGTCAGGTTTGTGTGTTCTGGTGTACTGATTCTTCCTTCTTTGCTTGGATCATCGATGGTCGAAGCATGTCTACTGTGTGCGAAATGAGTTGAAATTTTACTGTAGTGAACTTCGCTTATGCAAGGCATTGGGCTTGCAGATAGTGCACGGAAAGGTTGAGGATGTCGAGATACCAGAGAAGGCAGATGTTCTTATATCTGAACCCATGGGTAAGGCTGCCATCAGGTCGCATTGGAACTCTAAACCTTGATGCGATTTGCTGGCCGCGTATAACGAGATGCGCAATAATACCCTCCAATATCGTAGGCAAACTAATTTGAATCATGATATTGGTTCGAAACAGAAAATAGTCGTGGAAGGATGTCTATGGTGAACTGTTGTCAGACTAGAGCTCTTGGGCTTAGTTGCAAAGTGTTTCTTTCGGCCAGGAACTCTCCTTGTAAACGAGCGGATGTTGGAATCGTATGTAATAGCGAGAGAACGGTTTTTGAAACCTGAAGGGAAAATGTTTCCAACTTTAGGAAGGTGAGGTTGCCGGCTTCAACTTGTGTGACGGACAGTGCTCTTTGCAAACCAGGCTGCAAAGCTCTTTCCAAAAGTCTGACTATAGACCTCCTGTCCTTATTTCCAGTTTGTAACACAGCAAAGCAAGCAATGTGTACACCTCCTTGACTTGTTATTGCTGTGGGTGTTGCCTCACGGCTGCTTTGTCTATTTGGTTTTTTTGTTTTGTTTTTTTTTTTTTTTTGTCTTTTGTTTGTTTTTTTTTTTTTTTGTTTTTTTGGTTTATTTTTTTAGACTGTTGGCGACCACACTCGTGGCTGCGGGTGTGTGAGTCTAAGCCTGAGGTTGCTTACAACAATCGTAGTCTTACTGTATTCCTGAAGAGTTATTTAACCGGAGTATGCAGGATACATATGGCGCCGTTTTCAGATGAATACCTCTATATTGAAATTGCAAATAAGGTAATATATCTCTGCCTTGTAAGTGGCATTTCATTGAGCAACCAATTGTGAATACTTTTTTCGATTCATGAACTTTTTAATTGACAGTCTTTGAAAACTGGCAAATGTTTCTCAAACATGTTGGGGTACGCACTTTCTGTTTTTCTTTCACTGTTCTGTGGCATTTAAAGACTGCACCTTCGGTTACGCTGCAGGCCTTGTTTTGGCAGCAACCTAGCTACTACGGGGTCGACCTTACTCCACTGCACAGCGATGCATTTAAGGGCTATTTTGCTCAGGCAAGTCTCTCTTGTGCCAATTCGTGTCTCCGCTTTGCCATACTTGCCACACCCTGTAGGCATGAGGAAACATCCCACGACGGTGGGAATGTACTCTTCAAGATTCTGTCGTATGATTATTTGTTTTCACAACTTTTGCGTTGTGGTTAGTTATGTGCAGCTTTCCTTGTTTGGAAATTGTCCTTATGCTTCTGTTGTGCCACTGCCTACAGCCAGTCGTGGATGCCTTCGATCCCAGGTTTCTAATTGCGCCGGGCATCACTCATACGATAGACTTTTCTTCAGCGAAGGTACCCTCTAATGATGACACAAAAAGTTTTCTGCCCTCCGTTAACCTCTATCACTTCATCGTATTCTGATGGGTTTTCTATCATTCCCGGTTTTGGTCAACCTGGGCATTGCTCAACGGACCTCTGCACTCTGGGAGGGGCTGCGAGAGCTGGTCTGTGAGGTGTGTCTGTAGTTTCTTTGCTTATGCATTAGTGGTCCATTAGTGGTCAAAACGCGCTGCGTTTGCATGTGGCTAGCTTCTAGCATCATGGAGTAATAATGACATCTAAAAGTAAAGACGTTGATCTTGTCATGTCAAATTCATGCGGTGGGAGGTGCGTTAGAACTGTTTGAACCCTTGATCTTGTTGGCGTTTGCATTTCCTTAATGTTGGAGTAGCTCCTGATCATATCTCTTTTATGTCGAACTTGTAGGTGGCTTTTCATTTCTCACAAGCTTTTCCTGCGCATGTTTGATTTTTGTGGCAGGAAGATGATCTCTTTGAAATTGATATTCCACTGAACTTTAAAGCAGCAATGGCAGCGAGGGTGCATGGCCTCGCTTGCTGGTTTGATGTGCTCTTCAATGGCAGGTACAGTTATTAGAATGAACTTTGGCTGCCGCTGTAAATGCCTCAAGACATTCGCAATGTTTGGGGGATCATTTACAGAATGTTGTTCGTTCAAACAAACGCTATGAGCGTAGGTGCGTGTATGGCTGCCCTGCGTAGTTTGCTTCTAGTATTCTTTTTGTGGTTGAAAGTCATAGCTATCGGGTATGGTCTCGTGGGCCCGTCGTGTTATTGTTTGCATGTTTGTTATGGACAGATAGCCGTGTCTGGACAGCTGCTTCAAACATTTCACGTCCTTATGTAGGAGAAGAAGTTGCTCTGAGCGTGGTATGTTCAACACGAACCGTTCGTGTTTGTGTCTCCGCTGTGAGCTTATCCATCTGCATGTGCTGCGAGTGCAGCACGGTCCCGCGGTGGCTGTCGACGGCTCCGGGTTCGCCCACCACGCACTGGTATCAGCTGCGCTGCGTCTTGGCGCAGCCCCTGCACGTGCTGGCGGGGCAGCAGCTCACGGGCCGTATGCGCCTTTCGGCGCACAGCGCGCAGAGCTACACTATCGACCTCACGCTCTCAGGTTCCCTCCCTTCCCTCCCTTCCCTCGCTTCCCTCCCTTCCCTCCCTTCCCTCCCTT
>CM074823.1:88652-98705 GCA_037447605.1 Zygnema circumcarinatum
CTCCTGCAGCAGAGAACGGAGCCCCCCCCCCCCACCCCCCCCCCCAAGTCTGCCCCTCTCCCCCTCGCAGTGCGACCAATAGCAGGTCGACTTCGCCTCTGAGGGACCCCTCCGACAGCAGACCCACCTCCCGTGCAAATTCCCCATTGAGAGGAGGCCAACACCCCTCCTCTCAAGGGTTAGCAGTGCCCTCTTTGCAGGCACGGGGTAACATGAGTTCGGCAAGGATCAAAGTAGTGGTAAGCTTCTTCTTCCGTCTCATCTCATCTCTAATCTCATTCTTCTCTCTTCTTCTCTCTTCTTCTCTCACCCAACAACGACCTAATCATTTCTCCTTTCGCAGAACAACTGCGGCTTGCATTGTGGTTTCTGTACTGCAAGCATTCGAATTGAGATGGTTATGTCTCCCTGTACTATTTACGGTTCGCGCATGTGCCTTCAGGGAGTATACCATTTTTTTTTTTACCATTTTGACTGCCTTCGGGTTTGAACAGATGGAATAATAATAATAATCAATCCAAATCGGTTCTATTATGGCAGGTGCGTAAGCGGCCGTTGAATCGGAGGGAGATCAACCGACGGGAAGATGATGTGATCTCCATTGCGAACTCGGGCTCATTGAGTGTGCACGAACCCAAATCAAGGGTGCGATTTGAGCCACGTCATGCCCACTTTTTCCTGACCTTGGGGAGGGAATGCCTTGTTGCAAGGGGAGTGATTTGATAGGCTATCCCCACAACCTTACTGCACTCTTTCATTGAATGGGAATTCCTGAGAACTCCTAGTGGTTTGGTCGCCCAAGTAGTCTCCTTCAAGGAATGTCCTCTTGACATAATATAATGAGATAATGTAATTCTCCCATAATGAACGAAAGTTCAATAGTTCTCTCCTCTCTTGTACAGAAAGGTTTGTTTTCCATTTCGAATTCTTCGTATTGTTGGAAGATGAAGCTATGGCTGACCTTGCGTGATGCTGACAGGTGGACCTCACAAAATACGTCGAAAAGCACGAGTTCACTTTTGATGCAGTGTTGGATGAGGATGTTTCCAATGACGAGGTGGGTGACTCTTCTTTTGGGCCAAACTTTACCTTTCTTTGCCGTCCCGAATGAAGATATGTGGGGTTTGAACTCATGAGGATTGTGTTTGAAGAGAGACCATTGTCGTTACTTGCAGGTCTACAGAGAAACCGTGGAGCCAATTGTACCGTTCATTTTCCAAAAAACGAAAGCCACGTGCTTTGCCTATGGCCAAACAGGTACATCACCCTGTTTTCTTGCATTTGCCTCACTGAGACGGCCATTGCCGTCTGTTCTGCTCTCCCCTCAGCAACAAGGAAAGGAGAAGGTTGCGAAACTTGAAGTTGGTAGCACTATTTAAGCCGTTTCTTTGAGAGGGGGTGGCTATAGGCAGCGGCAAAACCTACACTATGCAGCCCCTACCTCTCCGTGCCGCCCAAGACATGCTCCGTCAGCTGCAGCTGCCTGAGTATGGTGCGCAGAATTGCCAGCTTTGGGTCTCCTTCTTTGAGATCTATGGAGGAAAGCTCTACGACCTCCTCAACAACCGCAAGTGAGTAATGACAGTCCTTCCTTGGACATTGCCACTGGCAGTGCGGCTTCGGAGTTGTGCATAGAATACCCTTCCGAAAACCTTCTCTCTCGCTCTCTCTCTCGCTTTTTCTCGCTTTCTCTCTCTCTCTCTCTCTCTCTCTCTCTCTCTCTCTCTCTCTCTCTCCCTCTCTCTCTCTCTCTCTCTCTCTCTCTCTCTCTCTCTCTCTCTCTCTCTCTCTCTCTCTCTCTCTCTCTCTCTCTCTCTCTCTCTCTCTCTCTCTCTCTTCTTCTCTCTCTCTCTCTCTCTCTCTCTCTCTCTCTCTCTCTCTCTCTCTCTCTCTCTCTCTCTCTCTCTCTCTCTCTCTCTCTCTCTCTCTCTCTCTCTCTCTCTCTCTCTCTCTCTCTTCCGCACGCACTCTCCCAACGGGAGACAGACAGGCAGACAGACAGACAGACAAACAAACATTGTCTCTCTCTCTCTTTTCTAGTTTTTTTTTTAATTCTTGATCTCTGAGAGAGAGAGAGAGAGAGAGAGAGAGAGAGAGAGAGAGAGAGAGTGAGAGAGAGAGAGAGAGTTTTTTTTTTTTTTTCTAATTTGAGGTAGTTTCTTGCATGGTGCAGGAAGCTTCCAATCCGTGAAGATGGGAAGAAGGAGGTCTGCATCGTAGGGCTGAAAGAGTACCGCGTGGAGGATGTGCACACTGTGAGCCGTCTGATCGAGCTGGGCAGTGCCTCCCGCAGCACGGGCTCGACGGGGGCCAATGAGGAGTCGTCTCGCTCACACGCTATCTTGCAACTTGTCGTAAAGCGTCACCGTGACCAATCAAACGCACGTGCTTCTACCGCCGGTCGGAGGTCCTCTGTTCGCCACGTGGAGGATGCAGAGGCAGAGGCACAGGGGAGAATGGTGGGGAAGTTTTCGTTCATTGACTTGGCAGGGAGTGAGAGAGGAGCGGATACTGTGGACAATGACAAGCAGACGAGGTAGGAATTGCTGCAGACTTGGGTTCGTTTTACTTGAAGGACACCTTGGATGGGTGTATTCTTCTTTCTCTTTTTGTCACTCGTTTTTTTGACTTTCCTTTGTGCATGGAAAGCTTCAAAGGTAGATAATTAGGTGCTTACCGCACTATCGGTATTGATTGATTGACCGCGAATTGGTCTCTTGGTGGTGAAGCTAGGATTCCAACAGGATTATTGATGTTTTATTTAGCTTAAATTTCTGAATTTCGTTTGGTGTTTTATTCAGCTTCAATTTCTGAATTTCTCGTTTCCTTTCAACCCACTTCCTATGTGTCTTTTTTGCAGAATGGAGGGTGCCGAGATCAACAAGAGTTTGCTTGCGTTGAAGGAGTGCATCCGTGCGTTAGACCAAGAGGCATTGCATATTCCCTTTCGCGGCTCTAAGCTGACAGAAGTGCTACGTGACTCCTTTGTGGGAAATTCACGCACCGTAATGGTCTCTTGCATCTCCCCCGGGGCTGCCTCCGTGGAACACACTCTCAACACTCTCCGCTATGCAGACAGGTGATGATGGCAGATGCAAGATGCATTCGACAGATTGAATAAGTTGATTTTGCAGGAGTAACCCAACAAGTTGATTGGGGAAAGGAGAGGGAAAGGCTCCTATTTGCTAGAAGCAATGCATGGTATTGATTGGTGTTGTTCCTTTCCTTTGTTTGTTCATGGTGGCAGAGTGAAGGGTCTTTCAAAGGGCATCAATGCGATTGGTGCGAACAACATGCGAAGCAGTGCATGCGCTCTGCGAGAGGCGAATTCCACTCCCCTCCCTCCTCTTCCCCCCTCCTTCACAAACCCACCATCATGCTTTGATCGCGAGGTGGATACGGGGGGAGAGCGCAAAGCCAAGCAGGGGAGAGGCAGCTTTGCTTCTGCAGGTATGGGAGAGAATGCAGAAGCAAAAGCATTGCCAGTCATGGGTGCGAGAGTGGATGGCAGCGATTTGGATGATTCAGAGGTGGAATTGGACAGCGGTACGGACGAGGGGTTGAGAGAGACCCGAAGGCCGGGCCTTAGAAGCTCTGCAAGAAAGGGCCGATACTCGAGTAGTGGTCGGACGAGAGAAGAAGTGGTAGGAGCAGATGTGAAGAGAATGACAAAGAGTAATGTGGGCACTTCTGCAGTTAGCTTTGTTGGAGGGGGGACGAACTCTGCTTCTGCTTTTGTTGGGGTTACTGCTCCCGGCCCCTTTTCAGCTACTCCTGTGTGGCCTGTTTTTGGTGAAACAGCGGGAGAGGGAGGACTGGGGGAGGTAGAGGATTCGTACAGAGGAGTAGGAGTGGGTGGTGGTGGTAGCCATGGCGGAGGACTGGTGAACTCCTCCATGCATAAACCCCCCACCGGAAGAGTTGGCCATGCATCAGCTGCTCAGAACACTTCAAATTTACCCCCTCGTGGGGGCAATTCACGAGCTGAAGGAGGAAATCAGAAAGTAGAGCTGGTGGGAGTGCAGAAGCCTGCAGAAACAACAGTTACATCGAATGGGTATTCTCTCAGAAGTGGGTCTAAAGTGGGGTCTACTGGAGAGAGGGAGAATGGGCGGAGAGGGGTTGATGGTGGGGTAGGAGGTGGAGGGGGAGGGTTTGGAAGCGATGATGATGCGTCAATGGAGCCAAAACCAGGACCAAGAAGAAGCTCAAGAAGGGCCGGTGTGCGTGTACAGGGAGACATGGAGGTAGAGAGAGATCAGGAATTTGGTGAGAGTGGGAGACGAAGGAAGGCTGCAAAGGAGAACTATCCCGCAGCCGGTGGCTACATGGGAAGGGCGAATGGAAGCGTCGATGGAGGGAATGGACTGATTCAGGTGAGAAAAGAGAGGGCACTTCAGCGGCCTGATTATTGGTCTGTATGGAGGAGTAAGGAGAAAATAATTAGGCGTGATGCCATTCCAGCTCTGTCAGTATCTCAATGCTATCTCACTTCACCTCATCTCAAGTTCTGCTTAGAAAGGGATATGAACCGGACTTGTGCAGCAGCCTTACGAGGTTGCAGATGCAGTTTGTGGATGTAGTGCTTCCCAAAGAAACTACGTCAACGGTTGTACAGAATGAAGAAAGTCGATGCAAACTGTTATGTAAAGTGTAGGGGCAGTGTTGTTCATTCTGTAGTCTGATTTTGGGCCTCTTTGTGGAGCATCTTCAGGCTGAGGTGGAAATTGTGAGCGCTCACCGTAGGGGCATCGAGGAGACAATGGAAATTGTTCGAGAGGTGAGTCCGACTCACACCCGTGCGAGATGTGACGTCACATCTATCACGTCTATCTGGCGATGCTCCACATGAGAGAGAGTCTGAGGGGACTTTGAAGCGGCATTTTCTCGGGAGGTTAGGATGTGTCTTCGTTTAGACCACAGGGTAGCACTACTGGCGGGTGTGGTAGTAAAATGGACGCTTGGCAGGCACAAAAGCACCATTTCAGCCTATGCTATGCCATGCCATCCCCTGCCATGCCATGCTATGCCATACCATGCCATGCCATGCTATGCCATACCATGCCATGCCATGCGCCATGTGACAGAGGCATGGCTTGCGTGCTTGCAGGAGGTGAAATTGCTCTCCGGCCTGGACCAACCGGACAGCCGCTTGGAGCAGTATGCGACCGACCTCACTGCGCTGCTTTTGAAGAAGGAGGCGGTCTCGCGCCAATTGCGCGCGCAGGTGGAGGCCCTCCAGCGCCTTGCGGCAGCCTCTATGCAGAACTGATGGATGGGGGGTGGGTGGAAGAACGCAAAGCGAAGACTTTTGCCTTGGTTTGAGTAATCGTGTTGACCTATTGGTCAAGTGAAGTCCTAGTCAAGTCAATAGACGACATTGGTCACATCATACATATTTTATACGACGACAGACGGTCGCTTCTTCCCTCTTTTTTAATCCTTTCTTCATTTATAAAAGGCCGCCTACTGTCCGTACAATGTGCAGAGAGAGCGTGCAACTGCCTACTGCTGCTGGTCGTTGAATTACCTGAACGAAAACTATAGCGAATAATACCAATGTACTGCGGCAATGAACAGGCGATACAAAAGCCTCATTGTGTACTCTTCACTGATCAAGTGAAAGAAATAAAGAAAACAATCATAATAAAATGTCGTCAACGCAAATTTCGATTTTGAGGGCCTCGAATAGAATTTGCTTTCCCCGTCCACATTCTGCACTCCTAAAACTGCAAACAGGAGCCGTGACGCGACGCCCTCCCGTCCCCGATGAATCATCTCACTGCTCCCCGCCCCGCCCCGCCTCCGCCACGTGTCAGCAAACCAGAGGAGAGACAGAAAAGCATGAGCATGTGATATGCATGCACGCATGCATGCAGGAGGGGAGGCAAAGGTGCAGACATGCATGGAAGGTCCCGCGTCCTCCCTCTCACCTTCCACTTGAACCGTTTGCCAAACTTGCCTCCGAACATGCCCTTGCCCTTGAAGAACCTCTTGCCTTTAAAGAAGCCCTTGCGCTTCTTGTGCTTCTTGTGCTTATAGTGGCCGTGGGAGGGACCCCCAATTACTACCGTCGCCGCTGAACCCAAACCTCACATGGTGAAATCTAACATCAAAAATCCACACACCAAAAAAAAAAAAAGCACTGTAAAAGAGAGAGGGTGGTCGCCCTCTCCCTATCCCTCTCATAAACGAGACAATCACGTCAAAATCATCTCCATCGCATATGAACAAGAGGGATCTTACGTCAAATAAATTCCTTAAATTACGAAAAAATCGTGTGGAACCTGTAGTGTCGAAATCTGTGCCGTAAGATAGCCCGCTCCAGTATGCAATGGCCAACGTGAAGAAAAGCATGACAGCAAAAGGATGTCCGACCTAACCATGGCCGCGAAAAGGCGAAGGATGTGAAGGATAAACTCAGAAGACTTCGCGCACAACAGACCACTCACAAGCACTGACACATTCACTTCTTCCAGAGGCCCCCCCCCGGTCTCCTCCTCATTCCTCCCCATTCTCTAATTCACGCCTCCCTCCCTCTCCCTCCTCTCCAATGTCTCAACCCTCGCACCCCCCCTACCCAACAAAGAAGAAGCACAGAGAAGAGCAGTGCACTGACGCGGCGGATACTGCGAATAGCCGGCCGGCGGGTAGCCGGCTGGCGGATAACCGGCCGGCGGATAGCCGTAGCCGGGAGCGGGCGGGGGGTAGCCTGCCGGCGGATAACCGGCCGGCGGGTAACCGGCCTGCGGGTAACCAGGCGGGGGATAACCGGGCGGGGGGTAGCCATAGCCGGGAGCGGGGGGTGGGTAGGCGCCGTAGCCCGGCGGGGGCGGGTAGCCGTAGGGCGGCCGGCTCGGATCCATGGCGGAGGGAGGGAGGGGAGGGAGAGAGGAAGGGCTGCCCTCCCTCGATAAAGTCAACGCCTCCGCGAGATCGATGCCGAACAATTCTGCTCGTCGGGATGTGTGACGGGGAGCGATATGTGGAATGTGCTGCAGATGGCCGTATCTGCGTTGCTCATTCAGCTCGGTCGGTCAGGCTCTGACGCCGTGACGTGACGTGACGTGACGTGACGCGTCACGGCCGCCCGCCAGAGCCCGCACTAGCGGACGCATTTCGAATTGGTCGCGGACGGACGGACGGACGGACGGACGGACGGACGGACGGACGGACGGACGGACAGAACGGAATGGAATGGAATGGAATGGAATGGAATGGAAATGGAATGGAATGGAATGGAATGGAATGGAATGGAATGGAATGGAATGGAATGGAATGGAATGGAATGGAATGGAATGGAATGGAATGGAATGGAATGGAATGGAATGGAATGGAATGGAATGGAATGGAATGGAATGGAATGGAATGGAATGGAATGGAATGGAATGGAATGGAATGGAATGGAATGGAATGGAATGGAATGGAATGGAATGGAATGGAATGGAATGGAATGGAATGGAATGGAATGGACAGACGGGCAGAACGGACGGACGGACGGACAGAACGGACGGACGGACGGACAGAACGGACGGACGGACGGACGGAACGGACGGACGGACGGACGGAACGGACGGACGGACGGACGGAACGGACGGACGGACGGACGGACGGACGGACGGACGGACGGACGGACGGACGGACGGACGGACGGACGGACGGACGGACGGACGGAACGGACGGACGGAACGGACGGACGGACGGACGGACGGACGGACGGACGGACGGACGGACGGACGGACGGACGGACGGACGGAACGGACGGACGGAACGGACGGACGGAACGGACGGACGGACGGACGGACGGCGCCCGAGGGGTGAAAAAGTTTGCGAGGGTTCAAAACCACATCCGCCAATCCATCCATCCAACAGACTCGGTTTGCAACTTTCGGATTCAACCGTTTTTGTTCTAATTTAGGGTCAAGGGCTAAAACAGGGGAGAATGTGGCATTGATCTCACGATGGCGGTGATGCCATCAAATGTCGGAAATAATACAGGTCCTGACAACACTTCTGCGCTGCGACACTAACCATCCTCGCGAGCCTACCTCGAGCGCCACGAGTTTGCAATTCCGACAACTGAACACCAAAAGGGCATAATATAAACCTCGAGCATAGAGCATGCAACTCTCAACGTCCAGCGGACGGCGTTCTTGCATGCGCTAACGCCACATCAAACTGAACGGATCACGCCCCGCATAGACATGAGTGGCGCGTCGTGACAGCCCCCCCCCAACCCCTCCCAAGGTTCAACATGAAACCACGCGTCCCCCCGCACACAAGTTTCGGAATCTCTTGTTCAACTCTCCCTTGCAGGAAGCGGAGGAGGTCGCAGGGAGACTTTGAACTCCGGTGAAAGGTTCCTTTACTGCACACCCACAAGCCCCTCTTCACACTTGTCAACAAACAATTTCATCCCAAAAAAGGGGGGAGGGGAGAAGGGGGGGGGGGGGGGGAAGGGGGAGGTCGATGGAAGTACCCCGAGTCTCGAGTAATACGTCATTTTTTTGTGAAAAAACGCAAAACTAGCTCATCCAAAAGCCCAAACCATCGTTCGAACAGAAGCGACTGAATGTCTTTTAAGTGGATTTTCCGCACACCTTCCACTTGAAGCGCTTCCCAATCTTGAACTTGAAGTGCCCCTTGTGCTTCTTGTGCTTGTGCTTGCCATGGTGCCCTCCTATCATAACCACAGGCGCTGCCGACCACACCCCAAACCCACTCTGAGTCCACTACACATATACATTCTACCTATCACAGCTGTACGGACACTCATCCATAGGTTCAAACCCAAGTATCCAATAACACCGGAAACCTCTCCCTCTCTCTCCACCCTCTCTCCCTCCCCCCCCTGGCTACCCTCACCTCCCTAACCACTCACCAGGAGGATGGTAAGCTCCATGGGTGGGTGCTGGATACCCAGCAGGAGGATACCCATGACTCGGATATGCCCCATGGGTGGGGGCAGGGGGGTGCCCATAGCCTGGCTGGGGGTACCCCCCATAGCCTCCTGCTTGGACAGGGTAGCTGGGAGGAGGGGGGTGATAGGAGGGAGGGGGAGGGGCACTGTGACCCTGAGGGGGTGGGTAAGGTTGAGGGGGAGCATGGGCTTGGGGAGGAGGATGGGACTGGGGGGGAGGGTAGGGTTGGGAGGGAGAGTGAGTGTTAGGGGGGGGGTAGGGAGGGTAGGCAGCCGCAGGGGGGTAGTGGCTCGAGCTTCCTCCCGCATGGGGGGCGGAGGGATATGCCGGCATGGGGGGGGCGGAGGGTGCATATTGAGCTTGCCTCTGCAGCGATGGGAGGAGGGAGGGAAGGGAGAAGGGGTGAGAGAGGAAAGACAAAAAGTTCAAACGTTTCTGAAATTTACGGTAGTCTGTATACGTCTTTACTTCAAATTTTCACAAGTTTTAAATTCCTCGGGAAAGTGTATGTGCTCCAACTGGCAAGAGACTGGTTAGTTTGGTCAGCAAATATCCACGAGTGGATGAAAAGACATGCGATGGGTCCACATGCAGTGGAGCAATGGCCGGCAACTCACAGCGGGAGGGTACTCTATGAGAAGGCGGACATCTCCCTTCTTCCTGCCGCCCACACGTGGGAGGAAAAAGAATTCAGAAGAGAAGACAGAAAAGAGGACGATCTTGAATAGAGAATGCAGGAGGGAAGGAGTTGATGGAGAGTCGGGGGGAGGGAGAGGGAGAGACAGTGCATGAGGTGTGGACGGAGAACGGAGGGGAGACAGACACAGGGATAAGAATAAGGACAGGAGGGAGTGAGAGCGAGGGAGAGAGAGGGAGAGGGAGAGAGAGGAGAGGAGCGGAGAGAAAGACGAATCCTTTGACAACACTCACTTTTGCTTTGAAGTATAAAGCGGCTCGGTCCTGTCTTCAAAGCCGACCTGAAGCACTCGGCTGAAGTTTACTCTGCAACACGAGCAGGCACAGCAAAAGCACGAGGTTCAAAAACAAGAAAACCAAAAAAAAATTGCATGAAAATGGGCTGCCAAAAACAATTCACTCTCTCTACTCTCTTCTATTCTATTCTCTTTATCCC
>CM074823.1:98715-111228 GCA_037447605.1 Zygnema circumcarinatum
CCCCCCCCCCCCCCCCCCCCCCCCATCCTCCAACTTCGCCCCACCCCAGCACCTGAGGAATCTCCACCTCAAACAAAATAGCTGACAGCAAGTTTAGTCATCCTAAGCATCCCCTTTTGCAGGCCATGACGTCAGCCCTACTTCAGGGGGTCCTGCCCACCTCGTGCTGCCGATGAGCCGGTCAACGCCGACATTTTCGTTCCAAACGACGACGGAAAATTCCATCACACCCGGAACGAGCTGCAGAGTAAACTTGTCATTGAAGGCGGGGTGTGTTCCTCCATCTGCAAAGGAAAAAAAACGGGTAACTTTGCTTTAAGAAAAAGCTTGAGAAGGACTCCACAGGTACACTTCTCCCTTTCCCTGAAATCTCAAAGTAAGGATATTGAACGGATAGAACGCCTCCACCTAGTAACACAGGCTTTCAGCATTTCGCGAATTCATAAAGCAAATGGCATTGTCCTCAACCACACGTACTCCAAAGCAAAAGTTAAAAAGTAAAATTTGCCGACTCGTTCCAGCTGAAACGAGAGGACATGCCTTACAAATCGCAGAAAATAGAGAACACATTTACCTTTCGCTGTTCGAGTTTTATGTTTGTGGTTGGCGTATTCCACGATCACATACGGATCTTGCTGAGTAAACGTTTCCGTGTCCTTCAGGTCCCGGCATCCCAGCACTGCAGAGAGGCGAGGGAGGGAGGGAGAGAGAAGGTGAAAGGGGGGACGAGAGGGAGAGGGGGAAAGCAAGGGGGAGGAAAGATGGTAAGAACGAGAGGGGGAGGGAGAGAGGAACAGGGAGAATGGTGGAGGAGATAGGTTTCAGTAGGACGCGGCAAGAAATTCGACATATAGGACGGTAAGAGTGGAAATGTGAGGTTGCGGGAGAGGGGAGTGGAGGAGAGAAAGGACGGAGAATTAATGAAGCATGGCGAGAAGCGAAGAAGGAGACAGAGAGACAGAGAGAAATAAACACGGAATAATAAAAAAAAAGTAATAAGGGACAGAGAGGTAACAAAATAAGAGAACAAAACGATGCACCAATCAGAGACATTCCCAGCAGCGTCTGCCTGCCTCTCCTTTCCCCAGTCCAAATCTCCTCCTTCACGTCTGCCTCACTGTCCCTCCCTTCTCCCCTGCTCACTTCCTTTTCACCCCCTCCCTCCCTGCTCATTTTATCCTCCTGTTGCCTTCTTCCCTTTTCCCGGCCCTATCCATCCCTCTTCCTCATTCACTCTCTCCTTCCCCCTCCCACTCTCCCTCCCCCACTCCCGCTTTCTTCCCCTTCCTCTCCCTCCCTCCCTATCATCCCACCCCTCCCGCTCTCCCCTCCCACTCCTCCCTCTTTCCCCACCACGCCCTCCCCTCCTCTCCCTCCCCCTCCCTCGCCTCCCCCTCCCTCTCCTCCCCCTCCCTCCCCCTCCAGCGCCGGCTCCGCCCGCTTGCCTGAGACGACGATGTAGCCCTGGCCCGCCATGGCCGTGCGCCTCCTCCTTCCCTCGGCCTCCCTCGCTCTTAAGGAGGCCTCCGGCCTAACGCGCTTGTCACATGTCGCAGTCCGCAGTAGCGTGGAAAGGCCCGTTTCCATGCCCGTCACGCCGCGCGGAACTGGATGGCACATGGCGCAAATACCGTAAAGCTGGCCGATCGGAACATATTAAAAAGTAAAATAAACATTTACATTGTCACTTCCTCAATAATAGGGGAGTCAGACATTGACCATCGGGCACTAAATTCCCGAATTCCTTATACTAAAGTCAATTCTTTCGTGTACGAATTCCGGGTCGGGATCCCCGGCTCTGCCGTACCCAGCCGTACTGAAATGCGTACCTAGCCAATGCTTAATTCGCCCGACAGGCATACTAAATTGATTAGGCGATGGTCAATGTCTCCCTCTTCAGAATTTCTAATTGCATTCGCGGCAGTTTGCCAATAATGTGACAATCCTTATTTTCTCGCTCAATTCAAAACTTCCACCGCGGCAGTTGAACACGTCAAACCAACCGCACAGGTCCGCCCCCTTGACCGCTCTTGACCGCTCTTGACCGCTCTTGACCGCCAGCCATCCGTACAAGGTAAAACCGCGTTGCGCCCTCGAGCAACCGCCCGCCACGTGCCGCCCTCCGGGCGCGACAACGACAAGGACGTGCGCGGACGGGAGATAGCGGGACTCCGCTTCTGCTCACACGTGGGGGACACGCGTGGTGCCATCCACCCATCCACCCATCCATCTATCCATCCATCCATCCATTCATCCATCCATCCATTCATCCATCCATCCATCCATTCATCCATCCATCCATCCATCCATCCATCCATCCATCCATCCATCCATCCATCCATCCATTCATCCATCCATCCATCCATCCATCCATCCATCCATCCATCCATCCATCCATCCATCCATCCATCCATTCACCCATCCATCCATCAATCACCAACGGCCGCTTGAGCGAAAAAAAAAAATGCTTGAATCAACGCCCTGCGGA
Organism: Zygnema circumcarinatum; assembly: GCA_037447605.1. Classification (NCBI taxonomy): domain Eukaryota; kingdom Viridiplantae; phylum Streptophyta; class Zygnematophyceae; order Zygnematales; family Zygnemataceae; genus Zygnema; species Zygnema circumcarinatum. The sequence continues at coordinate 101,204 of CM074823.1, forward strand.
CGGTCCGGATGGATCCATTGGAGCCGCTGCCGGTCCGTTGGATTCGCGCCGCTGCCGACTAAGGGATGTACAGTTGTCCGTGCAAGCGACTTTTTAGAGTTTCAGATTTCAGAATTATAACGTTCTAATATCTAATTTTCTGAGTTTTAGAACACTTTTATAATTTTCGTAAGACCACTGAGATTGAACATCCACCAACTTGAATGACGCTGGCGCTGACCGTACATTTCAGCCGTACGAGCATACAACGGTACAGTAGGGGGTCCTCGTATTTACCGCCCTAAGGAGTGCGTCCTCAAGAAATTCGCCCCGATTTTGCCGAAACCACCTTTTTGTATGGCCGTACTAGCCGTACTAGCCGTACTAGCCGTACTAGCCGTACTAGCTGTACTAGCCGTTAAGGGCTTACGCAAAAGTCACCTAATCTCCCCGCACGTCCCGCCGTAAGAGGCTCTCGCTCTTCTCCCTCTTCTTCTTGGCCTCGATACGATATGATACGATACGGTACGACACGGTACTATCCAAGGCCGTATGAGCTGTAGTAGCCGTTACAGTACGATACGGTACGATATGGTACGGTACGATACGAAACGACCCGATACGGTACTAGCCGTACGAGCTGAGACGAACAACAGCGGAAACTACGTCTATGCGTTACGATATGGCACGATACGATACGACGCTAAACGATACAGTACGATATGGTACGATACTGTACGATACGATACGTACGGTCCAACATGAACTCTAACATAATACCGCCCGTCTATTGGTAACATTAACCTTATATATGCAAAATCAATATTTTCGCCTCATATTGGCCAAAACCAGGGTGGAAAATACGAGGACCCCCTACTGTACCGCTGTCCGGGCATTCTAAAAGTGTTTTATAAAACGGCCTGAATTTTACAGTGTTTTATTGGAATTTAGCCCACCGCCCCGCTAGGCAGCTGTCCGTACAAACCTCCAGCGACCGACAGGACCGAGCCACTTGTGGCCGCCGCCAGAGTTTGTAGTCCGCAAGCGACAAATAATGGCGTCACAATTGCCGGCGCGTAGTACGTCAGATCTTGAACCACGTCACATGACGTCACACCGGATAGGCCTTGGTTCGCGGGCCTTCAGGCGGAGCCATGGCCATCGGCCAACCCTAATTTGTGAAGGGAAAGAGGGAGGGTTCAGGGCATGCTCCGACGGAAGGTTGTCAAAACGTTAAACCCTACAGTTCAACTTGAAGCTCTTCCTCCCCCTAACCTTTCACCCACGCTGAACCCTAACCCCGCCACATAGCTTCTGAGGTCCACCCGCTGCTCGCCCGGCCATGGCGAGCGTTCGCATCTTGCAGTGCATGGGCGGGCCCGGCGGGCATGTACATGCGCATGCGCAGCCATGCACGCCGCAGCGTGCGACCCGCCGCACGCGACAGCGAGTGAGGGCTGCAGCGGGGGGACGGGCGTGGGGGCGCTGCGAAGCGGAGGCGGGCTCGCAGCTTGGGGTTTTGGAGGCTGCAAGAAGGGGTTCTGGGAAGGAGCAGCTGCGAGGCGCGTGGCCTCGTCCGCCATGGCCCGCTTCCCCCCCCAAAGGGCGGCACGCGAGGAGGCGGCTGAAGGCGGCCCCGACGATGAGCGTTGTGGGGCCTGCCGAAACCCGCATACTGTTCGCAGTTTTGATGGTTTCCGCCGCCATTGGCCAGGTGACACGTGGCCCAATGCCCTTCCTTCCCCCCCCCCCCCCTCAACACATTCCTATGATGCTTTAGGCATGGCGCTTGAGCATAAGGAATGAAGAGAGGGTTTTTCCTCGCGATGTATGTCCGCCGCATGCAAGCAGACCTCCCTCACCAGGTCTCAACTGGTTCTGCTTGTCGTTGTTTTCGTTTGTGTTTCTGTGCAGGTGCAATGATGTGAGTTTGTTTGGATTTTCTTGGTGAAATGGGCGGGGGTGCCTCCAAGGGCATTTGTTCCATAGCAGCATCGTTAAGCAGCTACGTTCTGTTTTCTAGGGTTTGCTGAAGTTCTTCTAGGCCATAGCCACATCGCGGAGATCATGTAGGCCATCTCATTCATTCATGTTCTAAACTTGTTGATCCATGTGATCGATCCACCCCACATTGTCCCCAAGAAGGGAGATGATGATTTGCACCTTTTCAAAAATGTCATCATTGCTCTCACGTTCTCTAACTTCCACATAGTTTCATGTCTAACATTGCTCCCCTTTGTCGTTGACTCTTTGTTGACTCTTTGAAGGTTCTCGAACGGAGCACACAATGGGGCTCTCGTCTCTCCGCGCCCCTCATGACCATGCTCATGGCCATGGCGCTCTCCTCGCTCCACGTCATCCCCTCCGCATCCCCCGCCTATGACACCGTATGTCACGTCACGTCACGTCACGTCTTGCAATGCTGCGCATGTCTCGTTCAATGGCCATGGTTTGAACTGTCGCAATGGGCACAGCAACAGTCAGTCACATGAGCATAGTTCCGTTGGCCCTTTATGCAATTTTCATGCTTGAAGATGGGCGACTTGAATATGTGCCCCTTCTGCCAGTCTCTCCTGCTTCCCTGAAGGAGCTCTTCTGCTGTCCACGTGTCTCCTTTTGAAGCTGCTGCGTGGCAGGTTTGGGGCACGTTGATGCCGCTTGCAGTCGCTCTCTCCCTATTGGAGACCGATGTGCGGAAAGCTTTCAGCGACTCAGGTGGTTTTCCCTCCTGTTATGCAAAATTTCCTAGCCTTTCTCGTTCCACTCTCTCTCTCTCTCTCTCTCTCTCTCTCTCTCTCTCTCTCCCTCCCTCCCCTACCTTACTCTGTATCCCTCCCTTTCTCATATTTCTCTCTCCTTTCACTCTCCGCCTTCCCCAGCGCCCCTTCTCTCCTTCCCTCTCTCGCTTGCTGGTGTACTCCCACTTCTCCCTCCCTCCCTCCCTCCCTCCCTCCCTCCCTCCCTCCCTCCCTCCCTCCCTCTATGAAATGAGCTTTCTTCTCTGCCCCTTCCAGAAGGCGAAGGCAGCAGCGTCTATACCTGCCGACAGGCTCCTTTTGCCAAACCATTTCTGCTTCTGTACACGTGGCAGGCCCTCATTGGGTGCAGTTGCTGGGGCTGTGCCAGGTGTCACGCTGACGGCATTTTGGTTCGGCGCTTTTGGAACCGTTGTGGGCACAACGCTGGCGTACTGCCTTGTGGGCACATCCCTCGGGCCGGACGGCTGGAAGGTCTCCGCTCCTCTAACTTTGAATTCTAGAATTGTGGGCTTAATCTAGGGTTGTGTGGAATTTTACTCATGTAAGACGCTTGCTTTCATGGATTTCATAAAAAAAAAGATGTGAACACTGTTTCAGCTACGATTCAACCAAAGAAATTAACAACTAATTGTCGCAGTGCAGGTCTTAAATCCTGTCTGATATTCCAGTTTTTTCACCTTTCAGAGTCAGCAAAAGTAAACAAACCAACCCGAACGAGCCAACTGTTTCCTTTTTGTCCGTTGTGCAGATGGCGGCGTGTCTCTGCGCGAGCTACATCGGCGGCAGCATCAACTACGCCGCCACCGCGCGAGTACGGCCAAAACCCCCTGTCATCCGTACAACTGCTCCGTACAACTGCTCCGTCCAAAAAGCTCCTCAGGGTTCCTCAGGGTTCAGGGTTCCTCAGGGTTCAGGGTTCCTCAGGGTTCAGGGTTCCTCAGGGTTCAGGGTTCCTCAGGGTTCAGGGTTCCTCAGGGTTCAGGGTTCCTCAGGGTTCAGGGTTCCTCAGGGTTCAGGGTTCCTCAGGGTTCAGGGTTCCTCAGGGTTCAGGGTCAGGGTTCAGGGTTCCTCAGGGTTCAGGGTTCCTCAGGGTCCCTCAGGGGTCAGGGTTCCTCATAGGGTTCAGGGTCTCTCAGGGTTCAGGGCCCCTCAGGGTTCAGGGTCCCCAGGGTTCAGGGTTCCTCAGGGTTCAGGGTTCCTCAGGGTTCAGGGTTCCTCAGGGTTCAGGGTTCCTCAGGGTTCAGGGTTCCTCAGGGTTCAGGTTCAGGGTTCCTCAGGGTTCAGGGTTCCTCAGGGTTCAGGGTTCCTCAGGGTTCAGGGTTCCTCAGGGTTCAGGGTTCCTCAGGGTTCAGGGTTCCTCAGGGTTCAGGGTTCCTCAGGGTTCAGGGTTCCTCAGGGTTCAGGGTTCCTCAGGGTTCAGGGTTCCTCAGGGTTCAGGGTTCCTCAGGGTTCAGGGTTCCTCAGGGTTCAGGGTTCCTCAGGGTTCAGGGTTCCTCAGGGTTCAGGGTTCCTCAGGGTTCAGGGTTCCTCAGGGTTCAGGGTTCCTCAGGGTTCAGGGTTCCTCAGGGTTCAGGGTTCCTCAGGGTTCAGGGTTCCTCAGGGTTCAGGGTTCCTCAGGGTTTCAGGGTTCCTCAGGGTTCAGGGTTCCTCAGGGTTCAGGGTTCCTCAGGGTTCAGGGTTCCTCAGGGTTCAGGGTTCCTCAGGGTTCAGGGTTCCTCAGGGTTCAGGGTTCCTCGTCCTGACCCAACTACCTTGCTCTTCTATATTTTTTCTGCCATTTTCCTTTCCTTTCCTTTCCTTTTGCAGGCTTTAGGGTTCGGGGCGGGCGGCGTGTTGGCGGCGGGCATGGCGGCGGACAACCTCCTCATGGCGGTCTACTTCGGGGCCATCATGGCCCTGCCTGAAGAGTGGAGGTTCGAGGAGAGGGAGGAGGGGGAGGGGGAGGGGGAGAAGAAGGAGGCCGATATGGGAGAGGCAGAGGCTGCTGCAAGCCTGATCAGTGAAGGTGAGGCTCACTCTCTCTCTCTCTCGCTCTCTCTCTCTCTCTCTCCCTCGATCTCTCTCTCTCACTCTCTTTCTCTCTCTCTCTCTCGCTCTCTCTCTCTCTCTCTCTCTCTCTCTCTCCTCCTTCTCCCGCACGCACTCTCTCAGCGGGAGACGGACAGACAGACAAACAGACAAACAGACAAACATGGTCACTGCTTTAGCGAACTTTTTGAGACATTTTTTCTGTCCTCCTGGAATTCTTTGAAAGCATATTGTAGAAAACTTGATTTTGCTTTCCTTTTTTCATTTGAGGTTATTTTTTTAATGGATGCGTGGTACGAGCAGAGCCGCAAAGTCCGGCAACGGTCGAATCCATGGCGGCAGCGTTGGCAGCAGCGGCCTCTGCGTGCGTGCTTGGGGACCTGCTCGCGAGGAGCCTCCCTCCCGCCCTAGGAGGTGCTCTCCCTCTCCCTCTCCCTCTCCCTCACCCTCTTCAACTCACCCTCTCACTCTCTCCCTCTCAATCTCTCCGTCTTCCATTCCCCCTTTCCTCCCTCTCCTTCCCTCTCCCTCTCCCTCTCCCCCTCTCCCTCCCCCACCCTCGGCCTCCCTCAGATCTCTCTCTCTCTCTCCCTCCCTCTCCTTTGCCCTCCCTCTCCCTCTCTCCCTCTCCCTCCCTCTCCCCCCCCTCGGCCTCCCTCAGATCTCTCTCTCGTCTTCCCTCTCCCTCTCCCTCCCTCCCTCTCCCTCCCTCTCCCCCCCCCTTCGGCCTCCCTCTGATCTCTCTCTCTCTCCCTCCCTCCCTCCCTCCCCTTACCTCCTACAGGATTGGAGCTCGGCGCCGTGGCCCTCCTCGCGTCGGTCCTCTCCGCCCTCGCCTCCGCGCTCGAGGGCTCCTCCTCGCACGTGCGAACGTTCGCGGGCGCCGACACGCTCGCGGGCGCACTCATGCTCCTCTTTTTTGCCGCCGTGCGTAAACCCTCAAACCCGGAAACGGACAAAAAACCCTAAAAACCCTAAAATCCCTAAAACCCTAAAACCCTAAAACCCGAAAAACCCTAAAAACCATGAAACTCATGAAAGCCCTATGACTCGAGAAACTCTAAAATCCCTAAAGACCTTTGTAGTGGTAAATCACTACTTCCGTTCCAATAGCCTCTAAGAAAACAAAAGTGGTGTAAGGTAAGGTGGGGCAAGAGGGGTTGGGGGGATACATGTTTTGATGTTACAGTGAGTTGTAGGGGCCGAAGGGGAAATTAATTTGTTTTTGGAGCTGCACCTTCCCTGGCGAGCCCCTTTTTTTTTTTAAAGTGCGTTAATGAAGCTGAACCCCTTCCGGCACCTCCTTCTCTCCCTCCCCTCCCCCCCTCCCTCCCTCCCTCCCTCCCTCCCTCCCTCCCTCCCTCCCTCCCTCCCTCCCTCCCCTCCCTCCCTCCCTCCCTCCCTCCCTCCCTCCCCTCCCTCTCCCTCCCTCCCTCCCTCCCTCTCCTCTCCCTCCCTCCCTCCCTCCCTCCCTCCTCCCTCCTCTCCCTCCCTCCCTCCCTCCCTCCTCCCTCCTTCCCCTCCCCTCCCTCCCTCCCTCCTTCCCCTCCCTCCCTCCCTCCCTCCTCCCTCCTCCCTCCCTCCCTCCCTCCCTCCCTCCCTCCCTCCCCTCCCTCCCTCCCTCCCCTCCCTCCCTCCCTCCCCTCCCTCCCTCCCTCCCTCCCTCCCTCCCTCCCCTCCCTCCCTCCCTCCCTCCCCTCCCTCCCTCCCTCCCTCCCTCCCTCCCTCCCTCCCTCCCTCCCTCCCTCCCTCCCCTCCCTCCCTCCTTCCCTTTCCTCCCCCTCCCTCCCTCCTCCCCTCCCTCCCTCCTTCCCCTCCCTCCCATCCCTCCCCTCCCTCCCTCCCTCCCTCCCTCCCTCCCCTCCCTCCCTCCCTCCCTCCCTCCCTCCCTCCCTCCCTCCCCTCCCTCCCTCCGTCCCCTCCCCTCCCCTCCCTCCCCTCCCTCCCCTCCCTCCCTCCCTCCCTCCCTCCCCTCCCTCCCCTCCCTCCCTCCCTCCCTCCTCCCCTCCCTCCCTCCCTCCCTCCTCCCTCCCTCCTCCGTCCCCTCCATCCCCTCCCTCCCTCCTTCCCCTCCCCTCCCTCCCTCCCTCCTTCCCCTCCCCTCCCTCCTCCCTCCCTCCCCTCCCTCCCATCCTTCCCCTCCCCTCCCTCCCTCCCTCCTTCCCCTCCCCTCCCTCCCTCCCTCCTCCTCCTCCCTCCTCCCTCCCTCCCTCCCCTCCCTCCCCTCCCTCCCTTTAATGGCCTCCCTCAGGTGGGCGCTAGTGCGGGATTCACGGAGGCTATTACAGCTGGCGGACAGCTATTGGCTTTCGGCTTCATTCTCCTCGGGGTGCTGCTCACCCCCCACATGCTCATATTTAAATTTTGCTTTTCTTCTTCTGAATAGATTCGCTTCTAAAACAGAACGGAAGGCGAAGCGAGACAGAAAAAGAATGAACTTTTGGGCAATTGAGGACAATGATGGCAATGATGCCAATGATGCCAATGACAATGATGCCATTGCATGTCGTTGACTCTGACTAGTTGACTTTCTGGACTTCATTGACCATGGGTCCATGGCATGGGTGGCGGGGCAGACCCATCTGGGCATCATCCTCGTATTGGGAAGGATCTATCGCCTCCCAATGAAGGCGGTGAGCCCCATTTTCCGTATTTCTTTAAAGCACATCAAAATGAAACCCACCACAGTACTGGATTCGAGCTTCATTTGAAAATGTGAAGTACTGAATGTTTCAAGATATAGTTCTAGTTTTCCTCGCTATGAACGGTTCTTTTATGGTTGTCTTTTTGTGGTCTTTTTGCAGATCATAATTGCCTCCAACGCTAACGTGGGGGGTCCCGCCACAGCTGCAGCTATGGCAGGGGCCCGGAACTGGCCCAAAATGGTAATTTCTTTTGCCATTTATTTGAACTTAGAGCTCTTTCCTATACTTCCTTTTTCTGGTTTGACAAATGTGTGAAATTCGTCGCAAGTCCTTCTCCCCCCTCCCCCCTTTTTTCCCTTTTTCTTCATGTTTTTCTATGTTGTCTCCGATGTCCGCAGGTCCGTCCGGCGCTTCTGACGGGGACGCTTGGGTATACAATTGGGACCTTCATCGGCTGCGTTGTCGGTACGCGCCTGCTGCAGCCAATGGCGGCCTCCGCTTTCTTCCTGTTTAAGGGGTGAAGTAAGGCAAACAAGAGGCAGGTCAACGGCAATAAGTCGAAATGCAGGTTTCCGTTTTCAATGATTGTAGAGAGCCTTCACTTAATTGGGTCTTGCAAGTCTGTTTGTTGTAGAACATTTTTTTTGTTATTAGGGCTTACGTGTGTATACGTCCATCGCCGGCCGTTGTAGCGAAACCTGATTAGCACGAGCTTTTTAAGAATACACTTAGGTCAAATGAGGAATAATTTCTGGCAGCAGTCGGCGAATGCGTGAAGATGTGTTCCCCGACAGTAAGAAGTGTTCGTTTTTTTTCGTCAAATTGTTCGATTTTGACATTTGATCAACAATGCCCTTTGGACTAATTTATTTCGGGCGAACCCCCTAAAAATCTAGGGGGCCTCTCTAAAGGAGTACCTTGTAACTCGCACATATTTTTAACTATTTTGAGTACATTGTACTATTTTTGCCACGTTATACAATTGGGAGAGGGAGAGGGTGGGGTCTGGGGGCGGCGATGGGGAAGGAAAGAGCAGAAGGCGGAAATGGAGCAGGGGGCGGCAGGGGGAGAAGTGGGGAGGTGGGGATGAAGAGGGGCAGGGGGGGGAGAGAGGGAGAGAGGGAATGCTGCCAAGAACAGAAAGGGAGAGGAGAGCAAGGATGTGTGTGAGAGAGAGAGAGAGGGAGAGAGTGAGAGAGAGAGTGAGAAGAGAGAGAGAAGGCTACCAAGAGGTGGATTTAATCATCCATTGTAGCGATTGAGATAAAGAAAGAAAAGAGGTGAGCTGTACATGTCTCTCGTAAAACCTTACAAACTTCAGACGCGCCGCGTCATGGGAAAGCCAAGTAACTAACCATAACACCAAATTTACACTTAAAAGCCTCGCCTGCTACTTTCTACAATTTAACAAAAAATATGACAAAAAAAGGGATAGAAAATCCTTGAACGACCTCAATTTGCCAGCCCCAGATTTACTATGTTGCGCGAATCACTCTTCTTCCTCCCTCTCTTCGCTCTCCAACAGCAGCGCATACGCCCCGGCGAGGGCAGCGATCAGAACCTTCTGATTTCTCATAGCGGAAGTCTGACCACTGTTCATGTGCGCCATCAACAGGACATGCGCAAGGCCGAGCAACATGTATGCCAATGCGGCCAACAACTTCAACGTCTTCAACTCGTTCGGCGACATCTCGTCATCCGCAACATCACCCCCGTCATCATCCTCCATGGCCTCACCCACATCATCCCCGACAGCATCGCCCACATCATCATCATCATCACCATCATCATCATCATCGCCATCATCATCATCATCTGTGTCATCATTCGAGTAGCCCTCATCCTCCTGCTCGTCGGTGTCATCCTCCACCATCATGTAGTCCTCTTCTTCGCCCGCGCTCTCAGTCGCCCCCTGAGCGATATCTTCCGCCATGCGCACATCGTTGCTGAGAATCTCAAAGTCAGCGTCCACTTCGCTATTGGGACTGTCGTCGTTTGCAGGCGCCGACATGTGAGCTTCCGCCATGGCCGCTCATAACGGGCCTGCAGGCAATAGACAATGCTGTGAACGATGTTCGCTCGCATGAAACCCTTCATGTCTTTAACAACAAACCACCAGTCCTATGCTGCACGTTGACCGACAGTGTAGACGTACATTTACAAATATAAAACATATGCTTATTTTAGAAATTTTCTTCCTTTTTTAAACAGGGAAGGTTACACGGGGATTTTCCTAAGGAAAAGAAGCCCAAAAAAATAAGAGCCTTAATTGCAGCCACAACCTCATTGGAGGAGAGAGTGAGGGTGGCGCCTAACTAACTACCCTGCTTCCTCTTCCTTTTTCCTTTCTCTTCCTCTTCCCTCACTCCCTCCCTTCCTCCCTTCCTCCCTTCCTCCCTCTCTCCCTCTATCCCTTCCCTCTCTACCTCTCTCCCTCTCTTCCTCCCACTCTTCCTTCCCTCCCTCTCACTCTCTCAATCTCCCTCACGCCGATATTCCATCCCCTCCTTCCTCGTTCTTCGAATAGCAGATGTTGATCTCACTCCCTCCTACTCCCTAGATTCCTACCTCTCTCAATGAACCACCCACAGCTTTCTCTCTCTCTCTCTCTCGC
>CM074823.1:111328-124007 GCA_037447605.1 Zygnema circumcarinatum
CCTCCTCTCCTCTCCGGCAGGCAGGGCGTGCGCGTTCGCGGGTACTTCGCGTGGTCCCTCCTCGACTCCTTCGAGTGGAACTTTGGCTTCGTGGCGCGGTACGGCCTCGTACGCGTCGACCGCTCCTCCTCCAATCTCGCGCGTGCGCCCAAACGCTCCGCGCGCTGGCTTGCGCGCCTGCTGCGATATAACGATAATATTGACCTGCCTTCGAGTGACGGCACACCGATGACGTCGAATGACTGATGGCTTGGCTGATCAAACCGACTATGTGTCCGTACGGACGGGCGGCGGTCGTTGGTCGTGACTGGTCGGTCGGTCAGTCAGTCAGTCAGCTACAGGAGGGGGGACAGGTCATGGCCATGCCTGCGCGTGCATGCATGCATGGCCTTTGTTTGACATTGGATGGAGCCATATGGCACATTTTATGAAATGGAACTCTTGCAAGCTTGTTGTTGTTGTTTCGTTCAAAGTGAGTTGATGCTTTTTTATTTTGTGGAGAATGGGAAAACGCAAACGTTTACATCATGTTTGTTGCCCGTCATTGTGGTCGGTCTTTGGTTGTTTTCGCTCGTTTGGGGGCGACATGAGCTCATGTTGCAGGCGCTGTGGCCCCATCTTCATGATGGTAACTGCCATGGTCATGGCCATGGCCCGACATGAATGGTTCATGGTAACATTCCTCAATTAGCAACCCTTTGTAATTACATAAAACAAGCATCCGCCAAACTGTGCAAGCCACGAGGGACATTTAGTGACATTTATTTGAGTCGCGAGACGCGTTGTTGTGCTTGTTGACATGTGGCGCGTTACAGCAAAACAACAATGATGGAGCTTAGAGTTCAGACATACATGGTGGAAATAAAATTAAGAAGAAATAAGGAACAAGCAGATAGCATTCCCAACTGCCAATTCATGCCACAACCAATTGCAATGGTGATCTGCTTCACAGCACTTTTCATAAACGTGACGCGACGTCGGGCAAAAATCAATAAATCTTCTTATTTGAGTCGTAGGTCCCACCGAGAATTGAACTCGGGCTTTCAGATTCAGAGTCTGACATCATAACCATTAGATCATGGGACCGAAAGGTAGCAATTTTGGCTAAATGATTTGGATTTTACCTATCATATTATCTAAGCTTAACCAACTAGTCTGACCAGACTAACCGCTGCGCGAAACCTAATGGTTTTAACCAGACTGTCAGTCGGTCAGTCAGCTCTGACCCACCCTAACGCCCTGTTTCCTCGGCCGCGTACTCCCGCTCACCTCCCACTCGCCCTCTCTCCCTCATTAACCCCCCCCCTCCCTCTCCTCCCCCCTTTTCTCTCTCTCCCCCCCTCCCCCTCGCTCCCCACCCCTCTCTCTCTCACTCCCTCTCTTTCTCCCTCTCCCTCTCCCTCTCACTCTCTCTCTCTTTCCCCCTCTCTCCACCCCCGGTCGCGGTAGCCATGGCGCGGTACGACCGGGCGATCACGGTGTTCTCGCCGGACGGGCACCTCTTCCAGGTCGAGTACGCGTCCGAGGCCGTCCGCAAGGGCACCACCGCGCTCGCGCTGCGCGCCGACAAGGCCCTTGTGCTCGCCGTCGAGAAGAAGTCCACCGCCAAGCTGCAGGACTCCAGGCACGTCCCGCCCCCCCGCCCCGTTCAGGGTTCAGGGTCCATGATTCAACAGGGTTCAGGGTTCACCAGGGTTCAGGGTTCAACAGGGTTCAGTGCTCAGCAGGGTTGAGGGTTGAACAGGGTTGAGCAGGGTTGAGCAGGGTTCAAGGTTCAGTAGGCAGGGATCAAGATGTAGGATTCAGCGTCCTAGGGATTCAAGATTCAGGATGCAGGGTTCAGGGTTCAAGATGTGGGAAACAAAATTAGGTTACTGAGTTCTGACGGTTCAGAACTCAGGGTTCAATATTCAATTCTCAGGAAACAAAGGTTAGGGTTCAGCGCTCAGCTTCCAGGATTCAGGAAGGTTCAACATGCAGGGATGAAAATTTCGGGCTCAGGATTCAGTCGTAGTGTTTCAAGGTTCAAGGTTCAAATGCAGGGACGAAAGTTTCCAGTCCAGGTTGCCAATTTCTGCGGATCAGGTTCAGGACTCAAACTTCAGTGTTGAAGCTGCCGGGCTTCAGACTTGAACCAGAAGGTTCAATTATGCTCTCTGATCATCTGAGCTTCAGGGCAGGGTCTGTCACTAGTTGGGGGGTTCAGAAATGAAGTGAAATCCCCTCCCCTCCCCCCCTTGTCGTCCCCTTAACCCCTGCAGGACGGTGCGCAAGATTCACCAGCTGGACGAGCACGTCTGTTTGGCCTTCGCGGGGCTGACCGCGGATGCGCGCGTGCTTGTGAACCGCGCTCGGGTGGAGTGTCAGAGCCATCGGCTGACGGTCGAGGACCCCGTCACGGTGGAGTACATCGCACGCTACATCGCCGGCGTGCAGCAGAAGTACACGCAGGTGCATGCACACGCATGCATGCACCTCCTGTGTGTTGATGCATGGCATGTCATGGGGTCATGCATGTGCATGTGCATCTCTTCATGCATGCGACTGTGTGTTGATGCATGTCATGTGGGCATGCATGTGCATCTATCTCTTCATGCATGTGGATGTGTTTACATATGTGCGATGTTTTTGTAATGTGTGGGTATGTGAATGCGAGTATTTGAATATATTTGGGGATATACAAGCATGTGGGTGTGTGCATGCATGTGCCCTGCATTCATGCACATACCCACATGTACATTCGCATGCGGTATGCATGCACATGCCAACACGCAATAGGGTTTGAAAACATGATCATCACACGAATCTGTGCGCGTGCTCGGCTGGAAAAGTGTGCTTATGCAGACATGCAGATGTTCAGAACTTGGAAACGAGTGTATATTTCAGTTTTTGCTGTCTTAAAGTCGTTCCTGCCTGCAACAATTGCCCACATCAGGAAACTCAATTTTTCTTATGGGGCTTTACAGAGTGGAGGTGTCCGGCCATTTGGCATTTCCACGCTCATTGTGGGATTCGATCCGTACACCTCCAAGCCATCACTGTATCAAACGGATCCTTCTGGAACATTCACCGCATGGAAAGCGAACGCCACTGGACGGAATTCAAAAACAGTACGCGAATTCTTGGAAAAAAATTATACGGAAACGAATGCAGAGGAAGCGATTAAACTGGCTGTGCGAGCTCTACTGGAGGTGGGTCCCACCTGACCTTGCCTCTAATTCATTCATTTGTTCCTTCCTTCGTTCAATAGGAGGTTTTAGACTTAGAAACGTTTCACACTTTTGGATTAAAAAACATTTCACCTTTCCCGCGAACTAAGTTGTCACGGCGAAGTGGAAACGTATTTCTTTCAAAACAAAGTTCATATCGATTTTTTCAAGTCTAAAATCCCCTCTCCATCTGACTGGATGAATCATTCATTCATCGACACTCGTGTTTTTGGGGTTGTCAATTGCAATCCATGGGCATCTCGTACTTTGTTGCTGACCTTCGCCTTTTATGTTTAGTCTTGTAAACGCCAAGTTCCTGATATCCTGGATCGAACGCATGGAAAAAACCAAAAACAAGCATAACGCTGTTTATTCATCCATTTTCCCAAAGATGAGAGATGGAGATGAAAAAAGATGAAAATGATGAAGATAAGAGAAATGGAGAAGAAGAAGATGGAAAAAAAAAAAAAAAAAAAAGGGGATGAAAAAAAAAAGAAAAAAGAAAGAAAAAAAAAAGAAAAGAAACGAAATGAAGCAATGAAATGCTCGGTGTGGTGCAGGTGGTGGAGAGTGGAGGGAAGAACATAGAGGTGGCGGTGATGCTCCCCTCGGGGCTGCGTCAGCTCGCGGAGGCGGAGGTGGAGGCGGTCGTGGCAGGGATCGAGGCGGAGAAGGCGGCGGCAGAGGCCGCGAAGAAGGCTGGACAGCAGGAGAACCAATAGGTGGAGAGAGAGAGAGAGAGAGGGAGAGAGAGAGAGCGAGAGAGAGCGAGAGAGAGAGGGAGAGAGGGGGAGAGGGAGAGAGTGAGAGTCACAGAGAGCGAGAGAGAGACGGGGAGAGGGAGAGGGAGTGCGAGTCAGAGGGAGTGAGAAAAGAGAGAGGAGAGAGACAGAGGTGGACAGTGAGGGAAGGAGAGGGAAGGAGAGGGAAGGAGGAAGAGGGACAAGGAAGGGGACAAAAGGGGAGAGGGAGAGGGAGCGAGAGAGGGAGGGGAGGCACGAGACAGAGGCGGACAGTGGGGGAAGAGGAGGAGAGAAAGGATGGGGGACGGAGGGCGAAAGGGAGAGGGAGCGAGAGGAGGAGTGCAGGGAGGAGCGAGGGGGTGGGAGGGGGGGGGGAAGTGAGAGAAGACTGGATGTATGTGTGTGAGACAGAGAGAGAAAGAGCGCGCGAAAGAGTGATGGGTGCGAGGAGGTGGGAGGAGAGAGGGAGAAAGGCCCTATTCAGTCACAGGAGGCTATTTTCGATGAAGCTCCTTGTCCATATTGTTACTATTGTACTAATTTTTGTTTAGATTTTGCTCCGTGGAAGGGGCCTGTACCTCTTCCCTGTGAAATATGATTGGGATTCTATGCTGGAACGGAACTGACGTTCAGTTGCATGAACTGTGGGAAGCACTGCCTTCTTCGAGCACAATTTCATCCATAGCGGAATGACGTGTTATAAATATGCAGCAGTAATCAGAAAAGTAAACCCGATGATGACTTTAAGGACAGGGAAGGACTCAATGTGCAATGTTGAAGGCAATCAAAGTTACTTGTCAAATTGGGCGGTATTACATGTTTGATGTGTACGGCTCTGTACGTGTATGAGCGAGGGCAACAGAGTGGAAGAGGAAGAAGGAGAGAGGGAGGAAATGAGAGAGACACCGCTTGTTTATAAAAGTGAGGAAGTATCAAGTATAGAAACCCTATAACCCCTAAAGCCCCACAAGCCACAAGCCTGCAGATTCTGGGCCTTTCATTGGCCGCAAGCCCTTGCTATTCAATCATAAACCGACAACGACAGAACACATAAGAAAAAAAACATATCAGTATGCAAAAGTGGGTTCCAACTGATTTCCGGACGGTCCGTACACATGGAAAGAGTGAGCACACTTTTCCCGAAATCGACGAGTGGAAAAAATCCCAAAATCGTCCACTACTTATTCCTGAGTTCCGCAGACCCAAAAAATGAAACCGCTCGATCACCTTAAGCCTTCCGTGATAGAACAGAAAAAAAAATGAACGAAAACTGCTCTATCTACACATAGGTAGGTATATTATTTTTTTCGCAAACCTCAATAAAAAATTCCTGTTCTTCGACCAAACGTCTTTGGAAATGAAAAAGGAAAAAGACCCAAACGAGAAAAAAGGGGGATGCGACAAGGGACCTGCATGCAAAACTGGTTTGCAACACGCCACCCCGAGTTTAAATCGAATCCCTCCCCCACCCTTCCCCCCCTATTCACCCCCCCTCCCCCCTTCCTCACCCCCCTCTCCTCCCTCTCCCTCCCACGCCTCTCCTCTACCACTCTCCTTCCCTCACAATTCTGCTGACGCCACCCCCTCTCCGGCTCCCCTCCCCCCACGTAGTGCATCTCCCACTTCCCTCCTCACTCTCTCCTTCTCTCTCGCCACTTTCCTCTCTGCCTCCTCCTTCTGCCAAGTCAGCAGCGTCCTCCACTTCTCATGCACACCCTGCCCCACTCGGCCTTTCATCCTCACTACCACCGCCTCCTCCCTGCTCCTCCTCCTCTCCCTCTCCCCCTCTCTCTTCTCCCTCTCCCTCCACACCCTCTCCTCATACCGCTTCATCCACGCCCTCCCCCTCTCTCCCCCACTCTGCTTTCCATCCTTTTCACTCTCCTTTTCATTCCCTCCTTCGTATTCCTTACTCTCCCCTGTCTCTTCAGTTTCTTCACCCTTCTCCCTTTCTTCATTTTCCTCCTCCCTCCTCTCTTCAGTTTCTTCACCCTTCTCCCTTTCTTCATTTTCCTCCTCTCTCCTCTCCTCCTCTCTCCTCTCCTCCTCTCTCCTCTCCTCCTCTCTCCTCTCCTCCTCCCTTCTCTCCTTCCCCCACCTCCCCTCCTCTCCTACTGAACCAGTCACCATTCCCACACTCTTCTTCCCGGCAATTGTTTTCGAAAAATTTTCTGCCGCAAATAATTTCCGCACTACCACTGTTTTCCCCATCTCCCCCCCCTCCCCCTCCCCCTCCTCCTCCTCCTCCTCCGAAAACCCGATGCTATACCTCACTCTGCTCTTTATGCTGCTCGTGCTTCTGCTCGAACACTGAGGCGTGCTCTCCCACTCCTCAAGCAGAGGCGAGTTCGTCTCCGGAGCCAAATTTTCCATTCGAATTAGAAGCCATTCGGGAGGCAAAATTTTCCCAAGCCATGAGGCAGTTTTGAAAAAAGATTCGGCGCTGATGCTGGGCGGCGACATGGCGGAAACTTGATCACATTAATTCGAATAAGCGAAAGTAATCGAGTCGGGAAAGACTAGTTTGTTTCAGTTTGTTGCAAAAATCCTAACAATGTAAACGTAAGATTTGGTTCAATAACTTCTGCAAGAATGAAAAAGATGACGGGCAGGGTAGAAAAAAGGGCGTGAGCAAACCCTAAAACCTTCATAAGACAAATAATCCAAAGACCTGGAAAACTAAAAAAGAACCAACACCCGCAAAGCTTGGAAAGTTCGAAACCAAGAAAAAACCCAAAACCCGAAACTCATATTTCCAAATACTCCAAAAAAAAATCCCTAAAATGAAAACAATGCAAACCACGAAAATATCAAAATATCAAAAAAGCCAAGCAAGCATAGACACCGTTCAAGAACGATGCAACTCCTAAACCACCCTAAACCCCAATAAAATAAAATAAATTGCAGAACCATTAAACCCAACAGCCGCATCCCGTTGAAGAGTCAGAGCTGGTCAACGCGAGGCAATCTCTCTCTCTCTCTCTCTCTCTCCCTCTCTCTTCTCGCGGGCCCTCACAAGATGAAGCAAACACAGCGACACTGCAACC
This sequence comes from Zygnema circumcarinatum, assembly GCA_037447605.1. NCBI lineage: Eukaryota > Viridiplantae > Streptophyta > Zygnematophyceae > Zygnematales > Zygnemataceae > Zygnema > Zygnema circumcarinatum. The sequence goes on from CM074823.1 coordinate 118,328, forward strand.
CAGCCTCCGCCCCAACCCTAGCTTCCAGCACAACGCACCTTCGTAATTCGGCAGCCTCCCCTCTCCCTCACTTTCTCTCTCCCTCCATCCCTCCCTCCCTTCTCACTCTCCCCCTTTCTCCCTCTCTCTCCTTTCCCCTTTTCTCTCCCTCCCTCTCTTTTCCCCCTCCCCCACTTCCCTCTCTCTTTCACCCTTTCTCTCACCCTCGCTCTCACCCGATCTCTCACTCTCTCTCTCTCTCTCTCACACTCCTTCACACTCTCTCACTCCCTCTCCCTCACCCTCACCCTCTCTCCCGACCTGTTTCCCTCGCTCTCCCTCCCTACCCGGCCCGGCCCGGATCCACGGCCGCTGTGCGGGCACGTGTAAGGGTTCAGCGCCGCCCGTGCGCGCGGTCGGTGGAATCAGCCCTCCAGAATACGCGGAGCCAATCGCGTCGCGGTTCTCAAAATCACTCACCATTTCTCGATTCGGCTCGGACCCGACTTGACTCGTCGCCAAACACTGCTCGGGCGAGATTTGGCTCGGCCATCCACCGAACAAAATCTACAAAATTAACAAGTGTACGAGTCTTGATGATTCCGTACAGAGCCGTACCGAGCCAACACTGGTCACGAGTGAGTCAAATCGGTCGCGAGAATTACGACTCAAATTTATCTCGCCGGACGAGGCCGCGGCACAAACCGTCCAAAAACCGACCTGACGTCAAAACGAACTGCAATGACGCCACGCAGGGTTGTCGGGCAGCATTCGAACAACTCGGGCACCAAAAAAAGAAAAATCGTCCTCGTCCCACCCCATAATGCAGCAAATGATCACATTGAGGGATTCCTTAGTTTTTTTCGAAAAACTGGGGGGAAGCGCTTATCCGGGATCGCTTTCTCTCTTTTTTAAACCTTCAACTTTAACCCCAGCACCCTAATCCCAAGACCTTAAACCCTACACCCTAAACCTTCAACCCTAAACCCTAAACCCTAAACCCTGAACCCTAAACTTCCCAAAAAAGCCTTTCACTCCGGCGCCTTCCCCTCCCCCCTCTCCTTCGCCGACGGGCCTCCTCCCATCTCATTCATCGCTCGGTGGAACGCAACCTGCACATGAAACCCCCCAAAGAGAGAAAACTTAACTTTCAATTTACAACCTCACACTTTTACACCTTCACAATTCAGTCGTGTATCCACACACACCTCCCTTCATTTCCTCAAAAAAAACTAAAAAAACAAAGGGGAGAAACCCCCCTTCCCTCCCTCCCTCCCTCCCTCCCTCCCTCCTTACCGATGACGGCGCCTTGGTGAGTTCTCTGACGGCCATGGTCGCATAGCTCGAGGGAGGCAGCACGAAGCCGATCTGCAGGGCCGTGTACGCTCCCAAGGAGGGCGTTCCATGCTCGCCCGTTCCGTTATTAGGGTTTTTCGGACCCTCCGTTTCCCCCTCCGGCGCGGGTTCGATCCCCGCCGTCGCCGCGTCGGCCTGCGCCTCTTTAGGGGTTTTGAGGGGTTTGGAAATAATGCGATCGAGGTCGGTCTGCACGAGGGGCTTTGTCACGTCGTCGTATTTCAAAATTTTCCTGAAGGAAAGGGGAGGGAGGGAGGAAGCTCAGGTGGTCAAGTTTGCGGCCATGATACGAAAGCAGGGAGGGAGGGGGGGAAGGGGAGGGAGGGAGAGGGGGGGAGGAGGAGGGAGGGAGGGAGGGAGGGAGAGGGGAGGGAGGGAGGGAGGGGGGGAGGAGGAGGGAGGGGAGGGAGGGAGGGAGGGGGGGAGGGAGGGAAGGAGGGGGAGGGGAGAGGGAGGGAGAGGGAGGGAGGGTGGGGACAGAGGGGAGGGAGGGAGTGGGGGAAGGAGGGAGGGAGGGAGGGAGGGAGAGGGGGAGGGAGGGGGGGAGGGAGGGATGGAGGGAGGGAGGGAGGGAGGGGAGAGAGGGGAGGGAGGGAGAGAGGGCAGGGAGGGAGAGGGGGAGGGAGGGGGGAGAGGAAGGGGAGAGAGGGAAGGGAGGGAGTGGGGGACGGAGGGAGGGAAGGAGGGAGGGAGAGGGGGGAGGGAGGGAGGGAGGGTGGGACGGGGGGAGGGAGGGAGGGAGGAACGGGGGTAGGGAGGGAGGGAGGGAGGGAGGGAGGGAGGGAGTGGGGGAGAGGAGGAAAGGAGAAGGGTGAGGGAAGGGAGGGAGGGAGGGAGGAAGAGGGGGAGGGAGGGAGAGGAGGGAGGGAGGGAGGGAGGGATCACCAGTGGCAGTGTTGCGGTTTAACAAGGAGGCGGCGATAGTCCCCTGAGAGCCGCTCCACGGAATACTCCCTGAGAGCGCTCATTTCAGGTTAGCTCTCCCTCTTTCCCTCCATAACATGCTATGATGCATCGATTCATTGAAATTTTTGATACGAAGCAAATGCGGAATGCTGGAAGGAAACCAAAGGACCTGCTCCAAAAAACAGGCTTGAAATTTTGTTCCTTATAAATTTTCTCACTTGACACTGTGCTTGCAGCTGTGGAGGTCGATCCCTTCCTGGAAAAAAGGAGAAAGGAGAAAAACAGAAGGAAAAGTAAAGGGAAAGAAGAGAGAGGGAGAGGGAGAGTGGGAGAGCGCGAGAGTAGGCGAGAGAGAGAGAGAGAGAGAGAGAGAGAGAGAGAGAGAGAGAGAGAGAGAGAGAGAGAGAGAGAGACCTTTGCTGCAAGAGAGCGGTATATGTCCGCTACGTCATTGGCAGGATATATTATGGAGCCGCTGCCCACCCTCCCCATAGCAAACTCTTTCTCAAATCAATAACAAAATAAGGTGAAAGGAAGAAATGAAAACCAAAACAACATTGTGAACACAATTTTTTTCGCTTTCACGAAGAATTTTTATTTGCGGCGGTGCCCCCACGAACCAAAAAACGAAAAAAAGTCTTCTCCAACACGACCTTTTCTTTCCACCGAATCTCTATTAAATCCTTCTCCCCCTTCCTTTAAATTTTTTTTTTTTTTTTCCGGGCAGACACAGACCCGGGCAGCGGAAGCAGCACGTCGTCGATCGAATATTTTTGGGCCTCCGCGTCCTCCTTCGTCACATGCTGCAAAAATTGAAAAAAATTTAAAAACTAAAACGGAAAATTGTATAACAAGAAGGTCATCATGCATCATGGAAGCGTTTGAACAAAAAACCAATACAGTCAAAATTCGTTCCGTTCCGAACAACAGATTTCTGTTATTTTCGCACCTTCACATGGAAACGCCCACCGTTCCGTAAATCGATATCGGCCCCGTCATCTCCCGCAGATAGAAGCACCTCCTCCATTGGGTCTGCCAATTGGCGGGGGGACGCGTGTGAGAGGGAGAGGGAGGGAGGGAGGAAGGGAGGGAGGGAGGGAAAGAGAGAGAGAGAGGGGGTTCCCAAGGGTAGGAGAGGGAGGGAGGGAGGCAGGGAGAGGGAGAGGAAGATGGAGGTGGGGTGGTTGACATGGAGGGAGAGGAACAGGGAGAGAGAGAGGGAGACGTTGAAAGAGGAGAGGGAGGGAGAGGTTGAGGGAGAGGGAGGGAGAGGGGAGGGAGGGCGAGAGGGACAGGAATGGTGAGGGAGCGGGCAAAAGGGAGGAAGTGGACAAGGGAGAAGTGAAAGGGTAGTGGACAGGGTGGAGGGAGAGGGAGAGGTTGTGGGAGGGAGAGATTGTGTTGAAAGGTTTATCTCTGCGCCCACGCCCTCACCCTCTCTTCCTCCTCTCGCTCCCTCGCCCTCTGTCTCTCTCTCCATCTCTATCCCCCTTACCCGTTCCACTATTTCTTCTTTCCATCCCTCTCTCCCTCTTTCTCTCCCTCCTCTCTCCCTCTCTCTTACTCTCCCTCTCTTCCTCTCCCTCTCTTCCTCTCCCTCGCTCTCTCCCTCTCCCACTCTCTCAACCCTTCCGCAGGCAGCAGGCACACCTGCGCGGCTTTCAGTGGCCTCCTCCTCCGCATAGACGAGGTCTCCCTCCACCGCCGACTTGGAACCTGCACCGTTCAAGTACGAAAATAACAAATAACAGAACGAATAAAAAATAATATAAATAATTTCGTATCCATCCAGTAGTTAACCAAAGTATGACTACAAACAGATAAATTACTTCGCCCTTGACTATTACCTTTTCTCGCTTTCCGTTCTTCCACTGTTTCCCTTACCGTATTGTTTGATGCGGTGGGAGGCAGCGCTGTTCCATAGGAAGCTCTGGTAGCTGTGCACATACCTGCCATGAAAGAGAGAGCGAAAAAGAGAGAGAGAGAGAGTGAGAGAGAGAGTGTGAGAGAGGGAGAGGGAGAGGGGGAGAGAGAGAGATAGTGAGAGAGAGTGTGAGTGAGAGAGAGGGAGAGGGAGAGGGGGAGAAAGAGAGAGTGAGAGAGACTGTGAGGGACAGGGGGAGGGAGAGAGGGAGAGAGAGAGAGAGAGTGAGTGAGAGAGAGGGAGAGGGAGAGGAGGAGAGGGAGAGAGAGTGAGAGAGTGTGAGTGAGAGAGAGGGAGAGGGAGAGAGAGAGAGTGGGAGAGAGAGTCTGACATCATCCTCAGCGTCCGCGGGATGCAGCCGAGTGCTTGCACCATGTTGGTTGTGTCACGTCGCAGGCCCTCCAGCTGCCACGTGGCAAAACAAAGGAAAGCACCTGAGCAACCAGTCACGCTTTGGCACGTGGCACGCAGCTGGCCTCTCCTCTTCCCCACCCGCTCTCTCCCTCTCTCTCTCTCTCTCTCTCTCTCTGAGCCCTCTCACTCCCCCTCTCTCCCGCACTCCTAACCCCTTACACCCTAAAATCCCGAGAACCTTACAACCCTAGAAACTCTACGAAACCTTAAAAAAACTTTAACCCACAACAAATTCGACACCCCAAACCTAAAACCATAAACCCCAAATGAACTGAAAGAACTATAAGCTTAGAAACAATAAGTGCCCTAGAAACAAAAAAGCATAAGCGATGCAAACCCTAATAAAGGGATTTTTGGGATTTAAAATCTCGAATGGGATTTGCTTGTTTACCACAGCGCATTCAGCCACCAGCTGACGTGGCATCTTGCCAAGTGTCGCCTCCGGATTGCGCGATTCCGCCCAAATTTTTCGCGCTTCCGCTGCATCTTCTCGCTGATGTGGCATCGTAAAAATTTATCGTTTAAAGTCAAGGGTATTCCTCATTACTTATTCTTTTTTTCTTCTTTTAAAGCTCCAAAACATCGAGCCTATACGCTTCTTCTCCTGAAGCTATGAGAATCCAAACGAACTTAAAATCTAAAGTTTGTGGATGGAGAGAGAGAAAGAGAAAAAGAAAGAGAGAGAGAGAGAGAAAAAGAAAGAGAGAGAGAGAAAAAGAAAGAGAGAGAGAGGGAGAAAGAGAGTGAGAGAGAGGGAGAGAGAGAGAGGAAGAGAGAGAGAGGAAGAGAGAGAGAGAGAGGGGGAGAGAGAGAGATAAAGAGAGAAAGAAAGAGAGAGAGAGGAAGAGAGAGGGAGAGAGGAAGAGAGAGGAGGAGGGGGAGAGTGGGAGAGAAAGAGAGAAAGAACGAGAGAGAGAGGGAGAGAGAGTGAGAGCGAGAGAGAGAGAGATAGAGAGAGAGAGAGGGGAGGTAGATATCTTCATCTCCGGGGTTCAGAATTAGGTCAACCGCCGCCTCCCACTCTCCTCTTAAAAGTGCCGCTCCGATTGCGTGAGTCGGAACGGAACGGGCTCCAAATCTCTGTTCATGTAAATCGATTTC
>CM074823.1:149044-164320 GCA_037447605.1 Zygnema circumcarinatum
CTCTCTCTCTCTCTCTCTCTCTCTCTCTCTCTCTCCCTCTCTCTCTCTCTCTCTCTCTCTCTTTCTCTCTCTCGCTCTCTCTCTCTCTCTCTCTCTCCCTCCCTCCCCTCTCTCTCTCTCTCTCTCGGAGTGCAGGTCGGAGGCAAAGGACATGCTGGGCGACGAGTGGATTCAGAGGCACCGCCGCATAGTGCAGCAGCACGCCTCGACCTATCAGAGGACGTCTTGGAGCAAGGTATGCCCGAAACTGCCAAATTTTACATGGAAACTCCAACCAGTATTCAACAGCTGCGAGCTTTCTGAGCCATGCAGTCTTCTTTTGCACTTGTTTATCGTTCAGATCTGCATGCATCTGCTTCACCATATTTTTTTTTTTTTCTGGGCAGGTGACGCAAGCTTTGAACACGCAAGGTTTGAGTGGGGAAGGTTCCGCTACTCGCACTGCTGTCAAAGAAAGGTACTCTTTTCGCTCCTTTGGGAGCGGGAGAGAGTGGAGTGAGAGAAAGAGAGAGAGAGAGAGAGAGAGAGAGAGAGAGAGAGAGAGAGAGAGAGCGAGAGAGTGAGGGGAGGAAGGGACGATTCTTCTTTAATCTCTATTTTTTCAACTCTACTACTTGTCATGGTATATAGAACATAGAAACACATCTTTAGGGCTTTCAGTTTTGCCATATAGACTCAAACCGACGTCATTCAGACCACCTTTCTGCTTGTATCCATTTCTTTGTTTCCGTTCGATCAAAAACGAACAAAAGGATACCATCTCTTGTTTACCCCCCTTTTTCTTCCCGTACTCTGTATCTGGTCCTTGTGGGTGTCCAGGTTCAAGCAGTTCAACGCCTCCATTGAGGAGGTCCACGCCCGGCAGTGCATGTGGACCATTCCCGACGCGGAGCTCCGATCCGCAGTTCAACTTCAAGTGGCGGAGGTGCTCGTGCCGGCGTACCGCTCCTTTGTGACCCGATTCAGGTACGGACGGACGGATACGCGTCCAGGTTCAATGAACCTGGAAAGGCGTCCAGTTGCAATGGATTTGCTGACAATGGTTTTTTTTTAGATTCAATGAATCTGGAACTGTGTCTGGATGCCATGTATTTATAATGCTTGTCCATTAGTAGTGAGGGCTGGAAGACTTCGATCTTCCACGCAGTATTAAGGTCCACATGGTGGAACCCTAAACCCTAAACCCTGCAAGCCTAAACCTGAATTCGTAATCACCCAAAATCTTGAATCCTAGAACCTTAGACTTTCAAACGTAAACCCTAAAATCCTAAACCTAAGTCTGAACTTTACAGCCGTAATCCTAAATTCCAAACCCTGAGTCCCTGGAACCCGAAACCGTAAGACCCTAAATCCTAATCTTCAAACTCGAAAATTCCCTGAACCCTATTCCCTTACAGGTTTTGAATCTAAACCCTAACCCCCAAACCCTAAGCCAACCCTAAACCCTGAACCCTAAGCCCCAAGCCCTCCCCCCCTGCCCTGCAGCGGCTTGTTGGAGCAGTCCAATGCGTTCGGGAAGCAGCCCAACCCTCAAAAGTATTTGAAGTATCAACCGGACGATTTGGAGGCTATGCTTGGAGAGCTCTTTGAAGGGAAGGTTCGGACGTAACGGAATTGGTGCTACATAGAGTGGGAGTGAGAGAGAGAGAGACAGAGAGAGAGGGCGAGAGAGAGAAAACTAGGGAGAGAGAGGGAGAGAGTGAGAGAGAGAGGCGGGAGAGAGAAAGATAGAGAGAAACATAGAGAGATAGATAGATAGAGAGAGAGCGAGGGAGAAAGAGAGCGAGAGAGAGGGAGAGAAATGAATGAAGATGGGATGGGAATGTGAGATTTTCCGTAACAGAGATGTAAATAAGGATTTTATTGCGAAGACACATTAGTCTTTCGTCACTTTTCTAGTTACCCTTAGTTTCTACCATGTTCGTTAGGATATAATTTTATAAACCATTCGAATTGTTTGATGAAGTTCGCTGCACTGCAGGATGGCGCAAGTGTGCAGGTCCTCCTTTCCTTTTTAACAAAGGTTCTCATAGGTACAGGCTTTTGGAGTCTTTTGAACCGTTATTCCCTATTTTTGTTTTTGATCACTCATTGTTTTGTTGAATGAGTGATGGCCTCTTGAGGGCGACAACAGCCCTGTCACGTCACAGATTTAAACTGCGGGGCCATGGAAACACAGTTGACGGATGGCTGCGATCAGACAGGCCATCATCGGCTTACATGGAAGCGTGACTTAGAACGGCAATTAGCTTAAACCTGAACTAAACCTTTGCATATGTCCTACGAAACTCAAAACACATAGCACACCTCAAGAACTATGTTGCTATAAGTACGTCAACCCCCCTTCCCCCCCTCCCCACACCTCTTTCTCTCTCCCCCTCCCTCCCTCTCTCCCTCTCATTTTCTCCATCAGTCTTAGTTTCCCTTCACAGTGGTGACCAACAAGGATCCCGGGACGGCCAAAACCGCCACCGCCAGTTTCTCCCCTGCGTGAGACGAAAATGTAAACAACAAAAGGGGGAAAAAAATGGAGTTGGGAAGGTCAGGAAACGCATGCAAAAAGTGGAAATAAAGAAACAGGAAAAGAAACCTTCCCTCTCTCTCGCTCTCCTCCCCCCTCCCCCTCCCTCACTCATTCTCTCTCTTTCTTTTCATTCTGCCCCCCACACCTTGAACACTATCCTTTCTCCCTTCTCTCATCCATCCCTTCCAGCCTGCCTCTTCTCCTTCCTCACGTCCTCCCTCTCCCTCTCCCCCCCTTTTCGTTTCCTACTTCTCTCTCAGTGCAACCACAGTGAGAAGGGACACCTCACATAAGAACATGAAAGGAGAGACACACAGAGAGAGAGAGAGAGAGAGAGAGAGAGAGAGAGAGAGAGAGAGAGAGAGAGAGAGAGAGAGAGAGAGAGAGAGAGAGAGAGAGAGAGAGAAGAGAGAGAGAGAGAGAGAGAGAGAGAGAGAGAGAGAGAGAGAAGAGAGAGAGAGAGAAGAGAGAGAGAGAGAGAGAGAGAGAGAAAGAGGCACTCCCCAACTCCACCTCGATCCCACTCACCCAGGGCTTGAACTTGCGTGTCGGAGCCCTCCTCCCTGCCAAGTGGCGTCTCCTCATCGGTCGCCGTCAGCCCTCCCATCATCCCATTGCGCCACGTGTGCACCCTCCCCTCCCTCGTCACTCCTGCGCACACTCCCGCTCCGATCGAAACCGAAACGATCAAATCTCGGCCCTTCAAATTAGGGCGATTTCCCATCAACGGTGGAGATGGCGCGTTGAACACTCCCCGCAACGGATTGTGCGTTCCATGCGTCCAGTGATGCACCTCTCCGTCCTCCGTCAAAGCGACGAAATCCGCCGCGCAACACCCCACGTCGATCACCTGCTCGATTCCGGCAGCTGTAGGGTTTAGGGTTTAGGGTCTAGGGTCTACGGTCTAAGGTCTAGGGTCTACGGTCTAAGGTCTAGGGTTTACGGTCTAAAGTCTAGGGTCCAGGGTCTAGGGTTTACGGTCTAGGGTCTAGGGTCTAAAGTCTAGGGTCCAGGGTCTAGGGTGTACGGTCTAAAGTCTAGGGTCTAGGATCTAGGATCTAGGGTCTAGTTTCTAGGGTCTGGGGTCTAGGGTCAAAGCTCTAGGGACTACGGTCTAAAGTCTAGGGTCCAGGGTCTAGGGTCTAGGGTCTATGGTCTACGGTCTAAGGTCTAGGGTCTATGGTCTAAAGTCTAGGGTCCAGGGTTCAGGGTCTAGGGTCTACGGTCTAAAGTCTAGGGTCTAGGATCTAGGGTCTAGGATCTAGGGTCTAATTTCTGGGGTCTGGGGTCTAGGGTCAAAGGTCTAGGGACTACGGTCTAAAGTCTAGGGTCCAAGGTCTACGGTTTACGGTCTTAAGTCTAGGGTCTAGGGTCTACAGTCTACGGTCTAAGGTCTAGGATCTAGGGTCTAATATCTAGGGTCTACGGTATAGGGTCTACGGTCTACGTTCTACGGTCTACGGTCTACGGTCTAGGGTCTAGGGTCTAGGGTTTCAGAGATTAGTGTTGCGAGTAGTGTTTAGAGTGTAGGCCTTCAGTTCACAGCCTAAGGGATTAAGAATTCAGTTGTTCAAATTTAACTTCTTCCCGTTAAATAAATTACAAAACGAGGCCCACCTTTCGACCGTAAAGACTTCCGCCTGCAGGAATGCATTTGGAGAAATGCAAGGAAGCTTCCGAGAAGCTTCTTCCACTTCCGGCGGGAGGCGGCGCCACGGACCCGTCCCCCCATGTCCACGCAGTTCCGTCGTCCGTTAAAATAATTGCGTAGTGGGAGGCTCCGCACTTCACAATAGAAGGGGAGGGAGGGAGGGAGGGAGGAAACCCACAAGTCAGAAAGTACAAGCAAGAAAGTACAACCCAGAAAGTACAAATCAGAAAGTACAAAACAAGAAGTACAAACCAGAAAGTGCAAATCAGAAAGTACAAACCAGAAAGTACAAACCAGAAAGTGCAAATCAGAAAGTACAAACCAGAAAGTACAAACCAGAAAGTTAGGTTTGTACTTTGGCGGAAACACAACATCGCATATTGAAGTGACGGAGAATGAGGTCAAATATGGAAAACCTGGTCCTCTAAACCCACGAGAGATGCCTTTTAAACAAATCCCTGAAAACCCCATCTCAAACCGTAAAAGCCCTAAAACCCCGAATTTTTTTAAAACTTAGCAACCTAACCCTAAAAACAAACCAGTCAGAAAACGCTGTAGGAACACATCGAGACAAACATTTTCATGGACAGAATAAAGTCGGTGAAAAGTGCATAAAAGGATAGGAAGGGTCATCTACGCTTACCACAAAAGAATAATACCTGTGAATACATAAAACACGCAACAAAAGCATTTCGAATTTTGAAATTTGATTGAAAGTTTTATTTGCACCTGAATTTTTTCGGCCTTTCCGGTGTAACCTTCGACGCAGTGCACCTCCTCTCCCCAAAGGTCACTTTTGGCAGTGCGAATGTACACTCTGTTCTTGTCGGTGATGTACCTGTGTGGGGGGCGAGAGAGAGAGAGAGAGAGAAAGCGAGAGAGATAAGATAGGGGGGAACGTAGAGAGAGAAAAAACAGAGAGAGAGAGAGAGGGAAGGAAGAGAGAGGAGAGAGGGAGAGGGAGAGGGGGGAAGAGAGAGAGGGAGTGAGAACAAGAGAGAAGGGGGACAGCGGGGAAAGAGACGAGCGAGTGAGACACAGAGAGAGAGAGAGAGAGAGACAGAGAGATGACCCCTCCTTCCCCGCTCCCCTGCCCTCTCCCACTCTCTCCCTCTCCCTCTCCCACTCCCTCTCCCTCTCCCTCTCCCTCTGTCGAGCTCCCGCCCCTCTCGCTGTCATTGCTTTAGACAACCCAAGGGACCCATTGCTTAAGTTTCCAGTTTTCCCAAAGAAACTTGCGCTTGTCCGCAAAGCAAAGTTTTCTCACCCTATGAAGGGCGACTCGTTTGCTGACGTCACCGTTCCCACGCTGACGTCAGTAATATCCCCAATGTAGCACGCCGCCTCCATTCCCAGCGTGTCTGCGAGGACTCCTCTCAACCCAGGGAGGACTCTCTCCGTACACTGAGGGAGAGAGAGAGAGAGAGAGAGAAGACGAGAGAGGACGGTAGAGGGGGGGAGATAAAGGAAGGATGGAGAGAAAGGGAGGTGGAGAGAGGGGGAAGAGAGAGGGAGGGAGGGAGAGGAGCAACAGGAAGAGAGAGGGATAGAGAAGAGGGAGGCGGACAGAGGGAGAGAGAGAGAGAGGGGGGGAGGGAGCGAGGTGGAGAGAGCGAGAGAGGAGACAGGGAGGAAAGACATGGCAACAATAAGTGTGACGTTAATTCACTTTTTCATTTTTTCAATAAAGGTAAACAGAGAGGGGAAAGGGAGTTAGAGAGAGAGAGTGGGGGGGGGAGGAGGAGAGAGATTTGACTTGCATTGTCTGCCGATATAGAACCCGTTGCTGCGAAATCGATTCCTTCACTTGTGACTGCTGCCAAGTGATAGGGAACTGAAGCAGGCTGCACATGGAAACACAGGGGACTCAGTGCAAGGGGAGTGGGAGTGGGAGAGGGAAGAGTGGAGGAGCGGGAGGAGGAGGGGTAGGGAGGAGGGGAAGGGGTGCGCGGAGGGAGAGGGCAACGGAGAGGGGGAGTGTGAAGGGGGGGAGAAAGAGGGAGAGAGAGAGAGAGTTGGGGTCAGAAGGAGAGGTGGAGGGGGGATAGGCAGAACAAGAGAGAAAGGGAGAGAGGTAGAGGAGGATCGAGGGACAGAGGCCGAGAGAGAGAGAGAGTCAAGGGGGGAGAGAGATAGGGGGAGGACGAGAGAGAAAGAGAGAGAGAGAGAGAGCGAGAGAGAGAGAGAGAGAGAGAGAGAGAGAGAGAGAGAGAGAGAGAGAGAGAGAGAGAGAGAGAGCTTACGTCCTCCGCTGTTTCAGAGGGTCCTCCCGCCGCAGACGGTCCGGCAATGCTCAAATGCACAATGGGGAATTCTCCGAAACCTCGAAATTTCTGCCATTTCTTTATGGAGTCTGAATCTTTCCCTTCGTCTTTTTTCTTATTTTTCCACACGAAAATGTGCTTTCCTTTATCTATGGCTCCCATATAGTCTCTGCTCGCCTGAATTTATTGAAATAAAAATAGAAGGAAAAATAAGAGGGATGCTAAGGGTGAAAAGAAATAAGCTGCAGAAAACTGAAGAGCTTTGAAGGTAAAGGTTGGAATTAACGGTCAAAAGTTGAAACTTCGAAAAAGAGAGGGTAAACTGCGAAAAAGGTTCAATGTTAAACATTAAAATTCAAACGTTCGAGTACGACCTTTCCGGTTTGATTCAATTTCCCTTTCTTTATCCTATTCTTCCTCTCTCTCTTCAAGATATTTATTCATTATGACTTCACCTAAGAACTGTTCACCGCGAAAAAATGTTTTTTTTCGTTTTTCAGGGCTCGAACTCACCACCAGGTGCGAGCAGGGGGAGGGCAGGAGGCGGAGGGCGGAGAGAGGGGGGAGAGGCTCGCGGGAGTCTCCCTCTCCCTCTCCCTCTCCCTCTACCTCTCCCTCTCCCACTCCCTCTCCCTCTCCCCCGGCCCTCCCCCATGCGAAGAAATCAAAGTCCTCAGAAGAGAAGGCGGAGAGGCTCCGCCATGACCGGAGCAGCCGCCTCTGCTCTTCGCCTTCTCGGGCGAGGGCGTCCGCTGCAGGGGACCTGGAGAGAGAGAGAGAGAGAGAGAGAGAGAGAGAGAGAGAGAGAGAGAGAGAGAGAGAGAGAAGAGAGAGAGAAAAGAGAAGGAGAGGGAGAGGGAGAGAGAGGGATACAGGGAAAGGGAGGTAGAGAGTGAAACGAAAGCGAGAAGGAGCAAGTGGGGGAAAGCGAGGGAGAGAGGAGGATACAGGAGAAGGGAGAATGAGCGACAGGGCGAGAAAAGAGAGCGAAGGGAAGGAGAGGAAAACAGAGGGAGGTAGCGAATGGCACAGTGGGACAGATACAGGGAAGAGGGAGAGAATTTGTGAGAGAGGAAGGAGGAGAGAGCGACGGGAAGTGCGAGGATCAAAACTAGTTTTCCTAAAGCATTATTTGCTTAACCCTAAACTCCCAAATTTCCACATTATACGTCTCATTCGTAAATTCCATTAACAGTAAAGGGGTTTTAAACGAAAGGAGATTTGCTTACAGGATAATACTTTTCTCTCCAAAATGGTTCAAGTTTGGTCTTTTCTTCCCCTTCCGCTCATTTTTCCCGCCGGCCTTTCTTTTCTGCCCCCGCGATTTCGGAGACCCACTCATACTCGAAGGGCTCAAACTTGAAATTAAATTTTTCGGGCTGCCCATATCCACATCGCCTCCTCCCCCTTCAGGTCCCTCTCCCTCTCCCTCTTCCCTCCTTTCTCCCTCTCCTGTCACTCCTCTCCGCTCTCCCTCCCCTCCCTCTCCCTCTCCCTCTCCTTCTCCCTCTCCCTCTCCCTCTCCCTCGCCTTCTCCCTCCCTCCTATTCTCTCTCTCTTCCTCTCCATGACTACTTGGAGACCCCGAAAACCCTCCGATACTTTCTTCTTCCGACGAAGTTTTTGAGTTCCTTCTGTTCGCCCTCCCTCCCCTTCTCCTTCCTCTCGTTCCATGTGCAGCTTCCGTTCCGTTGTCGGCAACTAAAATAGACTTCAGTTCGTGCCACCATAGGTCCTCCTTATCTCCGTCAGAATAGACAACCTGAAAACAAAAGATATTCACTCCCTCTCTCCCTAAGAACTCAAATCTTACATGAAAAAAAAAAAAAACCCAATAAAATAAAGATGGGTTTCAGGATTCAAGCTCTTTGGTTTAGTGTTTTTCGGATTTGGATTATTTAAAGTTCAGGGCCTTTAGGGTTTTGGGTTGATTTCCAAGCTTTTGAATATTAGGCTTTCCAAGGCTCATGTTTTGGATGTTCAGCGTTTCGGCGAGTGAGTTTTTGGGCTTTTGTTTTTGCAGGTTTTTGAAGCTAGTTTTTTCCATAATTCTCACCCTGTAAAAGGACTCCTTCTCGTAGAAATTTTTCACGACTCCACTGAAATATTTTGCTCCGAATTTTTTCCAAACTTTTTTTCCGACCATCTCCGCCCCGGGTCCATGCCGCCAGTTCCGTCGCCTCGCACCGAGTTCCATGACGGGGTCCTCGTCGATCCGTACTCTCTGCACGGAACGGAAAGCATCCGGTTCTATGTTAAAACTGTTTTTGGCTCATTCCGTGACAGAAAACTGAACAGAATCAAGAGAAACTAAAAAGACTTAGCGATCAGTGATACCTTGAATCGCATTCTTTGTGGTCGACCGCTCCGTCGCTCTGTTTCGTTCTCTTCCGCATACAACCTGCCAAAAAACCCACATAGAGAAAGAGAGAGAGAGAGAGAGAGAGAGAGAGGGAGAGAGAGAGAGGGAGAGAGAGAGAAGGAAGGGGAGAGAGAGACAGAGACAGAGAGAGAGAGAGGGAAGGGGAGAGAAAGAGATTCAATTCTCAGTCCTCTTGAATACATGAGTGTTTATAGGGTTTCCAGACATCGAAGTTCATCCCGACACACAAATTTAGGGTTCAGAATTTCAAGGTTTGAGGTTCACTTTCATATTATAAGTTTCGGGTTGAAGGGGTTCACGGTCTGATAACTCACTCCTCGCTTGTGCCGTGGCTGTACGGCCTCTTCACTCCTCCCTCTCTTCCCTCGTCTCCACCCTCCTCTCCTCTCTCCTCTCCCTCCTCTCCTCCCTCTCCCCCCTTCACTTCCTCCTCTCCGCCCTTTCCTCCATTCTCTCCCTCCACTCCTCCCTTTCCTCCCTCCTGGGCTCCCTGGACTTCTATTTTCTCTCCTCCCTCCTCTCCACCCTTTTGCCCTCCCTCCTCCTCCTCCTCCTCGCTCTCTTCTCTTCCCTTCTCTCCTGCACCCTCTCCTCCCATACCTCCTTCCGGTTCTATGCTCAATTCCGAAACGATTGGTGCAGGAGGGTTAAATCCAAAATCACTCCGTCTCTCCCCTAATTCTTCGAGCAGAGCAGGAGAAGATGAAACAAGAGAAGTCTTTCCCTCACTCAGAGAGAGAGGCTCCAGCTCAGCTCCCTTTTTCTCTAGAGAACGAGAAATATCCATGGCTTCCGCCTTCCCAGCGGCTTCAGACTCCTGCAACCCTCTCCTCTCCTCTTCCGTCATACATGGTTTTGAAGCTGCAGGAGCTTCTCTACCACCACCCTCACTCATATTCACTCCTATCTTATCATCCTCGTCTCCAAAAAAGCCTTCTACAGACGGTCCTTCAGCAGTTTCTGGAAACGAACCCTCCTTAAGAAGTGTGGTCACATCCATAGCTACTGCTCCCTCTCCCTCGCCCCCTCCCTCTCCCTCTACCTCTCCCTCTCCCTCTCCCTCTCCCTCTCCCTCTCCCTCTCCCTCTCCCTCTCCCTCTCCCTCTCCCTCTCCCTCTCCCTCTCCCTCTCCCTCCCCTCTCCCTCTCCCTCTCCCTCTCCCTCTCCCTCCCCCTCTCCTTTCAAGATATTCCCTACTTCAGCTCCTCCAGCTGAGGCAGCCGCCTCCTTTCCCCCATCAAAATCTTCTTCATTCAACATTTTTTCTGGAGCTAAAAAGTAAAAACCTTAAAAAACCGAGAAAACCTAAACACTTTCGAAACCTAAAGAAAGCACAAATCGAAAAATCCTAAACACTTGAGCCCTAAAAAATGAGCCCTCAAACCCTAATCGCCGTACACTGACATTTTTAATTGTCTCACAAACCCTAACTGCCGAATAGCGTACACGTTCAATTTCATCGGTCGTACGGTTGTTCTAAAGGTGTTCTGAAACTCTGAAAAATTTCAGTACAGTCGGGGGCCCTCGTATTTACCGCCCTGAGGAGTGCGTCCCCAAGAATTTCGCCCCGATTTTGCCGAAACCACTTTTTTTGTACGGTAACTGTGTGTTAGCCGTACTGTCCGTACTGTCCGTATTGTTCGTACTAGCCGTACTAGCCGTACTAGCTGTACTAGCCGTTACGGGCTTACGCAAAACTCACCTAATCTCCCCGCAAGTGCCGCCGTAAGAGGCGCTCGCTCTTCTCCCCTTCTTCTTGGCTTCAATACGATACGATACGATACGGTAGTATGCGGTACGATACGAAACGCCGAGATACGGTACTATCCGTACTAGCCGTACGAGTTGTCGGATCCGATACAGTACGATACGGTACGATATGGTACGGTACGATATGTACGGTCCAACATGAACTTTAACATAATACCGCCCGTCTATTGGTAACAAGAACCTTATATATGCAAAATCAATATTTTCGCCTCATATTGGCCAAAACCAGGGTGGAAAATATGAGGGCCCCTGACTGTATTAGAACGTTCTGATACTGAAATCTGAAATTCTGAAGTCGCTTGTACGGACTTGAGAGGTACAGTACGATACCGTACCGTACCTTTCAGCTTCGTCGCTGTACACCTGGTGACCTTGCAGACGATGACCTAATTCTTTGGTTTCTGGTTTGAAAAATGGCTCGTGGTTTCTGGTTTCTGGTTTCTGGTTTGTGGCTTTTTTCCACAAACTCACGGCAAAGGGTGAAAAACCACTGTTCGGAACGTTTCATATTTTTGTGTTTACGTGCAAAGAACGAGAATTACTATTTTCACTCCATTTTGTCTAGATACACACCTTTATTCAATAAAAATCACTCCCAATACCATACAAACAAAAATCTAAAATAAAATCTCACCGAAAAAGGTGTGTATCTAGACAGAAAAAGGTGTGAAAATTTCATTTTCCGCAAAGAACTCGGAAGAAAACGTGTGTTGTCCTGTGAAGGGGGTGTGCGCCAATTCAAGTTGAATGATGCGCTCAGGGAGGCCTGGCCAATGCCAGGGTGCCACGTAAGCACCTTGGCCTCGTGGCGAGCTGTGATTGGGTGATGTGTTCAAGAGCACAGCACATCCGCCCTTGTGTTGGGCCAGAAGGGGGGAAACAGCAAAAGCACGTAAAAACCCTCAAGAAAAATATGAGTACTGAGAAAATTTCAAATGCAGGAAATGGGAAGTCCAGCTTTAAAAAGAGCGGAGCTACAAAAATTTTGTTCGCTGAACCCTGGAAATAATCTGCATTGGTTTTGGGAGAAAATCTCGAAATGCTGATTTCTACAGCGACTGGTCTCGAGCGTATTTGACCAAACTGTCGAGTGAACTTGACCGATCTCGCCCAGTCATGACCAATCTCGAATGACATTGACCGACAAGCCTTGACCGATCTTGACCGATTTTGACCGGTCTTGACCGAGCTTGACTGAGCTTGACCACTCGCTTGTTTCTATGGGAAGTAGTCCTGCCACGACTCGTAGTAATTGGTCCTCTCCGCATTTGTCAGCATCTTGTTCCACTGCACGAGCAGCCATGACAGTGGGAGGGTGAGAGAGAGAGAAAGAGGGTGAGACAGAGAGAGGGTGAGAGAGAGAGAGGGTGAGAGAGGGAGAGGGTGCGAGAGAGAGGGTGAGAGCGAGAGTGAGGGAGAGAGAGAGAGGGGGGACTAGAGGAGAGACGGGGGAAGGACGACGGCGAGAGTGGGGGAAGAGAGAGGGTAGAGAGGAGGCTGGGGAAGAGAGAGCAAGCGAGAGGGAGAGGGCACGGAGAGGAAGGTAGGGGGGGAGAGAGCGAGGGAGGGATGAAAGGGACAGCGAGGAGGAGAGTGAGTGGGCGGAAGAGAAAGCGAGAGAGCCGGAAAGGGTAGAGGGAGAGAGAGTGGGGGCAGGGATAGGAAGACAGCGAGAGAGCAAGGAGAGGTTGGGGGGAACGAGGGACAGGGAACGAGAGAGAGAGAGTGGAGGGGGGAGAGAGAGAGAGAGAGAGGGAGAGAGAGAGAGAGGGAGCCTACCCTGGGCTTGTAGGGCTTCTTCTTCCGAATCGCCGTCTTCAAGATGTTGTTTTCACACACCATGGCCCAGTCGTGCCAGCTGTCAAATAAATAAAAGAACGTTCCCAAAGAAAGTGATCAATATAATATAAAACAAAAAAAAGAAGAAACAAGAAAATCTAATTCATTCATTCTTAAAGTACTTAGTTAAGAAGGACAAAAGGGAAAGGAACTCATCTGAATAGTCAACACAAAAAAAAAAGAGAACAACAATTGCAATTCCATGATGCATATTGAGCTTCTAAAACTTCTGAATTGTCCGAAGGGAAGAAAAAAAACATTGCAAACAAACCTTAACCGTTATCCCCAAAGTGGGTCTAATCCCTAAAGCAAAATTTTAAGTTTCAGAGCCGAAATTTCAGCGTCTTTGAGGCAGTCGTTGGTTCAGGATTAATTTACGATATTAGGTTTAGGTGTAGGGTTTACGGTTCAGGGCTCAGGGTTCAGAGTTGACCTTGAGACATAAAGACAGGGTTTGAAGTCACAGGCAGAAGTTCAAGGTCTCGGGTTCGATCCTCAGGCTCAGTGTGAAAAGGTTGAGGGTTTGAATTTCCAAATTTCAGGGTTCAGAATTCCAAACTTTTAGGGTTCAGGGTTCAAGTGAAAGGTTACGAGTTTCAATTCTTGAATCTCAGGGTTCAGAAATCCCAAGTTTTAGGGTTCAGGGTTCAGGTGAAAGGTTACGAGTTTCAATTCTTGAATCTCAGGGTTCAGAAATCCCAAGTTCTAGGGTTCAGGGTTCAGGTGAAAGGTTACGAGTTTCAATTCTTGAATCTCAGGGTTCAGAAATCCCAAGTTCTAGGGTTCAGGGTTCAGGTGAAACGTTACGAGTTTCAATTCTTGAATCTCAGGGTTCAGAAACCCCAAGTTCTAAGGTTCAGGGTTCAGGTGAAAGCTTACGAGTGTCAATTCTTGAATCTCAGGGTTCAGACATCCCAAGTTCTAGGGTTAAGGGTTCAGGTGAAAGGTTACGAGTTTCAATTCTTGAATCTCAGGGTTCAGAAATCCCAAGTTCTAGGGTTCAGGGTTCAGGGTTGCGCACTTGACGGCGGAGGCGTTGTTCCAGAAGTAGGGGTCCGCGAAGGAGTAGAGGCTGAACCCCACCGAGCCCCAAAAGATGCCCTCGAACACGCCCTTGTCCGTGTGCGGCACGCCCGGGTCGCCCGTGTACGCGGGCCCGAACATCTTCTCCATGGCGCCCTCTCTCTCTCTCTCCCTCTCTCTCTCTCTCTCTCTCTCTCTCTCTCTCTCTCTCTCGCTCTCTCTCCTCTCTCCTCTCTCTCCTCTCCCTCCTCTCTCTCCCTCACTTCCACTCTGTCGCTGTCTATCTTTCCCCTTTTTCACTCTCTATCCCTCGCCCCCCGATGTCCGGCTCTGTTGTGGTGTGGGCATACCGTCGTACGGCAATGGATAAGGCTCTCGTTCACGCACGGGAAGGACGATACGATACGATATATCTCTTTACGATAGTAACTCTAGTAGATAAGATACAGGATATCGTTATCGGTAAAAAAAATATGTTCGATACGATACGATACGACTGGGTTCGCGCCTCAGGCAGCATCCGTACAGTGTCCCGGCAGCTGAAATTGTCGTTTAGCGTCCTTGCAAACCGGCTAGAACCGGCCGGCAAGTCTCTGCCGCTGCCGGCAAAATTTTGGCCGTCAACATGTCAGGGCCCCGCCTTGTGGACCATGGCTCTAGACATTGGCTTTAGGGTTCAGGGCTTCTAGAGTTTTAGGATTTAGGGCTTTCAGGGTTTTTAGGGTTTTTAGGATCTTCATGGTCAAAGGCACATCCAATTTTCTCACGATATGGCTTTGTCTCCCATATCATAACCACCGCACTACATACATTTCGATAATGAAAGACAAGGGACTAGAAAACATGGGCGTGATTCTCATGTTTAACATGAAAAATGTCAAACACAATGTGAAAATGCATGAACAACATGGTAAGCGCATGGAAGTCTTTTTAGGGTTTGTAGGGTTTTTAGGGTTTTTGCTCTCAAAGTTTTGTGGATCGCTGGACTGCCTCCTTCAAGCAGAGGGAACACAACTTTTTTGAAGGCAAAAATTTTGTTCTTCACAAATGGGCTATCGACACGTGGCACCCCACTGCACACTTTCACTAAGAACACAACAATGGGACCCATCCTGCATTCGCTAAGGACAAAATTGTACGGCCCTAAAACCCTAAAACCCTAACCACAGTAAACGCAAGATCACTTTCTTATTTCATTATTAAGCTTTGGACCTCCCTTCTGCTCCGTCTCTCAAACCCTAAACCCTAAACCCTAAACCCTAACATTTAACATGCTATATGGGCCAAATGTCCAGAACAACTAATTAGGTGCAAAAATAAACAATGTCGATCCTATTTCTATACAATTCACATTTATTTCACAAACCCAATTTCTGACACCCTTTACCCCCCCAAACCCAAATTCAGGGAAATTTCCTGAATTTTACGAATTGCCGAAATTTGTGAATTTTAGGGACCCTCCGATTGGCCGATGCAGGCCAGCTCGCTCTCTTCGATGAGTGCCTCCTCCAATTTCACAAAACCCGGTTGGAAATATCCGAAAAAAGTGAATCCCTCGGGCCAGTTCCTGGCACAGATTAAAAAAAAAAAATCGCAAAAGGAATCAAGACAATGGTTACATCTGGGTTTACATTTTGCATTTTAGGGTTTATGAATTTTCGTTTTAGGGTTTTTCCTTTGTTGGGTGTGCGGGGGACTCACTGCGCCAACTTCTCTCTCAACGTTCGGCGAACCGCCGCATTGAAGCCGTACGCGATGGAGTTGAAAAGGCCCTGCTTGGGAGGGAGGGAGGGAGGGAGGGAGAGAGGGAGGGAGGGAGGGA
>CM074823.1:177004-188900 GCA_037447605.1 Zygnema circumcarinatum
GACAGACGGCCTATCCCTGATTGAACGCATGGTTCATCAGCTCATGGGAGACAAGGCTAAGATCGGCATTACCTTGTCACAGTTGATGCAGCTGGTACCAGGTGCTGCAGCCGTAGTTCGTAAGCTGGCCGACAGTGCAGAGGCCACCCTGCGGCCTCCCACGGTTCCCATGGCACCTCCTCCGGACATCCCCTCGCCGGCAGATATCCACCACATGACCACGGCGCCCCTTCCAGACCCAGTTCGCTCTCCCCGCCATCCTCCTCGCCAGATTCACGTTCTCCCTTTGATCCCAACACCCAACGTGCGAATCATTGTCAATGTATGGCTAAACGGTCATCCAAGCAAAGCCATGATCGACACAGGAGCTATGCGCACAGTTCTGTCCAAGCCAGTGATGAAGGCTGCAGGGGTTAAGTTGGACAAGACGCTCGAGCCCATTCCCCGATATGTGGGGGTTGAGGGGAGCCTACATGAAGGATTGGGCAGTGCCCAAGTGATCATCAGCCTTGGCGAGATGGGAGCCACGGTGAATGCGGTCATCACGGCCGCTGAGCACTATTCTATCCTGCTGGGCTCAGATTGGCTCATTGCGATGGGAGCACAAATCGACTTTGCTACATGTCAGCTGCACTTATCTGCTGGCGGGACAGACTGCTCCTTCCCCATCATCCTCGAGTCCCTTGCCACCTCCGCCTTCCCCAAACGCCACGCCACGGCGCAGGTCTCCTACCCAGAGATCACCATGTACCATCTCGGGTCGGTGTACCATTCTTCCTATGGATCGGGCCACTCCTGGATACCCCATGATCTAGACTCCCTCCCGCTTCCTCCGAAGTCCAGCCTTCCTCGGGCCGACCTAAGAACTTTGCCGCCGGTGATAGTCAAGACTCCAGCTTTCCACGCAGATCATTGGTGATGAGGAGTGGCTGAAATAGGGTCGATGCGATTAGCCGCGAGTCTTCGTACCTCGGACAAGCATTCCTCAGAATAATCAAAAACGCCTTTCGGGCTCGCGGCGCGAATCACATACTCTGGAGTTCACGGTAGAGTAAGTGTGCGGAGAGAGAGAGCTGTAGGGTGGCGCAGCTCGAAGCGGGGTGCAAATCACGTTTGGTGATGTTGTTGAGTGACGACAAATACCTCGCCTTTTACGCTTCGCTGGAATCTCCTACTAAAGATGGGAGGGATTGGAAGTGTGGTTGCCCAATGGCTTATCGCTGATGGTTCCTTCTTCACTGAATGGGTCGAGGTGTATAACGTATTTAATGCTTCACCGTATTTCCGGGCGGGCAAGGGCGCGCGCGGGGCGCCAGCTGCACGCTGGGTAACGGCCGATCCTCTACGCCAAGGCGGGCGCTGTTCGACATACCGTCCGCATCAACAACGGGTAAATTGTAATTGTAACGGAATTTAACGGCGCATTCCCAACAGGGATCTCGCCGCGTCCGAGATTCAATCAAGGGACCGGGCTGGTCCTCAGAGTCGATAGTCCCCTAATCCTCCCTTAAGTCGAGGAGGGGACCTTGGTCGGGCCGGTGTGGGCGACTGCGACTATGGAAAAGCCCCCTTAATGCGCGAACTTCTACTTGCTCAACCTTGTGACCTCCGCGTCCCATAGGTATCCGCGCCCCAAATCATAGGGTACCGCGATTGATGGAAACATAAAGCCACGCCAAGCCCTGTTAACCCTTCCCGGTGATCAGAAGGCTACATTACTCCCCTCGCGGAGAATGTGAACGCCTCGCTCACGGTGCTGGGTAGTAAAGGCAAACCGTAGTGTTTCAACGCACGCCGCCGAATCCTACGTGGATAACCGAGGGTTCCGGATAATCCCAACAAGTCCTTTCTCTGAGTTGCGCCGTGGACGGGTCGAACTCTCGGAGCCGCCTTCGCCGCTTCTCCCCGCTGGGCTCAAGGCCTCCCAAAGCATAAGTTGATGAGCTCCCCGGGTAATTGGGTTAAGTTGCCTCGGCTTCCCATGTGCTATGTTCAACCCCATAGCCCAACCATTTCACGAGGTATTCGTGACAGGAAGATCGACCTTTTCTCACAAGACGGTGGGCTTGAATGGTTTCAACTTCGTACTCAAGTTCACCCTCAAGCTCCACTGGTGGGGGAGGTGGCTGGATCCTCCCATCGCTACGGTAGACCTTTAGCAAACCCACATGAAAGACCGGATGCACCTTCATGTGGGATGGTAAATCCAACCCTCGGGTAGTTTACTATCGATTCGGCCTCACCTCGAAAGGTCCCATGAGGCTGGGCCACAAATTTTACGGTTCTCACCATAAGCTTTGAGTCTCAAGTTCACAGCATTTCAAAGAACACCTCATCACAAGGTGAGTTTGCACGGTGACGCATCGCTGATTAAAGCCTTTGCCGCTGATCGGGCCAAGCAAATAGTGGTCTCCGCCGTGCTCCCTCGCAGCCGCCTCGCATATTAGCCGACAAAGATCTCACTGAGGTTGAGTCCCATCAGCCCTCCTCAGCCTTCCCAAGGATCGGGGTTCTCAGGACGCTTCATGTTCCACTCTGAATGTAGGTCGCATCCCTTGCTGTGGGGATTTAGAGTGATGCCGCCAAAGTTCGCTAGTTGCGGGTGGTACCAATGGACTCCTCGAAAGCATTATTGATATGCATCACACTGAGCAGCCGTCCCCACCCACTGGGTAGTCCTTCCACATAATGCCTGAGGTAATCCTCCTGTGATCTTGTTCACCCGCTCCGGCCCGCCACCTGGGCTTATGCGGAGTCGCATCAACCGCTATCCCAACGCATTTTGAGCACTTCCCCGCCCAAAAATGGCCGGTGAATCGCGGATCACGGCCGACAATTTCTGACTCAAGACCATGCCGCTCCACACTTTGTCAACATACAAATCAGGTAATCTCGCCGCCCCTGAAACCTTAGTAGTAGTTGGTGCAAAATGCACCATCTTGCCGGAAATGGGACGGGACAAAGATCTAGGATGGAGTCATGCCTCGAGGTGTCACAGAAGATCTGTGATCAAGTCCATACCCACACCGGGCCCCATTTCCGGTGCTAGAGGTGTGAGGGGCTGCAAACGGGCCAGGGATCCCGCCAAGCGGGGTTTGTTCGTCGACAAGTTGGACAAGCGAGCATATTACGCTTTCACATCCTCGAGTCCAGCTACCGTATCCCTGAGCAAGGCTCTCACGGGTTTTCAACTCCCATGTGACCCTGGCATTTCTGAGGATCATGTAGCTCACTCAGAATGAGCTGCCGTACAGTGCCGGCCTTGGGCACGACCAACTGCTGGCCGTGATACCAGAATCCGTCTTTAGACACCACTTTGTCCTTATAGCCATTACCTTGACCATCCAAGAACAAAGGATCACCAGTATACCCCTCCTGGATCATCTGTCTGAGATTAGAGAGTGCAGGAGGGCCGACTGCGTCGCTGGTGCAGTGATCTATGACAAAGCATACCGAGACGGCACCTCGGGTTGGCCGCCTCTCACCGGCCATCTGCTCCACCAACACTCGAAGTCGACGAAGCGCACACCATCTGTGCAGTAAGATGCTTCAGGCCGCCTACCGCGGGTTCGCTACATCTCTTCCGCCGAGGCAACCCATCAAGGCCAAACCTTTGAGGAACTCTGCATCACTGCTCGCCGCTTGCATACAGGTCTCATGGGTGAGAAACGTCACTGGCTGCGGTCGCTGACTAGCGCGGACCGCCGCCTCTAAATAAAGACCGCCATGTTCGGGGAGCGCTGACACCGCTAGCGCCTCGCTCCGTTGCGTAATAGTTGCGCCACGGGATTCATTTTTATATTCTTCATACTGGGTCAATTCATCTTGAACAAAGACGGCACCTGCGAATCAAGCATCACAAACCACTTCATAAGGTTTGACGGTCCGCTAAACCCGGAGAGTGGGTGCGTAACAAGTGCATGGCGACACCTCGAATGCATCCCCGGCATTCGGGTCCATGTAAAGGGACAATCTAACGTGTCAAATTAGTCAAGGAGTAACCAACTTACTAAACCCTTGGAAGAACTTACGAAAATAATACGCAAAGCCCTGAAAGGACCTCAACTAATGCAAGACAGTCGGTGGTGCCCAAGTTTCTACCGCGGAAACTTTGGCAGGATCAGGTCGAAGACCCTGATCATTGAGAATATGCCCAAGATAAAGCAACTCGCGCTGCATGAAGTGACACTTCCTTCTCGCATAAACCGTGTTTCCTCGTGGTCTCAAACACCTCTTCAACGTTCAAGATGTTCCTCCGCCCATCAAGACAAGGATATCATCGCAGGTAAACTGTAACAAACTCGCCCATGCCGGCGAACATCTCGTTCATGACCGCCTGGAAAGTCGCCGGAGCATTAGTCAATCCAAAGGGCAACACCTTATATTGGAAATGACCAATCGGTGTCCGAACGTAGTTTTGGCACACGCTCGACGGACCGATGATACCCCAGCAAGATCAAGTGATGTGAACACCTTGCGCCGCGGAAGACGACCAATGATCATCGCATACGCGGTAAAGCAAATCGACTTTACTTGATATCTGTTGGAGTGCACTATAATCAACGCATATCCTCAACGAGCCATCTTTCTTTCCAACAAACAAGATGGGCGCCCCAAAAGGGCTTTGGCTGGGTTCTATCCAGCCCTTGTCACAAAAAAGTTGCCAATTGCTTACGCATCTCCTCGGTTTCTTTTGGGCTTAACCGATAAATCGGCCGCCAAGGCGGCTTTTGCTCAGGCTCAAGCGGGATTGTGTGCCCCACACCTCTCGATGGTGGCAACCCTCTTGGAAGGTCATCGTGGAAGACATCCTCAATTCATCCAACAGTAGGTTGATTCGATGAACACCGAGAGCTACCATCCGGATGTGATCTCGCCAGTTCGATCTTCGTCATGAACATCCTCAGTGGTTGCCATGACATGCACCATGAACAGCAGGCATCCTCCTAACGCTTTCACAATTGCATAAATTTGTTAATGCATAAGGAGTATGTAGTCGCTTGACAAATAGGAGGATGTGGCTCAGCTGTAAGTGTGGTGTTCGCCCCCGCCACCAAGCAGTGTAATGCAATGTGGGACAAAAAGTCCATTTGTGTCTTGACCATGGTTAACCGGCACTCTCAAAATAACATCAGCTTCCAGCCGCTTGTGTTGAAGACACCGGACGCCCGAGTAGTGATCGAGCTGATCTTTGAGCGACGCTACCGTGAGATTCGTCTTTGCGGCCCATCCCCTCAGTGAACACCTTCCTCAACGGGATCTCGCGGTCAACTTAAACCTTCGGTGAACGCAGTAACTAACAAAGCAAGATCGCCTAAAGTATCGCAGCGTAAGAACTGCTGGGTGGCCATTTGCCGAATCTCGGTCAAGGCCGCGGCACGATGTAAGGTGGAACATAGATCGCACTATATGGCGTCGAGACGGCCGCCCTCCACACCAATGCGTAGGGTGAGCCAAATCCGTAAAGAAAGCCGGTGGATCTCTTCCATCTTCGCAGACCAACGCGGTGCCCTTCTCAATCAGGTCACCAACCGCCAAGTATACCGAAAGGTGCGAATCAAGATGCGGCCGGTGAACCAACATTACGTACTGGCAAGGATACGGAGGCGTTTTCCCATGACATGCAAAACATCCATGGCACATTGTATGAGAACATCATCGCCCATGACATTGAGGATAAAGACATGCCAATCACCATTCATCACTACATCCATAAACCCAAAAGGAGGTATAGTGGCAGGGGAGAGGGAAATGGAAACAGGGAGAGCATCGCACACAAAGAGATCGTGCATTCCCAAAGGCCTGCCAACCAATTTAAGAATGTCCGAGGTTCTAAGAAACAAATGTCCCCTAGACCTGGCAGCAGTCTCCATCCCTCCCCCTAACCTAGCATGTCCACCAGCAACGACTCCTAAGCTGCTGGTGGGTTGGGGTTTTCCGGCCCCTTGCCCTTCCTGTCCTTGGTGCTCAGAGGGCAATCCCGGGCCTTGTGCCCCTCCTTGCGGCAGCGGAAACACTTGTTCTCCCGCCGCATCTCCATTTCCTCGAGTCAACTCTCAAGGCCAAGGCATATGGGCGGCAAACCACTTCCGCCGCTCGGGCTATGTTCTTTCCCCGCCATTTTGTCGGTGGGTCCCGCCTTCCACGACCTCGTCACGTCGCCCGACCTCCGCGGGGTCGGGAAGGGCCCGCGATCGTCATGGTGGGCGGTGTCCAACTGAATGGTCGCGACCAAAGTACGCCTCGAAGTCACGGGGTCCTACTTGCCAGAGTCCGCGGGTTAGTTCAGAGTCGCTCTTTGTGTGCTTCAAGCCATTCCCGGCGGAAAAGAACTCAGCCTCGCTCCGTGCTTGTGAGTGGGTGACTGGTAACCACTGCCGCAGTCTCGCAGAAATCGCTTTGACACTCACGCTTGGACCATATGTTCAAATTTATCCCGGCCTCCAAGCCGGATCCAAGGCCCTTAAAGTGTTTGATAAGTTCATCTCTCTCAACTTCTATCCCAATCGCCCCACTATCCGGAGAGGCCCTCATACAATACCTGTGATGCGTTCCTTCTCAGCGGCCGGGTAAGCAAAGCTTACTCCACCGGAGCTGGGGATGCTTGGTCGTGAAGGTACTGCTTGACTCCAAATCCACCGCTCAATCGAGCGCCCGCGGGTAGGGATGTTCGCCTCAAAGGAAAGAGGGGCTACCTTGGCCCGATTCCGCTGGGCATCCTCGCGAGGGTTATGGGAGCAACCGAGGATCGGATCTTCCTCCCGGCCGCCAGCCGCCGACTACGGGGTTCCTCATCGCCAAGGAAACCGCCACCCTCGGCAGGACTTCCCCGTGGAAAGCCAACCGGATTCTCGCTGCCGCCCGGCACGGCCAAGGTTTCCGGGATGTACGACGCCACGGAGTGGTTTGCCTAACCCTTCCCGTGACCGTGATCCACGCTTCTGGCTGTACCAGGGGGTTCGGCATACCTTCCTCGACCCCGGAGCTCGGGCCCTCGGAAGGCCCGGAATCTATTTGGAGTGCGTGTTCACCAGCGGCGACTGCGGAGCTCCATGTCGCCCACCGCCGTATGTGCCATGGTGGCTACGCTTTACATCCGCTTCCCGCCGGCCGATCCTCTTCTTCATCTTCGCGAGACGCTTCATCAGTGATGTGGGCCCCCATCATGGGACGGCGTGATTCCGCCGGGATGCGCCCGTGCGGACGCGAGGGGCGTGGGTGTTACCACCGGATGACCTTCTCAAGCCCGGACCGGGCCCTCCATGCGGGACTCCGCCGCAGCCCCTCGAAGTTCTCCTCCATCACCTCGTCCCGGGGGACAGGTGGTGGAGGTGGCGGCCCCGAGGGCCCCGGGTCCCCTCCGGCCCGGCGAGTGGTCACCATGACCCGCAGGTTCTCTGTCAAAGAGAAGGCCGCAACGCGCTCGATACTCAATGTAACAATCAAAACGCCTCTTCGGGCCTCGCTACGTAATCACACAATCAAAGACTCGAAGCCCGCCGGTAGAGGCGTGCGCGGAGAGAGAGAGAGCTTCGTGAGGTGGTGGCGCGTGCTCGGTGCCGGGTGCAACCGGTCGCCGCAGACGTTGTTGAGTGACGGCCACCGCCTTTACGCCCCCCGCCAACCTCCTACCAAAGATGGAGGATCGAAGTGTATCGCCCAATGGCCGATCACACGTAGTTCCTCCTCTCAATTCGAACGGGTCGAGGTGTAATAACGCATCTAACGCTCATCACCGCGATCACAGCGGCCGCGACGCGCGGCTACGCCAGCCAGACGCCGTAATCATCGGCCGGATCCTACGCGCTGGGTTTCGACAGTACTGGCCCTCGGTACTTTTCACCCGTACCGTGAATTGTAACGGACGAACGGGCGACTCAACAGGGGATCTCGCCGCCCAGATTCAATCAGCGGACCGATTGGTCCCTGTAGCCGAGAACTCCCCAATCCTCCCTAAGTCGGTGAGGGACTCGCCGCCGCGCTGGGCGCACTGACCATGCGGTGCCTCCCACGTATGCAACCGGGGCCTACTTCTGCCTCGGAACCCGTGACCTCCGCGGGTCCTATATATAGGGTATCCCATGCCCTAACCGGCAGGGTACCGCGATTGGATGGAAACATAAAGCCACGCCGGGCCCTAAGTAACCCTTCCCCCTTGGGGTGACTGTAGCGTTTCGCTACACATTCACAATTACGCCAAGTGCTGCGCCGAAATCATCTAGTTTTCGCACGACATTCACTCGACATTGGCAAGACCCACCTCGATAGAAAGCACCACATCGACATACGGGGATGCACCTCCCGCGGATGACCATGACCTCACCGCTCCGCCGCCAAGAGCTAATGTCGAATCCACGTGATCGATGAGAACGCTGGGTCACGGGCTCGATGGAACCCGAGAGGGCCTCAGCCACCGCTCGCCCCCAAAGTCGATGGCACACACCACGCCGCGGGAGACTATCTAAACCTAATGCCATAACGAAGTGGGATCCCTATACATTACCGGATGTGGACCTGATTCTCCACGGCGTCTCCCCTGATGACCGGTGGTTCTCGGCACTTGACATGCAGAAATCCTTCTGGCAGATCCCCCTGCGACAGGCCGATCGCTGCAAGACCGGGCTTCGCACAGCCACGCGCTTCGTGCAGTGGACGGTGCTTCCCTTTGGGCTCAAGAATTCCAGCCAGACTCACCAGCGCCTAGCCAACCAGGTGTTCGGCCCCTGTCGTGTCTTCTGCGAACCTTACGTGGATGATGCTTCGATCCACAGCAAGGACTGGTCCTCCCACCTGCAACACATTGACCAAGTCCTGCAACAGCTCATCAGTGCGCGTCTGAAGATTGCACCCAAGAAGTGCAAATGGGGCCACCAGGAGATCACTCATCTCGGGCACCGCCTCGGCATCAATGGCCTGAAACCATCACTCGACAAAATTGAAGCAATTGACCTTATGCCCATTCCACAGAATCTCACTCAGCTCAAGTCTTTCTTGGGACTCACCTCCTTCTATCGCCGGTTCATTAAGGGCTATGCCCTTATCGCGCGTCCCCTACATGCCTTGGAGAAGCACGGAGTCCACTACGAATGGAGCCGAGCGCAGGATCTGGCCTTCCAGGCGCTCAAGAGTGCCCTCCTTCAGGCTCCCTGTCTGCATCAATTCGACCCCACCCTGCCCACCATTATTGACGCTGACTGGAGTCAGACAGGCTTTGGGGCAGTGGCCAGTCAAGCATTCTCGGATGGGGAACACCCTACCAGCTATGCGTTGGGGTTTGTTCGGGGAATTGAGACTCAAGTACTCTACTGAGGGTGAGGCCAGCGGCTATCCTCCTCGGCACCTCGAGGTTCAAGCTCTTTTCACTACTTACCAGCCCATATTATTATCATCCGGATCACCACATGCCCCTCACCGCCGCACATCATGGCTACCCTACGCCCTAAGTTTGCACGATGGGTGATGAAGTTGGAGGAGTATAATGTACTTAAGGTCACTCACCGTCCCGGCCGTAGTCACGGCAATGCTGACGGCCTCAGTCGCAATCCTTCGGCTCCCCTCCTCTGTCACGATCCGGCCGTTCCTGAACCCATCCCTCCACCCACCCTCTTGAACCCTGAGCATCTTCCCATTGAGATTTTTATTGCCGATCAAGACCTGCATGATGTCATATTCGCAGATGGGCTGATCGATATTCCGGCCACGGCCACCACCCTCCATCGCTGGCAGGACTCTGACTTCACCCACGGCCATCCTCACGCGGATCCTTGGGAGCTCCTCATGGATGACGATGGCGAAGCTCCCTTTCTTCCTCCCCATTTCCCCAGCGCCAATGACGTCCATTCAGACTCCTCCCTTCTGCGCTACGTCATGACCCGCACATTACCCCCCTTTATCACGGACACCGAGAGGGCTCGGCTGCTCCGCCGCGCTCGGCACTTCTCTGTTGATGATGACGGACAGATTCTGTACCTCCCCTCTGGCCTTCCTGTTCCTTTCCCCAATGAACGCATGGAGATTCCGGATGTTGCCTATCTACTCCCAGCCCGCCGGATTCCACCTGGCTGTAGCTGATGGTCGCCTCGCCGCAGAGCGCTTGGCTATTGGCCCGCCTATGGCGAGCCGCTACATCAAACTCCCCGCACTCCGCCAACGCTGCAAACGCTTCCCCGCCTCCCACCGCCAACCCCCGAGATGGGTGAGATCCCCATACGAGGCGTCGCCGAGATTGGAACATTGACACCTTTTCTATCCCCCAGCTCGGCACCCCCTCTGGCTACATTCGAGTCTTCCTAGCCGTGGACAGATACACCAAGTGGGTGGAAGTTCATACGACAGAATCTAAGCATTCCATCCACTCTGCTCGCCTCCTGACGGCCATCATTCACCGCCACTCTCTACCCTACTCTGTCCACTCTGACAATGGCACCGAATACAAGGGGGCATTTGCCAAGCTCATGTGACTTCCCGTGACACCACCATAATTCCCTAGCCCCTACTCCCTCGGGTGCACGGGCTTGCACGCTCATACACGTCAAGGATGTGTATGCTCGCGGCCAGGCGGAGCCGGGAGGCGGATCGGGTGCAGGTCATCCCTCCCTGGTCTTCACGTACAACACCTCTGTTCACTCCTCCACTGGCTTCTCTCCCTACGAGCTCCTCTATGGCCGTAAGCCCCGCATTCCCCTTGACCTCCTCTCTGCTGAGCCCCTCTTCCACGATGACGCGCCTCCCCCGGATCGGGTCGCCCAGCTTCAGCTCCTGGCCCTCCGCTTCCAAACCCTAGATTCCATGGCCTCCCACCACTGAACGCTGCTGCAATGCATAACTCACCGACTTTGGAGGCGTTAGCGCCGACACGCCTCCCCGCCCCAATCATCAGGTCAGCCACGCTAGCTCATTTGCCTGTGAATCTCGCCAAACCACCAACGGGTTTTCCGGTTGGGCCCTTCATTTGTGCCGTCCGCCGGAGATCCCACGATGGGCCATCATTTCGGAAGGCCCTGACTCTAGTGGGAACGCCCGGCGCTGGCGTTCACACTGGATCGACATTCGTGCCGCCACGTCAGCGGTTCCTCCCCCCCGCGATGGCTGAGCGTTTGCGACCGACAGCGCGGTCTCCTCGTACCCCCCCCTGCCATGCCGACTCCTCATTGGTCCATTTCTAATTCCCGCCACTTTTTGCCGCTTCGCCAACATTGCGCCTGTCGGCCGTACCTTTCGATTTCGAATTTGTCTTACTCCCTCCTCCACCTCCGGTCCTGCCGATACTCCCCATTGCCGTAATGTACGGTGGCTTCTCCACATCGCTACTCCACTCCCCGGGCTCCACGCCATCCTGGCTCCTCCCCGCCTCTTTGTCTTCTTTCCTATACCAAGTAGGGCGCGGCGCTTTGTTCCCCTTCGCATAAAGGCAGATGTAGCACAACGGAGTTAAGGCTCGACGGGATCCGCTCGCTCAGCTTGTACTTGATATGTTCATATTCAGCGGTCACTGACCGCCCGGACCCAGAATTGCCGACGGAAAATGCGAGACGGCGGCTACGCATTTGTTGGCGGCCCACGGACAAAGACACCACATCCAGCCAGGGCGCACCTTCGAAGCGCCGCAAGATGCCGCCATTGTCATCAGTTGACCTATCCGGTTGCCCACGCACTGGCCAAAGCCACTCAAGCAAGGGCCACAATCGTGGACCTGCCACTACTAAGGCTCAAGATCTATTGTCAGTGTTAGGTAGATGGGATGTCAGTGATGCTTGTTTGTCTTTTAGTGCTGGGCTTAGTATTTGTATTTGCTGTGTGTTTTGTCTTCTTGTTCTTGTTTTCTTCTCTTCTTCCTCTTCAGTTCCAGCAACAGATGCTATGTGTGAGAGAGAGAGAGAGTTCCATGCCATAGATA
>CM074823.1:201674-226674 GCA_037447605.1 Zygnema circumcarinatum
GAAGGGAAGGGAAGGGAAGGGAAGGGAAGGGAAGGGAAGGGAAGGGAAGGGGGGGGGAGGGGGGAGAAGCTTCGGATTGCTTTTTTTTCTTAGGGTTGTTGGGGTTGGGGGGAAAAAGTGGAGGTCAGTATGAGGTTTTGAGAGTTGAGAAAATTATCGTGGAGCTAGTTTCTGGGAGAAAGGACTGAAAGCTGGTTTTTGGGAAAAAAACAGAAAGTTTGCTTTTTGGTGTCTAACTGGAATTTGGTTTTTGGAAAAAAAAACTGGAACTTGGTTTTTGGAGAAAAACTGAAACTTGGTTTTGGGAGAAAAACTGGAGCTTGGTTTATGAGAAGGTTTAGGGTTTTGGCGGGCGCACCTCTTCGGGGACCGAGAGCTGCGCGACGAACATGGCCGAGTCCTCCATGTCGATCGCGCGCCCTCCTCGCGGCAGCGTCATGGTGATGTTGCGGATGCACTTTATGTTGCGGATGCACTTATGTAGCTACTGGAGCTGATGATGTACCAGCAGGCGATGATGTAGCAGAGTGATGTCTACGGTATTTCTAGTGTAAAAGCTGGCGCTGATGCATCATCATCCCCTGGAGATGTTGCCGGTGCTGAAAGTGATGTTGAGATGCGCCTAGTCTCCAGCAGACTGTCATATTGGGGACCCCCCCTGGTAATGTTGCGGATGCGCCCAGTGATGTTACCAGTGGTCAAAAGTGATGTTGCCGATGATGATGATGCTGATGCTGATGATGATGCAGCCAAAGGGCGCACTGAACTCTAGGCCCAGTGATGTTACGAGTGTTCCAAAGTGATGTTGCCGATGATGATGATGATGCTGATGATGATGCAGCCACAGGGCGCCCTGAACCCTAAGCCCAGAGATGTGACCCTGCTCCCGCGGTTGGAGGGGTTTAGGGTTCAGGGAAGCGGACACGTGGCAGGCAGCCCTGCATGGCTGACTTCTCTCCCTAAGCCCTAAGCGCCCTCCCTGAGGGTGGCAGGAGGCAACGGCGTTATTCTGCCCGGGAAGTTTCTTTCGACCAATCATAAAACACGAATCCGACGAAAAAAAGACTTTTGACCAATCAGAAGCGTCCGCTGGAAATTTTAGGGTTTTTTTCAGAAGGACTTTTTGAGGGCCGTCTTTGACCGTCGGTCCGCCTTCCGTCCTCTTTGTCTTTGTCTTTTTAATTTCATTTTTGTGTCCAAAGCTAGCGGTCGGAAATCGGGCAAAAGACCGGAATCTATTGACCGTCCGATCTCTGGCAAATTGATGACATTTTGTCGTTTGTGCGGGATTAGACGGTTCAGATTCGTCGTACAAAAACATATGTAACAATATCCAATGGTGGGCTGCCACGTGTATTTCGTACAGCAGTTTGGACGGTTCGGCCGTACAAAGTGGAATTTCCGAATTTCCGACAAAATTGGGGGTCTCCCTAATGACACACCAAAAATCACTTAAGGCACATTAAAAGTCGATCTAGACACAGCCTACAACGTTAAAAACACATCCCAAATCTCTTGGCCGCCAATCACTGTCCGTAAAAAGATTCCCATCGGACCTGACAATCAATTTTACTGGTTCGTACAGATTCTGTGCTAGAAAGTGTGGGCGGCAACATTTGTCGCTACCTTGAATTTTGTCGGCGCAACCGCCACTCGCCGGCGGAAAAAACCTGCGCCACCAATAAATTTGCTTTCGGTCAGGTAGTGTCTGGACTGCAGTCGGTACGGCTGATTTTTTGTCCAATCAAAAACGTTTTCATTGGAGCTCGCAAGTGCCAACTGCCCGCCGGCAAATTTCCGCCCTCGCGTGGCGACGGTCCTGCCAAGCAGGGAGATCAGCACGCGGTTCCATGGACAGTTTCGCCGTTGCGCGCGATACGGGCAATATCATGGCCGGTTTTGCCACTGTGGCACCTACGTGGCAATAATATTTACTGACATGTCACCGATGTGGCACCTACAAGGCACACATAGGGCAAAAATGTCTGAAATGCCGCCTATGTGGCACATACGTGGCAAAAATATGTACTGTGACGTGTACGTGATGCCAACGTGGTTTTGATATGCAGTCTAATCACGTTATAGTGACTGTGTCGGTCCCCACACATTTGTGTCACTATATCGGTAATGACCCGTTTGTCATTTCACATTTATAGTAACAATGTTATTACATATGTTTTTGCGGTATATCCGTACGACTTTGATACCGTACATTGTACTTTTTGGGCAGTCGTCACTTGGGTAGGTGTGTACGAACCCTAGTGAGCATGTGTACGGACAAGTTGATATGTACGGTCACGTCGATATCTGACGATATTAGTCGATAATGTGTACGGTCGTAGTATATTTGTAACGCATATTCCAATACGTGGGTGGATAATATCGACATTTTGAATATATAGTAACAATCAGGGTTTTTCAACGTCATTATATCCGTAATGGCGTCACTACTGGCGCAGGATCTGCAGTGGTGCAATTCCGTTCCCGGAAAAAAAGTCAGTATATCCATGCTGTTCTTATAAACAGTGTCACTATAACGTGATTAGACTGTGTTAACAAAAACATTCTGTCAACGTGGCAATGACGTGGCTGCCACGAAAGTTTTTTTTTTTTTTTTGAAAAGTACAAGAAAACCTTTCTTTGAGGTGGCGCTCCAACTGTCCGTTGACCTGAGAAACGACGATTCGTCCAATCGCATGATGCCACGTGGCGGCAGGAATACCAATAGCTCGCGTCCGCCAATAAGCGACGTCCACGTGGCGATCACTCGAAAAACGGAGCTGTTATGGAACCCGCAGTTCCCGTAAAACGCTTCATCCGACGTGGCGCTTTCGAAGCCGTTCCATGGAACCCCGTCCTTTGACGAGCCAATTCCGCACGGCCGAAATTCTGACTTCTAGAAAAAAATACGAAATCTGATAGGCCCTGGTCCTGAAAAGGAGCGAGTTTCAGACTTTCCTTAGCACTTCCAGTGACGGAATCTGAATTCTTTAGAAAGGGACCACATTCCAGAAGGAGAAGGGCTTCCAGTAGACAAGATAAAGCCTCATATACAAAGGATTCACTGGAAACCCATACAAAAGTGGGCCCAGACGACCAGCCTAGCAACAATGCGTAATCCCCCCCTCTCTCTCTCTCTCTCTCTCTCTCTCTCTCCCCCCCCTCGCTCTCTATCTTTCACATTCTCTTGTTCTCTCTTTCTCTCTCTCCCCCCTCTCTCTCTATCTATTTTTCACATTCTCTTGTTCTCTCTTTCTCTCTCTCCCTCCTCTCTCTCTATACCTATCTTTCACAGTCTCTTGTTCTCTCTCTTTCTCTCTCTCTCTCCCCTCTCTCTATACCTATCTTTCACATTCTCTTGTTCTCTCTCTCTCCCCTCTCTCTGTATCTATTTTTCACATTCTCTTGTTCTCTCTCTTTCTCTCTCTCTCCCCTCTCTCTATATCTATCTTTCACATTCTCTTGTTCTCTCTTTCTCCCTCTCTCTCTCCCCCCTCTCTCTCTCTCTTCTGGCTACAAATTAGCACTATCGTGTTCCTAAACTCCCAAGAAGATGTTCTGACCTAGAACTGTCACATAGAACTGTTATTCGAATCTCCATTTCCGTTCACGATCGGCGACGGCAGGTGTGCTTCCTGAAATCACAAAATTTTAGAGTTTAAGGGTTCGAGAATTTTGACTTAAAAAAGGTTTTAATCACATTTTAGGACCGTTAAATCTTTCAAGGGTCCTATTCTTGCTACAATCTCGCATGGAACCGTTAAAGAAAAAAAAGTAAATAACTACATAAAGTTCAACAGCATGAGAGAGAGACAAAGCGAGAGAAAGAGAGAGAGCAAGAGAGAGACAGAGCGAGAGAAAGAGAGCGAGAGACAGACAGAGAGAGAAAGAGAGACGGAGAGAAAGAGAGAGAGAGAAAGAGAGACAGAGAGAAAGAGAGAGAGAGAAAGAGAGAGAGAGACAGAGAGAGAAAGAGCGAGAGAGAGGGAGAGAGAGAGAAAGAAAAAGAGAGTATAAACTTACACTCATTTTTTTTGCATTTGAGGCCTCCATTTTTCTCGTCCTAATGGAAGGATTGTTTTCTGAACGCGGAGATTTTCGCCTTCTCTTTTTCCTCTCTCCCTCTCCCACTCCTCTCTGAAAAAGTGAGAGCGGATTTTGGGGTCCGGGCACCTTCAGGAGTGGGAGAGTCCTCTCCCTCTCCTTCTCCCTCAGGGAGAGGGAGAAGGAGAGGGAGAAGTTCATGCCACTCCAGATCCTCCTGGTCTCCGTCCGAATACCTCACCTGAACAAAGGAAGGAAAAAGATTAGACACGAAACCTCTCTCTCTCTCTCTCTCTCTCTCTCTCTCTCTCTCTCTCTCTCTCCCTCTCTCTCTCTCTCTCCCTCACTCTCTCTCTCTCTCCCACCCTCTCCCTCTCACTCTTCTGTCTTTCCCTCTCTTTTTGGTACTATCCATCCATATTCGTTTTCTAGCTTGCTCCCGCTCCCTTTCTATTCTCCTCTCCGCCATTTCAGAGAGGAGAATAGAAACTTCTCTCGTCTATTCCAGCATTCAATCTTTCTCGCCCTTCCCTCACTCCTCTCCCCGATCCCGTTCTCCCTCGACCTTCTCTCTCCCACTTTTCTCTCCTCTTTCCTCACCCACCCACGCAGCCTACTCCTCACCCTCCCGCCTCCCTCCCACCTTTACCTCTCTCCTCCCCCTTCCCCCTTCCCCCTTCCCCCTTTCCCCCTCCCCCCTCCCCCTTTCCCCCTCCCTCCCTCTCTCCTTCCCTCCGCCTCCCTCACCCTCCCTCCCTCCACCTCACACTGCCCCCCCTCTCCTTCCTTCCTTCCCTCACCCTCCCTCCTCCCCCTCCTTTCTCCTCCCTATCCTTCCCTCCATCTCCCTCACTCTCCCTCACACTCCCCCCCCTCTCCTTCCTTCCTTCCCTCACCCTCCCTCCTCCCCCTCCTTCTCCTCCCTCTCCTTCCTCCCTCTCCCTCACTCTCCCTCACACTCCCCCCCCCCTCTCCTTCCTTCCCTCACCCTCCCTCCTTCCCCTCCCTTCTCCTCCCTCTCCTTCCCTCCCTCTCCCTCACTCTCCCTCACACTCCCCCCCCCTCTCCTTCCTTCCTTCCCTCACCCTCACTCCTCCCCTCCCCCTCCCTTCTCCTCCCTATCCTTCCCTCCCTCTCCCTCACTCTCCCTCACACTCCCCCCCCCCTCTCCTTCCTTCCCTCACCCTCCCTCCTTCCCCTCCCTTCTCCTCCCTCTCCTTCCCTCCCTCTCCCTCACTCTCCCTCACACTCCCCCCCCCTCTCCTTCCTTCCTTCCCTCACCCTCACTCCTCCCCCTCCCTCCCCCTCCCTCTCCCTCCCTCCCTCCCTCCCTCCACTTACCTTGTAAAACCCTGCCGCCGGATTGTACCCCTTCACCCATCCATCAAACGGAACTCCAAAAAAATCTTTCACCAACTTCCTGCCCACAACTGCGCTGCCCGGCCCAAATTTTCTCCCCAGTTTCGCCCCGGTCTGCCCAGAATTTTTTTGAGGAGAATTTCTTTTCGGATATTCGTGTACTGAAGCTGGTTTTGACGAAATTATCAACTTTGTTTTTTCTTTTTTTGACGGAGTTTCGGGCGCTCTTTTCATTGGAGAGGGTTTAGGGTTCAGGGAGGGAGGGGAGGAGGGAGAGGGGAGAAGGAGAGGCTCAAGTTCGTGCCATTCCATGTCTTCTTGATCGCCGTCAGAGTACTTAACCTGCGGAAAGAGAGGGGTGGAGAGGGAGAGGCAGAGAGGGAGAGAGAGAGGGAGAGAGCGAGAGGGAGAGAGAAAGAGGGAGAGTGAAAGGGAGAGCGAGAGAGGGAAAGGGAGGGAGGCAGGAGACGGAGGGAAGGAGGTGGAGGGGAAAGGAAGTGACGGAAGTAAAGCATTTGAGAGAGAGAGCGAGAGAGAGAGAGAGAGAGAGAAGGTGAGGCAGTAAGAGGATGTCCGCATCCTCAGCTGGGCAAAAAGGTATATAGCGTGAGAAGGGTGGGAGAGCGAGCAAGAGAGAGAGAGAGAGAGCGAGAGAGAGAGAGAGAGAGAAGGACACAGAGAGAGAAAGAAGGACACAGAGGGAGAGGGAGAGGCGGAGATGAAGGGGGCATTGGAAGACTTGAAGCATACAGAGGGAGAACGGAAGAGAGGGAGATAGGAGGAAGAGAAGAGAGACAATAAGAGAGGAAAAAGAGAGAGAGGGAGGGAGAGAGAGAGAGAGAGCAATTTTCTTACCTTGAAATATTTTGTCAGTTCGTTGAAGGATATGACTCTTCCTTCAAACAACGTCCCGTAAAAATCTTTTTCCAATTTCCGGCCAATCAGAGCGCTGCCCGAATTTTCTTTTTTTTGATTCACCGGAGAGCACCCGGAAGCTTCCGGAAGGTACTGGGGTTCATCCACAGAAACAATTTCCGCTGCCCGTTTTTTAGCTGCCCGTTTTTCCGCTGCCCGTTTTTCAGGTGTCCGAATTCCGTCCCCTTCCGCTTCTTCTCTTTTGGGCGTCGTCGACTCATCTTTTTTTTTCCGAAAAAAGTCTTTTTTTTTACCCACAGAAATTTCTTCATTCACTTCTTCCTTCGAAATGTTTTCACTTCTGCCCGCTCCAATCTCGTCCTTCCCTTCGTCCTTTTTTTCTTCGGATTTTTTTTCGGGCAGCTTTTTCCGTGTCTCGGAAATTTCGGTAGTCCACTTACCCAGTTTTATTCGTTTCGATTTTTCGAACTTTAAACTGTTTTCCAAACCTTCAGTCTTGGCCATTTTTTTCCTCTTCTCAAGTTTCTGTTTGAACAAAAAGAAAAAATTTACAGACGGGAAGGAAAAAACAAGCAAATTAGTGGGTTTAATAAATTAGGATTTTGCAAAAATGGGGTTCCGAAAAGTGTTGTTAACAAATTTTTCGAGAGAAAGCTACAGAGAAAGGAACAGAGCGGGAGTGAGAGTGAGAGAGAGGAACAGGAGGAGAGAGGGGTTTTCGAGGGTTTTTCTGTTGGGTTGAAGTTTTTTTTTAGCTGACCGGAATTTTGCCTTTCTCGAGGTTTTTGGCCCCGCTTTGGAGATCGTTTGGCAAACATCCATCCGCATTTCTCGCCTTTTTTTTCGCCGGTCTATTCCTATACCCCATTTGTACCCAAAAGAAAGAGAGAGAGAGAGAGAGAGAGAGAGAGAGAGGAATGTGCATATAGTCGGCATTAGTGTGCTTCTAAACAAATAGGTCTAAAAGATCCTTCGGATATAATATTAATTCTAGCGTGAAGTTGGAGGACAATGTGAAGAGAAAGAGAGAGGGAAAGAGGGAGGAAAGAGAGGAAGAGAGGAAGAGAGAAAGGGAGAGAGAGAGAGAAAGAGAAAGAGAGAAAGAAAAAGAGAGAGAGAGAGGAGAGAGAGAAAGAAAGAGAGAGAGAGGAGAGAGGAGAGAGGAGAGAGAGAGAGAGGGAAAAAAAGAAAGAGAGAGAAAAAGAGAGAGAGAGGAGAGAGAGAGAGAGAGAGCGAGAGTAGATAAAAAACGAGAAAATAAAACTCACTCAAAGTCTTCCTTTCTCGGTCGTCCTCTTTTTTTCTCCGAAATTTGTCCATGTTTTATTTCATTTGTGTCCGCATTCTCCCTCCGCAATTTTTTTTTTCCTTTCGTTTCCGATGTTTCCTTCCCCTCAAATATTTCTTTCGGTTCAGATTCCTCCAATTTTGTCGTTTTCTGAATTTCCAAAAGAAGGGGTTCGAGTTCGAACCACTCGAGCTCCTCCTGGTCGTTGTCTTCGTACCTGACCTGAAATCACGGGCAGGTGAAAAAAAAACTTTAAATAATTACAAAACTATCCTCACACTGATATGCTATTAGGGATAGTTTCAGCAATTCCAAAGTTGTGGGTAAAAAAATCCGAAATTTTAAATGTTATACTCGAAATCTGACCTTGAAATAAGTTGTCCGCTCGTCAAAATTTATAACACAGCCTTCGTAAAATTTTTTCCCGAACTTTTTTCTGAGTCTTCTGCCGACAATTTTTTTTCCTTGGTGTTCCGGTTCCATGTGCTGGTCCTGCCCAAAAAATGGTTCAAAGGAAAAGGTAAGGGAGGAAGGTACAATATCCCCCTCCCTCCCCCTCTCTCTCTTCGCTCATCTCTCCCTCTCCCTCTCTCTCCCCTCATCTCTCCCTCTCCCTCTCTCTCCCCTCATCTCTCCCTCTCCCTCTCCCTCTCTCTCCACTTTCTTCTCTCCCTCTCTCACTCCCTCTCTCTTCATCTCTCCCTCTCTCTCTCCGTCTCCCCTCATTTCTCCCCCCCTCCCCTCTCCCTCTCCCTCTCCTGCTTCCCTTCCCCACCAAAAAGTGGTTCACAGGAAAAGGTAAGAGAGGAAGGTACAATGTCCCCCTCCCTCCCCCTCTCTCTCCCCCCTCATCTCTCCCTCTCCCTCTCTCTCCCCTCATCTCTCCCTCTCCCTCTCTCTCCCCTCATCTCTCCCTCTCTCACTCCCTCTCTCCTCATCTCTCTCTCTCTCTCTCCGTCTCCCCTCATTTCTCCCCCCCTCCCCTCTCCCTCTCCCTCTCCTGCTCCCCTTCCCCACCAAAAAGTGGTTCACAGGAAAAGGTAAGAGAGGAAGGTACAATGTCCCCCTCCCTCCCCCTCTCTCTCTCCCCTCATCTCTTCCTCTCCCTCTCTCCCCTTTCTTCTCTCCCTCTCTCTCTCTCCCTCTCTCCTCATCTCTCCCTCTCTCTCTCCGTCTTCCCTCATTTCTCCCCCCTCCCCTCTCCCTCTCCCTCTCCTGCTCCCCCACCCTCTCCCTCTCCCTCTCCGTCGCCCTCTCCCTCTCTCTCTTCCTCTCCTGCTCCCTAGTGTCCGCTTACAGAAAAACGTAAGAAAACCCTAATAGCATTGTGACAACGTTAAGAAATTTGAAAATTTAATATCAAGGTCATGTAAATACTATCTATAGCTAATGTATTTGTTTCTCGGTAATAGAGAGAGGTGATGATGGGAGAAGAAAGAGAGGGAGGGAGAGAGAGGGAGGTGGAGAGAGATATACAGAGGGCGGGAGGGGAAGAGCGGGGGAGACAGAGAGAGGGGGAAACAGGAAGAGGGAGAGGCGAGGAAGGGAAAGAGGGAGACGCGAGAGAGGGGGGGAGAGATTGACTGGGAGGGGAGAGAGAGTAGGGAAGGGAGAGAGGGAGGGAGAGAGGGAGAGAGAGGGAATTAGGCAGAGAGTGGAGGGAGGGAGAGAGAGAGAGACTGGTTGGGAAGAGCGGAAGCAAAGGCAGGGGAATGGGAGTGAGGGAAGGAGGGAGGGAGAGAGAGAGGGAAAGGGTGAAAGAGAGCGAGAGTGAGAGAGATAGAGAGAGGGATAGAGAGAAAGAGAGAGAGAGAGAGGTACAACCCACCTGCAGCGCCATTTTCACTTTTTTTTCAACTTTTCGAACCGTAATCTTCCGCAGCCCTAATGCCACATCTTCCTCTCCAGAAACCCTAAAAAATGACTGAAACTGGAACTGAAACTGAAACTCATATAAACTGAATGCCACAATCCAGAGCAGAGTGCGAACCCTGAACCCTAATTAGGGTTTTTAGGGTTTTTAGAGTTTTTAGGGATTCCCGTGTTTCCGTTTCCGCCATTCAAGGATGTGGCCGTTGACGAGCTCGCCCCGTCCTGCACATGCTCAAGCAGAAAAGACAAAATGTCGGTACAGGCACAGGCGTACGGTAAATTCGTACATCTTCAAGATTCCGTAGTAACTTGTACTTTTGGGTTGTCGTCACGTGGGTAGGTGTGTACGGTTCCTAGTGAGCATGTGTACGGTCAAATCGATATTTTACGGAATTTGTCAATACTGTGTAGAGTTGTCGATATTTATGCGATGTATTCGGATATGTGGATAGATCATATCGAGATATTTTGCAGTATCGATTGATACTTGTACGTGGCGACACGTGATTG
The DNA here is from genome assembly GCA_037447605.1 of Zygnema circumcarinatum. NCBI lineage: Eukaryota > Viridiplantae > Streptophyta > Zygnematophyceae > Zygnematales > Zygnemataceae > Zygnema > Zygnema circumcarinatum. The sequence continues at coordinate 211,624 of CM074823.1, forward strand.
GATGTTGGAAAAAAGCCAAAAGCCAAAAACCAGTTTTGAGGAGGTTTGCAACATTGCAACTAATAGGGGGAGTCAGACCTATGACCATCGCCAAATCAATTTCGTAGGCCTGTCCGGCGAATTCAGCATTGGCTAGATACGCATTTCGGTACGGTTGGGCTCGGCGGGGCCGCGGATCCCGACGTGGAATTCGTACACGAAAGAAGTGACTTTTAGTATAAGGAATTCGGGAATTTCGTAAGCGATGGTCAAGGTCTGACCCCCCCTAATGGCCCAAAAAAAGAACAAAACTCTCCACCAATTTTCCAGTTCTGTGCTCATCATGTATTATTCATGCACTGTGGCACAAAATTTCAAAATTTTAAATAGTTCACATATAATTTGTACTCTGCAACATTGGGCTTGTCCTGTGGGTAATCGCTACACCCTGAACCCTAAACCCTAACCCCACACCCTTAACCCTCAACCCTAAACCCTAATAATACACCCTAAACCCTGAACCCTAAATCCAAAGCCCTAATCCCTGAACCCCCAAAACTTGCCATCCTTTCCCGCCGCCGATCTGCATTTACACTCTTCTTCCGAACACTAGTTTTCGCTACACTCCCTCGCCCTCTCCCTCTCTACTTTGAGTCAAAATTTCTGTGATGCCAAATCCGTTTCTCCCTATGCTCATCGATTCCTAAACCCTCAACCTAACCCCTAAACCCTAAACCCTACACCCTAACCCTGAACCCTAAACCCTTAACCCTAAACCCTTACCTTGAACCCTACACCCTAACCCTAAACCTCAAAGCCCTAAACCCTAAACCCTAATCCTAACCCTAACCCTAAACCCTAATCCTGAACCCTAAACCCTAAACCCTGAACCTTAACGTTAAACCCTAAACCCTAACCCTAAACCCTAAACCCTGTGCCCGCGAAGCCCCTCTTCATCCAGGTCCCAGAGCGCCTGAGCGATTTGAGGCCCTCGATCCGACAGCGAGCGCCCATAGGTCTCCGAGGGAGCCGCCATGGCCATGGCCATGGATGCGGATGATGGCGATGATGATGCGCCGACATCCATGGCCATGGATGCCATGGATGCCATGGGCATGGCCATGGCTCCCCCTCCCCCTCCGCTTCCCGCCATATTGAGAGAGAGCGCCCCTCTCTCTTCACTATGGGAGAGTTCCCTCCCTTCTCCTTTCGGACTCATCATTGGAGGAGAGATCGACGGCGGCCGACTCTTGCCTGTCAACGACTGCTCCCCCCCAAAACAAAACATCCACGTAAGTCTTAGTAAATAAGGCCTACAATACTGAAAATCTTAAGATTTTTGGAGTTTAACACATGCAAAAATGTCAATCAGAATCCTAAACCTAACCCTAAAATCCACTTTTAAGATGATAATAGATGAAAATAGATGAGAATAGATGAAAATATTTCCTTACCTGGACCTGGTCCTGCAGCTGTCTGACGTAGTTGATGGCCTCCTCGAGCATGGTCACAGTGTCCCCGCGGTTTGCGTTCGGGACTAAGTCATGGAGGATGCGCATGCGCTGACTGATCTTGTCACGTCGCATCTGAAAGGAAACGAACAGTCGCAAGCAAACAGGGAAACATGGAGAGGTTAGTTACTGCAAATGGCTCACCTTAGGTGGAGCCTCCTTGTATCCACCACCTGTTGAAGGTGGTGGATACAACAAACTTTGGAAAGAAACTTATCATCGTCCTCTCCCGAGCTCTCCCTCTCCCACTGCCTCTCCCTCTGCCTCTGCCTCCCCCGCTGCCTCTCCCTCTGCCTCTGCCTCTCCCTCTCCCTCTCCCTCTGCCTCTGCCTCTGCCTCTGCCTCTCCCTCTGCATCTGCCTCTCCCTCTCCCTCTCCCACTCCCTCCCTCTCCCTCTCCCTCTCCTCTCCTCTCCTCTCCCTCTCCCTCCCTCTCCTCTCCCTCTCCCTCCCTCTCCCTCTCCCTCTCCCTCTCCCTCTCCTCCCTCTCCTCTCCCTCCCTCCCTCCCTCTCCCTCTCCCTCCCTCCCTCTCCCTCTCCCTCTCCCTCTCCCTCTCCCTCCCTCTCCCTCTCCCTCTCCCTCTCCTCTCCCTCTCCCTCTCCCTCTCCCTCCCTCTCCCTCTCCCACACTTACCCGTGCTGCCACAGAATGCGGATCCGTCGCCGTTCCCCTCTTCTGTCTCTGCTTCTTCGGCTGCTCCACAACTGCTGCCTTCTTCCCCTTCCCTCCCTCCCCTCCTTCCTCTCTCCCTCCCACTCTCCCTCTCTCCTTTCCCATGCGTTCCTCTCCTCTTCCCTTCCGCTCTCCCTCCTCCCACCCTCCCTCCCTGAACTCTCTCCCCCTTCCTTCGACATTCAGCTCCTCAATTCTCGAATCCCTACCTCGTCCATCTCCCTCCTCCCACGGTCTCTTCTTTGGACTCACCTCCCCTCTCCCTCTCCCACCCTCTGCCTCTCCCTCTCCCTCCCCAAGCCACTCCAAGCTTCTCCCTCTCTGTGGACTTCTCCCTCTCACCGGACTCCTCGATGCTCCCTCGCGTGGACTCGTCTCCCTACTACTACTCCCATACAGAGGGCTCTCTCCTCCTCCCATCTCTCCCTCTCCCTCTCCCTCCCTTCTCACACTTCCTCCTCCTGATCCTCTCCCTTCTCCTCCACCCACCATCGTCCCTTGCAAAAGGACTTCTGGAATGTCTCCTATTGGAGAATGGAGAGGGAGAAGCTCCAAATTATTCATCCAATTCTTCTCCTTCACATCCATCCCCTCTCCCACTCCCACTCCCACTCCCACTCCCACTCCTCTCCATCCTCTAGGAGAGTCTCCTCCCTCTCCTCTCATTCCAAGTCTTGGACTCTTCGACCTTCCCTCCGGGGATATCCTCTCCTCCACCTCTCCCACTCCTCCTCTCTTCCCCTCCCACCCACTCCTCCCTCCTCCTCTCTCCCCTCCAATACTACTTGAGTACCCTGACGAGCTTGTATCCGGGGTCACTTCTTGTTTCACTTCCTCCTTACTCTCATACCCTCCCCCCCTCTCTCCCCCCCTCTCTCCCCCTCTCTCTCCCCCCCTCTCTCCCCCTCTCTCTCCCCCTCTCTCTCCTCCTCTTTCTCCCATTATGTCCGCATTCAGACTTGGTAGACTCACAAGCCCCAACGAGTCGAGATGTGGAAGATCAGCGAAATCGTACGAATCAATCCTTAACAAGTCTATATCTCCCCCTCCCACTCCCACTCCTCCCATCTCTCCCATTCCCATTCCCACTCCCACTCCCACTCTCCCCCCCCTCTCCCTCTCCCTCTCCCTCTCCCACTCCCTCTCTCTCCCTGCCCCCAGAAGGGCCGCATCTTGCAAATCTATTGACCCAAAGCTCGCCTGCGTTCGAGCCAATAGAGAGCCCCAAGGTTGGTCCTCCTGCCTGGAAACTTCCCCCAGAATGTCCTGCGGAGAAGATGCCACGTGGCTATCTCCAAAGCCTGCCACGTGGCCATGTCCACCAGGTGCTACGATACTATGGCCGCCAGAAGAAACGTGGCCGAGTCCTCCTGTGTCTGCCACGTGGCTGTGCCCAGAGGATGCCACGTGGCGCTGGCCACGTGGCTCCACCATCATCTGACGGAGCAGCGCGTCTGCTAGCGGGAAGTCTTGAGTCGGCGGAGGAGCTGTAGCTGTAGCTGTAGCTGTGGCTGTAGCGGCGGGGAGGTAGGGTTGTAGCTGCGACTGTAGCAGGGGCTGGGAGGGGTTGAATGGGTCGGAAAAGGAGGGCTCTGATTTGATGGAGGGATGGGGGGGGGGGGAGGGGGGCCACTTAAAGTTGGACACGTGGGAGGGGCGGGAGAAGGAGGGGTCCGAGCGGGAGGTAGCGCTGCAAGGAAGGAGAGAGAGAGGGGGAGGGGGGGTGGGTGAGGGAGAGGGAGGGAGGGAGAGAGGGAGGGAGGGAGAGAGGGAGGGAGGGAGGGTGGGAGGGAGGGAGGAGGGAGGGAGGGAGGGAGGGAGGGAGGGAGAGAGCGAAGGGAGGGTGGGAGGGAGGGAGGAAGGGATGGAGGGAGGGAGGGTGGGAGGGAGGGAGGGAGGGATGGAGGGAGGGAGGGGGAGAGAGCGAGGGGAGGGTGGGAGGGAGGGAGGGAGGCAGGAGGATGGAGTGGGGGAGGGAGGGGAGATGGAGTGGGGGAGGGAGGGAAGGAGGGAGGGAGGGAGGGAGGAGAGGGAGCGGGGGAGGGATGGAAGGAGGGAGGGAGGGAGGGCGGGAGGGAGGGAGGGCGGGAGGGAGGGAGAGGGAGAGAGCGAGAGATAGTGAGAGTAACACACCTCTGAACGAGTGCTTCGAGGCTTCCGAGGTTGTCAATGGAATCAGAGGCTGGCAACGCCATCTGCCACGCCGTTCCATGGGCACAGTTCCGTCAAAAATGGAAGGAATGATGGAAATTTCTGACCATATGCTGAACTGTTTCAGTTGAAAACTAACAGGATACGTTTCTGTTGTATTCACCTGAGGAATATGTACGGACGGCCCTCCCACTCCCTGCAGCTTCAAATTCCCCCCTGATGCAGCCTGCCAGAACAAAAAAAAAGGGAAAAAATATTAGAAAAAAAAAGTAACTATTGATGAGAGAAACACGATTGGCGAATAAAGATTATCACAAAATGAAGATAAAATGAAATTAGAAAAAAAAATCAGAGAGAATTATGCGCTTAAAAAACACAATTTTAATGAAATAATAAAATAAAGCTGAAAATTCCCACCTGCAATTCCATCAGCAGTTGCATCCTCGCCAGCCAATCTGGCGACGCCAGGTCTCCGGCCTCCCCTGTTCCATGTCCGTACATTCCGTTCCTGTTTCCGTTGCCGTTGCCAATTCCAGCCATGACGTTTCCAGTTCCGTTTCCCGTTCCGTCCGCCGTTCCGTTTCCGTTGCCGGCAACGGTTCCCTGCGCCGTGAGCAGCGCCGTGAGCTGCTGGACCAGTGCGTGGTTCGAGGTTTGAACCCCGCTCGTTCGCTGGTGAAGCTGCTGAAGGAGCTGCAGGAGCTGCATGCCGGTGGGCCCGCCCTCCTGCGCTTCCATGTACAAAAACTTCAGTTTCAGTTTCAGTTACAGTTTCAGTTTGGAAATTCAGTCTCAGTTTCAGAATCAGTTGCAGTTCCAGTTTGGAAATCCCTCTCATGTTTACTTGTCCCCTACTCACCACTATCCCTCTCTCTACCTCTCCCTTCCCTTCCAATCTCTCTCACTCGTGTTCTCTCCCTCTTTCTGCCCTCGTCGTCTCTCCCGCACTTCTCCCTCTCTCACACGCAACTGCTCTCCCTCCAACTCGCTTTTCCTCCTTCTCCCTCTCCCTTTCCTCCTCCCCCTCCCTGAAATACTGCCATCCTCTGCCTTTGAGAATTCAAATCAATCTCTCCGTCTCCCTCTCCCTCTCCCTCTCCCTCTCCTCTACGTCACTCCCACCTCCCCTCCCGTTTCCTACTCTCCCTCCCCCCCTCCACTCCTCCCCTCCTCTCTACCCTCTCTCCCTCTCCTTCTCCCTCTCTCCCACTCCTTCCCATTGTCCTCCCTCACATCTCTCTCTCTCCAGCCGTCACAACTTGCTCTATCGCTATCTCCCCCCCCCTCACCCCTCTTTCCTCCCTATTTCTTCGTGCCACGTGTCCCACCCCCCCATCAGGCCAATGAGCGGCCGTCACCTGGCACTGCTGCTGCAACTTTTGTAGAAGCAAAGCGCCGCCGAGGCCCGCCTGCCCCCCCTCCATCCTCTCTCCCACTCTCTCTCTCCCTCTCCCTCCCCCCCTCCCTCTCCCCCTCTCGCGACCTCTCTCTCTCCGTATCTATTCCTCCCTCGTTCTCACCCTCTCCCTCTTATCTCTCTCTCTCTCCCTCCCTCCCTCTCTCCCTCTGTCCCTCCCTCTCTCTCTCCCTCGGTCCCCTCTTCTCTCTCTCTCTCCCACTCTCCCTCCCTCTCTCCCACTCGCTCTGTCTTCGCGGCGTCGCCGATTCGCGGACGGCCACACGCTTTTACCGCCTCCCTCGGACGGACAGTCAAACATTTCATTGCTGCCCGTTTAGGTGCTGCCCAAATTATCGGGCAGGAAATAACATCTCCAAAGAAAATATTTCCCGAGCCAAACCAAAGCTCCTTTCGAGCCTCGGGCAACGATTTGGCAACGAGTTCTCAGTTTCGACGCTAATTCGAGCCTACTCCGGACCAGAATATAAACTTAAAAAAAAAGAAATTTTCAAATGTTTAATCTAACCGAAATCTCAATTTATTTTCAGAAAACTTTATACTACCTGCCCGAACAAGGTAGATAGTGGACTTTCTGTGACGCGCAGAAATGACGGAAAAGGCGGCAACGCAAAACGACAAAAGCCTTTGTCGTTTTTTCGTACAGTTTCGGTACATTTTTAATTTGTCCCAATCAGACAATTTGTCTTTTGTGCAATGTTTTCGACCAATCACATTCCTTTCCGGATCTAGCGGCCTAGCTATTCGACAATATCATTAACCGAATCAGGACAAAATGTCGGTGGCCCTGTCTTTTTGGGACCGACAATGATGACCCCCAACCATAGGCGAAAGCGCAGGTGGTGCGCAGATTTGACCACGTGGCGGGTGCTAGGGCTAACGTGGTAACTTGTCCCAAAACGACAAATACCGACCTACGCAATGATAACTTTTTGTCGGTCATATTGCACGTGTCGCACTTCCATTGCTCGCATTTACCATTGTAGGTTGTCCTCCGCCCAAAAGGTTGATACTGTACGAAAGACAATACGACAAACTGAGTTTACTCGGTCAATGTCCATACTATAGCCTGAATTCGAAAACGGGCAGGAACATACTTTCTAAAGCCTGCCCGTCGGTTGAGTTCTGGCATCCCATTGGCTGACACGTTTTTTTCCCACCGAATCTAACGGTCAGCCATCCCTCTCGAACGGGGCCAAAGTTTGTAAGATTCGCCGCGATTCCCGGAAGAATCTCGCCCTCAGGCGCAAACCGACGCGCCTCTGCTCCACGTGGCGCAAGCCGCCAAAACAATTGTAGTATTGTACGGACAGTGGATCTGCTCATGACGTAATTCTGTAACGTTTCTGGACCCGACAGAATCTGTTCGCTCAGCTTCTCTACTATGATTGGCCCACGTGGATCCCCTGATTCTGTTGGGATACGATTCGACAAGGTATTCTGTCGTTTAGTGGACTCTCAGAAAATTGCGGGTCAAGGTTTTCTCCTGAAGCGACACGCGTCCGCTGCTGCCTTGGAACTTTCCCAGTGTCGCCGCTGGCAGAAACTGTACGAACATATACGAATACGTACCTTCCATGTACGGCCCTTGCTATTCCGTTACTCCCCCTTGTCATTTTTCAACTCGCCAAATCTCCGAAGGGTTGCGCGTTTTGGCATCCTGCCGGCGCCGTACAATTGTCGGCGAAACCAAATGAATGTCTGAGCGGCCGTCGGCGGCCGGCCGGCGATTTCGACCGCTTGCGCCATGTTGGCATGTTGTTGTTGTTGTACTTGTACCGAATCCAATCAATGCAATCATCGCCTTTGACAAGAAGGCGCCCTAAGCAACAAGTTGTGGGCAACAAGTACATCCATGGGGCCATGAGGGCTGCCAGCGCGCCAGTCCGAATTTTGGGCACGTTTTTGTGTATGTAAGGGAAGGTGGGCCCGCTAGCTCGCGGCGAACCGTCACACATTGGACCGTACGGCGGCGGTCCCGCATGACGCATGCATGGTACGGCGCTAGAGGGACCGTAGGTCAAAGCCTAGTCTCGAGGCAAGGTCAAATCGTAGCCTCGTGACACGTGTGAAGTCTCACGTACGTCATACGACGTGTTGACGTAATTTTGTCGGCCGTACGGCCGAGTAAGACAAGTCATACGGTACTATTCATACGTCATATTGACGTCAGGAAAAACCTGGTTATCGACGAGAAACTCGGCTTTATGGGTCCGACACACGAGCGAACTAATGAACTAACTAACTAACGAACTAACCGTAATTAATAACCATAATTAATAGTTAATTATGTTTCTCCACGTTTCTGAAACGCCGTACGCGCAACTGCCGTCACATGTTCCGCGTAAAAAGCTGGTTCCATATGATGTCTGTTGGCCGTTGCGTTCCGTTTCTGTCGGCAAGGGATACGCTGAACTGGGAGTTCAAACTGTGAAACGGACGAACGGTTGGAAGTATCGCGGACGTTGGAATATACGGCGAGAGGAGGGAAAATTTCATTGAACTCGCGATGGCCGCTTCCTTCACACAGGAGAGGGGTTTGTAGGATTTTTAGGGCTTTAAGGGTTTTAGGGTTTTTAGGGCATTAAGGGTTGTAGGGTTTTGAGGGTTTTTAGGGTTTCAGAGTTAGTCCAGGCATGTACTGACTAGTCGACTGACTAAACTGTGCTCAGACATGAATGGTTAGCCAAAGTTAGTCAAGTTGCCTATACCTTCGAAAAAAAAAGTTCGTTTTCGAAACGGTGCCTTTGAATGACGGTAACGGTACAGTACATTTTGTCGACATCTATACTGTACTGTACAGTAGACCCCCCCAATATTTTCGCCATGGTTTCGGCAAATATTGGGCGAAAATATTGGGTAGCGAAAATATAAGGGTGCGTGTTAACAATAGGCGGGCAGTATTATATTAAAAAGTGGTTTTGGCAAATTCAGGGCGAAAATATTGGGGAGCGAAAATAAGAGGGGCGAAAATATTGGGGGGGTCTACTGTAGTTCCAAATTGTCATCCGTACACTCCTTCCGCCGAAGTCGTCGAGCCAATCCGACAAATGCAATATAGTACGGACGCGTTTTTTTTGTCACGTGTACGCCTGACGCTGAGCTGTCAGATCCAACAAACTTCCCCTTCGGAATCCGGCCGCCTTCGGTTCAAGCCTGGCCGACCAGGGTCCACTCGGCGGACTCTGACTCGCCCACGTGGAAAAGCCAAAAAGGCCGTACAGTTTGATCTGTCTGGAACTGTGTTGGACGAACACAATTTTCTTGGATTTACTTATTCCACGTGGCAGTTTTTGGTTGGTTCTCATTTCAAGGACTTTTTCCCCTCAACCTTCGTCGCATGCTTTTCATTTCGAGAATTTTTCTTTTGAATATGCCAGCTAAGCCCTATATTCGACCAATGTGTACACACCACGTGGATAAGTTATCAACGTGGCGACTCCTCATTGGATAAGACGCTTTGAACTTAAAGTTGTTGTCAGATTTCGCCAACCTTTTAAAAAATCAAAAAAAGTACTACGCAGCATCCTTGTTGTCATATCATCGAAGTTTTGATTCTGGTATAAAACTTAACGGCCAGTACTAATTCTGACGAGCCCCATTGTCCACACGTCCAGTACAGCGGACCCGGACACGCAATCTCGAACCGGTATGTTCCGTTCACACGCTGTGAGCGGACTGCGCCCGCCGTCGTTGTCCCGCATGCGCGCGCTCCGATCCGGCGGTCGCGGCCGCCGGAACGCTCCGCTTCGGCCGCTTCCCACCCCTCCGCCGCCTTATAAGGCCCCTCCTCCCTCTCTCTTCACTACCGCCGCCACTACCACTACTACCACTCCCACTCCCACTCCCACTCCCACTACCACTACCACTACTACTACCAGTACCACTCCCACTACCACTACCACTACCACTACCACTTCCTCTCCCACACCCACTACCACCCCTACACTACCACTTCGCTCCTGCTACCACGATCAAGGCTATACATTCTATTTCCTCTCGAATTACGCCTTCAAATATCGCAGGAAAGGAAGGAGGAGGTGGAAAAGCAGAGAGAGAGAGAGAGAGAGAGAGAGAGAGAGGGGGGAGGGAGAGTGGGAGCAGGCAGGGATGCCACCTGGGGGCTCGAGCGGGCGGCTGGGCCGTACGGCTCTGGCCGTGGGACTCTTCATATTCTATGCGGTGCTGCCAGCTGTCAGCTGCGGGGGTGAGCACGGCCGCAACCCGCATGCAGAGGGATCCGTACGGCGGGGTTTGAGATTTTTGAAGAGAGAGAGAGAGGGGGGATTATGGGGGGTAAGAAGCGGGTCAGGAAAGGAAGCTGGCTGAGAGAAAGAGAGAGAGAGAGAGGGAGGGAGTGGGAGTTTGTGCCTGCGAGAAACGCAGAGAGAGAGATAAAGAGAAAGAGAGAGAGAGAGAAAGAGAGGGGGAGGGGAGGGAGGGAGAGGGGGGGAGAGAGAGAGGAGATAGAGAGAGGGAGAGAGAGAGGGGGCACCTGACTTGAGAGAGAAATAGCAGAAGTCGTCGTGAAAAACTACCAACAACCATAAGAATATGTAACTCCTAAAAAAAAAGAGAGGAGGAGGGAGTAAACCCAAAAACCGTGACTTTGTTGACTCCCATGAATACCTTTTTTTTAACTCCGTTCACTCTGTTGACTTGGTTGACCTGGCTGCGCGTTCCGTACAGTCGCCGCCTTTGACGCGGCCCCCAATCCGGACCTCGCGGACCTCCCGGAGCCGCCCGCGCCCATCCCCACCTCCATGAAGGGCGGGGCCAACTTGACCCTTCGGAAGCCCACTACGGCAGGTGAGCACGCCACGTGGCAAACGACCATTGGCTACGAAAGTGACACGTCATTCTAGTCGCCACATGGCAAGCTGCCATTGGTCCAAACATGGACCCACGCACGCCACTATACAAAACTGAACACGGCTCGAACTTCGAAATCCTAAAACCTTCAAATGATGATTCTGATAACTTCAGAAACCCTACAGAGCCTGAAAGGCCTTGAACCCTACAAACGCCAAATCCTCGAACCCTGAACCCTGAACCCTAAAATCTTCAAATGTGGTGCAGATTCGGGGGACATTGACTTTTGCGACGACGAAGACTGCCTGGTGTCGGCGCTACTGGACGAAGTCCCGCTCATTCTGATCCTCAAGGACCTCCAGCTGAAGGGCGGCCGCCTCCCTGACGTCAACTACAGCGTCACCATCACCGGGGCCTGCCTCGACCCCTGCGAGATTCGCGGGGCGGGGAACTCCCAGGTGGGCCCCACACATACGTCATGTGACATCACCATAACATTTGATGACGTCAGCATATTATAGCCAATATACGTCATGAGCTTGACACATATATCGTGTGACGGTATCATTTCATTTGATGGCGTCAGCATGCTACGGCCAATTTACATCATGAGCTTGACATCTTGCCATCATCTCATGCCATGCTATGCCCTACAACCCTAAAAACCCTGATAATATATATCATGCCACTATTCCATACCATGCCTGCCATCATCATATCATCATCGGCTTTCATTTCGCCCATGCCTCATGCCTTATGCCATGCTATTCCATCACCATCCCCGATCCATCATACCCTCATAGGCTGTCCATGGCATGCCATGCTCATGCTGCCCCCCCATGCTATGCCATGCCATGCCGCCCCATGCCATACCATGCTCATGCCATGCCATCCAACCATGCCATGCCATCCCACACCCCAATATATGAAGCTAGCGCCTAACCAGCAGGGCGTCATCTCCCCCTGCAGATATTCTATGTGGGAACCAAGGGCCGCCTCACCCTCCAAGAGCTCCATATCACAAACGGGCACGCCATGGAGGGCAGCCATATTGAAGGAGGAGCCATTTACTTGGGGGGTGGAAGCACCCAGGAAGGAGAAGGAGGAGCCTATCTCACAGCTGTAAACGTGAAATTCTCTAACAACACAGCCAAGTTCAGAGGAGGAGCCATTTCCGTACAGCCCGACTCGACCGCCTACATTCGGAGCTGCTCCTTCTTCAACAACCGCGCTGAAGTATGCAGAGACTTCACATGAATGCAATCCCTAAAAACACTCAAAACCTTTAAAAATCCGAAAAACCCGAAAAACCTCTCGATGAAGATTTCGATTGCATATTGAGTTCTGAGAACCTTACAAACTGGGCGAGGGGTTTTGGGGGTTTTGCAGCCTGTTATGGATGGGCAAATCTCTATGGGAGGGGCTTTGTATGTGGGCTCCGGCTCTGCAAGGACCGGCGGGTGCGCGAGCGACAGCTGCGTGACGATTCAGGACTCCGTCTTTGTTCAAAACTTCGCCTCGTTCGGAGGGGCAGTCTTCGTGGACGACTCGCCCATGGACTGTGACAAGGTGAATAACAAAACTTCCCATGAAAAATTTCAATCTTTCTCTCGCTCTCCCTCTAATCACTTTCTGTCTCTCTAATCTCTCTCTCTCTAATCTCTCACTCTCTCTCTAATCTCTCACACCTCTCTCTCTCTTTCTAATCACTCTCTACTCCCTCTCTCTCTCTCTCTCTCTCTCTCGCACTTGACCAAATATAGTAGACATGTGCAGCTAACTCATTAAATACAATTGACTTACATTGAACTCCTTTTTTTTTCGGTTGTTTTTTTGGAGCAGAATGGCGGCGCGCACGCGGACTTTACCAACGTCCTGTTTTCCAAAAACAGAGCGACTTCGAACGGCGGAGCGGTCGACCTCATGTTCGGGGGAGGGGGCGCTTCCGGGTCCTTCAAAACTGTCGTTTTCCGCGATAACTCCGCGGGAGTGAGCTTCCCAAACCCTAAACCCTAAACCTTAATTCCATACAACCAGAACCAGGAAACTGCAAACCCTAATTCTGCAAACCGTAATTCTGCAAACCGTAATTCTGCAAACTCTAGTATTTTCTGGTTTTGGGGTCTCATACGGATTATCTTTTGATACATTTAAGGGTTACAGCATGCGTGCAAAACATGCAGGAAAACCCTAAAGTTGGAAACTGTTTGCAGGAATTTGGAGGAGCTGTTTCCGTTGAGAGGGGCTCTCCTTCAGGACGTGGGCCACAAGCTCTATTCTTCAAAAGCACATTTCAGAACAATACAGCGCAGGTGTGATGAAACACTAAGACCCTAATTTCAGAAAACCCTGAAAGCATAAAATACAGAGGAAAAAACTTAGGGTAAACATAAGATTTCCGAGCATAAGCATACGAAACATCAAAACTCAAAAATGAGCCGAAGAAAGCAACGAAAGTTCACAAGCAAATCTGACAAGGAAATCCTAACACTGGTCTCTCTCTCTCTTACTCTCTCTCTCTCCCTCTCTCACTTTCTCACTCTCTCTCTCTCTCCCCCCCCCTACATTTTTGGCTTCTTTGGCTTTATTTTGCTGGATTTCTACTATATGCAGCGTGGTCAAGCAGTGATGGCAGGAGCATGGAGCAATGTGACCTCTCAAAGAAGCTCATATTCACCCCCTTTCCTTCCCATTGAAGTGGAAGACTTTCTATGTGAAGGACTATGCAGTTTCTGTCCCGAAAATCTCACCGCTCCTCAATTGAAAGGAAACGGAACTGTGATCACGCGAGGTAAGAAAAAATGAAGAATATCCACTTGAAAATATAGTACAGAGTGTTCATTTCTTAACTAGCTTTCAAAGGAAAGGTCGTCTCTTTAACAAAATCTTGAAAACGACTCAATTGTGAATAAGCTGGTTGACGATCAATGTTTGCATTCTCTCTCTCTCTCTCTACCGCTTTCTCTCACTCTCTCTCCCTCTCCCTGTCTCCTCCTACTGTGCAGTAAACTGTCCGAAATCCGCTCCTCCTACACTCTGCAACTTCATTCCCAATCCATGCCAATCTCCACCTTCACCTCCTCCTCCCATGATAACAGATTACCCCCCACCACCTTCGGCACCTCTACCAACCCCCCCTGCTCGATCTCCCTCTCCACCTCCACCTTCTCCCCCTCCACCATCTCCCTCTCCTCCCCCTCCATCTCCCTCTCCTCCTCCACCATCTCTCTCCCCCCCTCCCCCATCTCCCCCTCCACCGTCTCCGTCTCCTCCACCTCCCTCACCCCCTCCACCATCTCCCTCTCCTCCTCCACCATCTCCCTCTCCTCCCCCTCCATCTCCCTCTCCTCCTCCACCATCTCTCTCCCCCCCTCCCCCATCTCCCCCTCCACCGTCTCCGTCTCCTCCACCTCCATCTCCCCCTCCACCATCTCCCTCTCCTCCCCCACCATCTCCCTCTCCTCCTCCACCATCTCCCTATCCTCCCCCACCATCTCCCTTTCCCCCTCCCCCACCATCTCCCCCTCCACCGTCTCCATCTCCTCCGCCTCCCTCTCCTCCCCCACCATACCCCTCGCCCCCACCTCCCTCCCCCCCTCCACCATCTCCCTCTCCTCCCCCACCCTCTCCCTCTCCTCCACCACCTCCCTCTCCTCCCCCACCATCTCCCCCTCCACCGTCTCCATCTCCTCCGCCTCCCTCTCCTCCACCTCCATCCCCCTCACCCCCACCTCCCTCTCCCCCTCCACCATCCCCCTCTCCTCCTCCACCATCTCCCTCTCCTCCACCACCATCTCCCTCACCCCCTCCTCCCTCGCCTCCTCCCTCGCCTCCTCCCTCGCCTCCTCCCCCATCTCCCTTCCCCCCTCCCCCCTCTCCTCCACCACCATCTCCCTCACCCCCTCCTCCGTCTCCTCCTCAACCATCCCCCTCTCCTCCCCCACCATCTCCCTCTCCTCCCCCACCATCTCCCTCTCCTCCCCCACCCTCTCCCTCTCCTCCTCCACCATCTCCCTCCCCCCCTCCCCCTTCTCCCCCACCACCGTCTCCGTCTCCTTCGCCTCCATCTCCTCCTCCTCCATCTCCCTCGCCCCCACCGCCCTCCCCACCTCCACCATCTCCCTCTCCTCCTCCACCGTCTCCCTCTCCTCCTCCACCATCTCCCTCTCCTCCTCCACCATCTCCCTCCCCACCTCCGCCCTCTCCACCTCCTCCGCCTCCTTCACCCCCTCCCCCATCTCCCTCTCCCCCTCCCCCATCTCCCTCCCCCCCTCCCCCATCTCCTCCACCACCATCTCCCTCTCCCCCTCCCCCATCTCCTCCACCACCATCTCCCTCTCCCCCTCCCCCCTCTCCTCCACCACCATCTCCCTCACCCCCTCCTCCGTCTCCTCCTCAACCATCCCCCTCTCCTCCCCCACCATCTCCCTCTCCTCCACCACCCACCCTCTCCCTCTCCTCCTCCACCATCTCCCTC
The DNA here is from genome assembly GCA_037447605.1 of Zygnema circumcarinatum. Taxonomy (NCBI): domain Eukaryota; kingdom Viridiplantae; phylum Streptophyta; class Zygnematophyceae; order Zygnematales; family Zygnemataceae; genus Zygnema; species Zygnema circumcarinatum. Next base: position 226,644 of record CM074823.1, read on the forward strand.
CCCCCCTCCCCCTTCTCCCCCACCACCGTCT
>CM074823.1:234174-237191 GCA_037447605.1 Zygnema circumcarinatum
AAAATTTTGAGTTTTGGGGTTTTGGGTTCTTGAGTTTTCCGAATTATAAGGGTTTTCTAAGCTTTGCTTTCTGCTTTGGATTTTTTGGGTTTGACGTCAAAGTGCTTTAAAATTTTAGGGTTTGCAAGATTTAAGTTTTAAGGTTCGCGGCTTTTCCACTTTCAGGAGAAAGATTTTGGGGTTTGTCCGATTAATAAGAATACTGGAAACTGATTTCCAGAACATTCTGGGTTTTCAGTAAAGCGTTTTCGGGTTTTTATGGTTTTTAGGGTTGTCCGCCCTCCCCACTGCCCCCAAGGTCTCGACCTCCCTAAATTTTAACCCCCCTCTCTCTCTCTTTCTCGCTCTCTCTCTCCCACCCTCCCTCTCCCTCCCTCTTTCTCTCTCTCCCTCCCCCTCTGTCTCTTTTTTTTCTCTCTCGCTTTCTCTCTCTCCCTCTTCCTCTCCCTTTCTTTTCTCTCTTTCTATCTCTCTGTATCTCTCTCTCTCTCTTCATCTTTCTCTCTCCCTCTCTTTCTCTATCTCTATCTCCCTCACTATTTCCCTCTCTATTTCTCTTTCTATTTCTTTCTCTGTCCCTCTCTCCCTCTTCCCCCTCTCTCTCTATCTCCCTCCCTCCCCCTCTCCCTCTCTCTCTCTCCCCATCCCCCCCCCTCTCTCTCTCTCACTCTCCCTCCCTCTCTTTTTCCAGGGCGGTTCTCAGTTCAACGGCTACACGGGCATTTTCGACGACCTTTTGAAGGACAAGGGAGGCGCCAAGTACAGCGTCGCACGTGCGAACTTCGACAAAAAAGAGTCGGAGGAAACGAGGGCGGGAACGGAGACAATTACGGAAACGGGCAACGATTGGGACGGAAATGAGGAGGAGAAGGGGAAGAAGGTGAAGGGAGGAGGGGCGAAAACTGAGGTGGGTCTCTCTCTCTGTCTCTCTCTCTCTCTCCCTCTCCCTCTCCCTCTCTCTCTCTCTCCCCTCTCTCCCTCTCGCTCCCTCCCTCTTCCTCTATCTTTTCCTCCCTCTCCTTCCACCTCGTGTTTGCATGCCCCACCCGCTTCCTTTCCCTCGCTTCTCCCTTCCCCTCCCTCTATAGCCTTCTCTCTCTCTCACACACATACACTTCTCTCCCTCTTTCCCCATCCCTCCCCTCCCTCTCTCTCTCTTCCCCCCCCTCTCTCACTCCCTCTCTCTCTCCCGCCCCTCTCTCTCTCGTTTCTGTGATGTAACTATGGCTTATAACCTTGGCGGTTGCAGAAACAAGCGAGCGAGACCCCTGGTTGTGGCTGTGTACTTCTTTAAATCGGCAAATTAATTCTTTTTCTCGGGCAGAAGTTGGGGCTCGATAAAAAACTGACCGGAAAGGAAAACAAAAGCGAAAAATAAAAGAAGTGAAATAAAGGTTCTTATGAAGAACCTTTGTTTGCAGTGAAAATTTTCGGCAGAAATAAAAGTTTTTATTTAGGAAGGACTTGAATAATTGAAGAGGAGAATGGGGGGCTGTAACTGGAATAAGATTTCTTTGTGTTTTGAGTTAAATGCTTGAGAAAGAAATAGAAAATGTTTTAGGTTTGATGGGAGTATGGAGGAGATAAAGAGGGAGAGGGAGAGGGGGAGGGAGAGGGAGTGGGAGAGAGAGGGAGACGAAGAGGAGAGGGGGAGAGAGAGAGTGAGGGAGGGAGGGAGAGGCGCAGTGCAAACGACTGTTGCATGGGGGATTCGGCAAAGTTAAAAGTGAACAATGTATAAAGGTTTCGTTTTTATTGAATGACTCTATTTTCTTTTTGCATATATTTTCACTCTTCTTTCTTTCCCTTCGTCCAATGATTGTTTCGGCGCGGATCCTCTGACTCCAAAAGATAACTCTGATGATTCACGACTTGTCAAAATTAAGACAAATTTGAACTCTGTTCAAAGTCAGTTGTTGACTTTGTGTAACTTAACCGGGAGGCGAGTTCCCAAAGAGGGAGAGTGGGAGAGAGGGAGAGAGGAAGAGTGGGAGAGTGGGGGAGAGGGAGAGTGGGAGTGGGGGATAGGGAGGCAGAGAGTGGGAGAGTGGGGAGAGGGAGGGAGAGAGAGAAAGAGTGGGAGTGGGGGAGAGGGAGGCAGAGGGGGAGGGGGAAAGAGAGAGTGGGGGAGAGGGAGGCAGAGGGAGAGAGAGAGTGGGGGAGGGAGGCAGAGAGTGAGAGTGGGAGAGTGGGGGAGAGTGAGGCAGAGGGAGAGGGAGAGTCGGAGAGTGTGGGAGAGGGAGGCAGAGGGAGAAAGGGAGAAAGGGCGAGTGGGGGAGAGGGAAGCAGAGAGGGATAGTGGGAGAGAGGGTGGCAGAGTGGGGCGGGAGAGAGAGAGAGAGATAGGCACGACTTTATTATGTAAAAAAAATCGAACAGAACCATGAAGAAGAAAGGGGAAAGAATGCGTTTGGACCTAAAAAAAAATCGGTAAGCAACCTAAACGAAAAACCTCATCTCAGCCGTCCATCCGCTCATTCCAATCGACCAATCGCAGCCGTCGGATCGACCCCACTGCCTCATCTTTCTACTAGTCGTCGTCGTCATCAGAATCAGTACTCAGCCCTCCTCTCCGCACACTGCGGGAGGCCTCTCCCTTCGCCCTTTGCTGAGCACTGTTTCCGTCTTCAAGCAGGACTCCCCCCTTCACCAACCTTCTTTCCAAAACTTCCGTCGGAAAATCGTCTTTACCTCCCAACTGATCGAAACCCACCTGCGGAAAAACCAAAAACCAAAAACCAAAAACCAAAAACTAAAAACTAAAAGCAAAAACTAAACAACCAAGAAACTCAAAAACTTGAAACTGAAAATTTAGGCTAGAAGCTCAATTGGCCAAAACCCCAAAAAACAGAAATCCCAAAAAACTAGAAACTCAAAATTCAGAAGACCTGAAATTAAAAAAACCCAGAAAGTCAAATACTCATGACCGCGAGAGAGAGAGTGGGAAAGAGGGGGAGTCGGAGGGAGGCAGGAAGAGGGGGGAGGGCGGAAGGGGGAGGAGGGGGGAGGGGGAGAGG
>CM074823.1:246254-265366 GCA_037447605.1 Zygnema circumcarinatum
AGCTCTCTCTCTCTTTCTCTCTCTCTCGTTATCACTCTCTCTCTCTTTATCTCTCTCTCCTCTCTCTCGCTCTGTCTCTCGCTCTCTCTCTCTTTTCCCTTCTCTCCCTCTCTCTCCCTCTCTCTTTCTCTCTCTCTCTCTTTCTCTCTCTCTCTCTCCCCCTCTCCCCCTCCCATACCTTTCCCTATTCTCTTCCTTCAAGACCACCCTTTGTCCGAACCTGCTCTGTTCTCTGTCTTGCCTCTCCCCGTTCTGTAAAACTGAATTCAACGCATTTCCCCGTTCCATGCTTCCGTTCAGGGCGCGTTCTACCTCTTCCCGGACGTCTCATCTTATTACGGCTCCGAAGCGGAGGGATTTGGACCAATCACAGACAGCGATAGCATGTGCCGCTATTTGTTAGACAGAGCCCAGGTGGGTCCCCTCTCTCTCCCTCTCTCCCTCTCTCCCTCTCTCTCTCTCCCTCTCTCCCTCTCTCCCTCTCTCTGTCTCTCCCTCCCTCCCCATCTCTCTTCCACTCCCTCTCCCTTCCTCTCTGCCTCCCACTTTCTTTCCGTCTCTATTGCCCTGGGCCCTCTCCTCTCTCTCCCCTCTCCATCTCTCCTACTGCCTCTCCCTGCCTCCCCTCACTTCCCTCTCCTCCCTTCCTCCCTTCCTCCCTTCCTCCCTGCCTCTCCCCAACTCAACTTTCTCTCCCGCTCTCTGCTTCCCCCAACCCCTTCCCTCTCGCCCTTTCCCTCCGCTCTCCTCTCCTCCCCTCCCTCCCCCACTCCATTTCTCTCTCCCTCTCCCCGTCCCCCCCTCCCTCCCCTCTCCTCCCACTTTCCTCCCTGCAACCATCCATTCCTTTTCCCCACCCTCGTTCTCCCTCTCTCCTTCACTCTCTCCCTCTCTCTTTCCTCTCTCCCACTCTCTCCGTTTCCCACTTTCTCCCACTCTCCCTCTCCCTCTCCCTCTCCTTCACCCGCCCTCTCCCTCTCCCTCTCTCGCCCTCCCTCTCCCTCTCTCTCTCTCTCTCCCTCTCTCTCCTCTCCTTCACCCTCCCTCTCCCTCTCCCTCTCTCTCCCTCCCTCTCCCTCTCTCCCTCTCCCTCTCGCTCCCTCTCCTTCACCCTCCCTCTCTCTCTCCCTCCCTCTCCCTCTCTCTCCCTCTCTCTCCCTCTCCTCTCTCCCGCTCTCCTTCACCCTCCCTCTCCCTCTCCTTCACTCTCCCTCCCTCTCCCTCTCTCCCTCTCTCCCTCTCTCCCTCTCCTTCACCCTCCCCTATCTCCCCCTCTCTCTTCCTCCCTCTCCCTCCTGCTCCCTCTCCCTCTCTCTCCCTCCCTCTCCCTCCTCTCCCCTCTCATGCGTTTGTCCTATTGCAGGTCGCCCTAGTCCCCGGAGAGGCCTTCGGAGCCCCTGACTGCATCCGCATTTCCTATGCGGCCTCGTTAGAAAATCTGCAAATTGCGACGGAACGGATAACGGAGGCCCTTTCCATGCTCCGCCGGCCGGCCGCCAAAGGGCTGCCTTAGAAACGCAATTTTTTGCAAACCCTAATTCCAAAAAGTATTTGTACCCCAAGTTATGAACTTGGTTTCGAGAAATGTGATTTAACTATGTGTCTTTTTGACAGAGAGATGGAGAGATGGAGAGGGTCTTGAACCCTGAAAAAATTTTGTACTAAGGAAATCTATAAACCCTAACAAAGAATTCAAAAAATTTCAAGCCTTTCTATGGTTCAAGTTAAGAACTATTTAGCGCTAAACTGAGAATCACATAATTACGTCATCTATAACTGAATAGCATATAAATAGAAAAAAATTACATAGAAATTGGTCCCAAAATTGTCACTAAAAAAAATTGTTCAAACTCGGAACCCAATATCAACTTAATTCATTATTTTTCTGGAAGTCGGTTTCAACCGCGAAACCAGGTTTCTGGTTTTTCCCCAAAAACCCGGTTTGCACTTTTCAACTCTCCCTCTTCAACATCCCTTTTCAAATTTAACATTTATGGCTTCAAAATCTATTTTTCGACGCTATACCCCATTTAGACCCGTCCGTTGGCCCCCTTCAAACTTATTTTTTGCCTGAACCACATTGTACCAAAAGTCAAAGGGGTACCTATAGACCATTTGTACCCCTTTGACCGTTTGTCGTTACTTAGGGCCCGCCCTGTCGCGCCCTTCAAATTGGCCGCGCTTTCATTTCCGTTCAAGAGGAGCGCTCCGGCGGGCAGGTCTGAAATTTACCGGTGGGTTCCGGGCAGGAGACAAACTTTACTCTTCCGGTGACGGGCAGGAGACGAAACGTCTCGATTGGAGTACGGCCAAGCGTCGATTTTCAGCTCGGTAGCATCGGACAGGCGCGCGGTCAGGTAAAAAACATTTCAGTTGACCACGGGCAGAGAAATGAAATTACGGCTTCGCTCTCGCGCGCTCGTCCTCCCTCTCCCTCTCCCTCTCCCTCTCCCTCTCCCTCTCCCTCCCGCTCTCGCTCCCTTTCCCCTCTCACTCCCTCTCCCTATGCCTCTCCCATTCACCCTCACCCTCTCTCACTCTCCTTCTACCTCTCCCTTTCCCTCTCCCTGTCCCTTTTCCTCCCTTCCCCTTCCCCTTCTCCTTCCCCTCTCTCCCACTCCCACTCCCTCTCCCTCTCCCTCTCCTTCTCCCTTTCCCTCTCCCACTCCCTCTACCTCTCCCTCTCCCTATTCCTTCCTTTTCCTTCCCCTTCCCCTCCCCTTCTCCTTCCCCTCTCTCCCACTCCCTCTCCCTCTCCATCTCCCTTTCCTTCTCCCTCGTCCTCCCTTCCCCTTCCCCTTCCCCTTCTCCTTCCCCTCTCTCCCTCTCCCTCTCCCTCTCCCTCTCTCTCTCTCCCCCCACCCTCTGTCTTCCTCCCGCATTCTGCAATTACTTTTCATGTCAGTTTTTGATTCATTTCTCCGTTTTACTGAACTTCTGCAGACATGGAGACATCCGCAGCGAGTGATTTCCGCCCAACCGGAGTTGAGAATTTCACAAATCCAAAGTAAAAAGCAAAACTGCAACCAACACCATTTTCAGAAACCCTAAAAACCAATCGCCTGCTATCAAAATAAAATGCATGCAACTTCAGTATAAACTGAAACGGAAACAGAACTGCATAGAACATCGATTGGAACGGAAACAGGTAAAACCCAATAAAACGGAACGAAATGGAATTGAACGGAACGGAACGAAACGGAACGGAACGGAACGGAACGGAATTGAACGGAGCTAGCTCCTTCACAAAGCACACTAAATTTTCGATTTTTTCTTTCTAACTTTCTTTTTTTTGTTTTTTTAACAGGGAATGCATGGAAGATGACGTGGATTTTGGGCTCCGCGAAAGGCGGTCGTCTCTTTCCGCCATTAAAACTTTTTCCCTTTTTGGACCGAACAGTCCACGTGCCCTCCGGGAAGGCGACGATGCGGAAAACGACAAGACTGGAAATGAGGAAGAAGACGAAGAAGAAGAAGAAGACGACGAAAGTCGGGAAAAATCGAATTATTTCGATACTGAACAAATTTTGAATGAATTTCTTTCCGAGAATATCGACGAGAACTTTTTTAAAGACGAGAATTCTGAAGTGGATTTGAAAGGGAAATCTGAGGCGAATTTTCCGGAAAATTTTAATAACAAAAATGGTCCCTATCGGCACCGAGCTATAAGTCGGTGCAGTCTTTCAATGGCGAATTCTTTTTTGGATCGGACCGTCTCCAGATCCCGCCATTCAAGTGCGTGATAAAAATTTAGGAAAAAAATCTAAATTTTTAATTTTTAGTCATTTTTCCTTACGTTTTGAAACAGTTTCTACATTTACTTAATTGATTCTTTTCGTTTTCTGAATCTGAATCTGGTTTTTTTTTTTTACACAGGTAATTCACTCTATGCAGCGCTCTCAGCCCCTTCGGCGGCCAATGCACAAAATTCCGAAAAGGAAGTCGAAAATTTTACTTCCATTGAAACGGATTTACCGCCTCCGTTCAGTTCAACGGATTTCCGTAAAATGGAAACCCCGATCAGTTCCCGTACATTCTCTCCCTCGCGGCTCTCCCGCTCAAGCGGAAGCTCCTCGGATGCTTCCGAAAGTGACCGTTACGACCCCCACGTTCTCTTCCCCCCAAACGCAAAATTTGATTCGAATTCAGATTTGAATTCAAATTTGAATTCGAACTTCGACTTGTATCCGACCGTTGATCCCGATTCCACTTCAAATTTTCTCTCAAATTTCGATCCAAATGATGCCAATGAAAATGACGATGGCGATGTCGATGATGACGGCAGCGATTCCTGCGAATCCGAGGAAGGAGAGCCAAGTTTAACTCAAGTTTCCGTAGACGCATATTTTGATCCACAAATTAATCTGGTCGGTGGATCCGAAATCAACCCTCAAAGAGGTGGATCCCGCAGAAACAGCTCGACGGAGAGATCCGGATCCACCCTCTCCCTGGATCCACAAGTTGATCCATCCACGACGGAAGGTAATAGAACCGTTGATCCCACATCCAGTTCTTCGTCTCGTCCACCCACGCCCCCCCAACGCCGAACTTCCTCGACTGCTCCTCCAACGGAGTATTCAACAAATTTATGCACATGTAACGCGGCCTAAACCCCACTCACACACTTGATCCAAACATTCCAACCGTTGACCTCATCCACTTTCCTGAACCCTCATTCCACCTCCATCCCTGCCCCCTCCTTTCCTCAGTTCCGTTTTCTGTTCCTTTGTTCTCTGTTTCTGTTCCATCCTCAGTTTCACTATCTTCCATTCCATCCTCGTCAGTCCCGTCCTCAGTTCCGTTCCCCGTTTCGTCCTCCATTCCGTCCCAACTTCCACCGCCGACGGCGTACGGCCTCAACGGACTACGGAACGACAACGGAACAGCAACGGTTCTGGGCGCCATAGAACCCGAGCCCGTCCGGCGCCGGAGCCGGCTCTCCAGCGCGTGCGAGGACGCGCCCGCCGCCTTCCTCTGCCCAATCACGCAGGAGCTCATGGCGGATCCGGTTCTGGTGGGAACGGGCCAGACCTACGAACGGAGCTCCATTCAGAAGTGGCTCAGTCAAGGGCACCGTACATGTCCTGTCACGGGTGAGTTGGGGGGGGGGGGGGGGTTATACTAGCAATTAGTTTTATTGATAAAGTTCATTTAGTTTTGAATTGAGTTTTTCACTGGACCTTAAAGCTCTATCTTCAAATGTTGAACCCTAAACCCTATTCCCGTCCCTCAGGCCTTCCCCTGTGCTCGGTGGCGCTCCTCCCAAACTACGCCCTACGACACGCCATCCAATCGTACGCCGCCACGCGTGCGATCCCTCTCAAGGAGCCCGAGGCGGCGCCAGCGCAGACAGCCACTCATTACCTGCCACGTGGAAGTGTGGTAGCACGTGACACCCACGTGGCAGGCGTGGGCGCTCTCTGGGGGCGGAGTGTTCCCGACAGGGAGTCCCCGGCCATGGTTGCCGTTGGGATGCTTTTTGGGGGGACAGCGGAGGAGAAGGTGAGGGACTCAACAATGTTTACGGCTCCCCTCTCATATAACCCTAAACCCTGAACCCTAACCCTAAACCCTAAACCCTAAATCCTGAACCCTGAACCTTGGACCCAACCCTTCTTCCCCACTAGGACGCCGCCCTGGACACCCTCTGCCAGCTTGCGAGCAGCGCCGGCGAGGAGGGCCGCGCCGCCATAGTTTTGGCAGGCGGCGTGGCGCCCCTCCAGGCCGCCATGGCCTCGGCGATGGCGGCGGAGGGCGCCGGCGGCCATGCAGAGCGCGCCGCGCGGTGCGTCCGCTTCCTCTGCCGCAGCAACGACAGCTTCATTCTCCATGCGGCCTCGGGGGCCATTCCGTTCCTGGTTAAACTGGTGGACAAGGTACGTGGAAAAGCGGGCATGGAACGGGGAGAGGGGATTTGGGGGGCGAACTGAGGATCTGGATCTTTGGAGATTCTACACGTGTGATGTATACCAAAATAGAATCTTAATGATTTTGATTCTGTTGACGGGCATCAATGATTGATCCAAAGGTTCTCTGGATGTGCGCGTTGCATTCTCCCCCTCACAAAGATTCTTTCTCTTGGAGGAATCTATTCGAATCTAGAAAGGATTCGTATGAGATTCTGTCAGACATTACTCCCCAGTCCGAGAAACCCTATTCATTTCCATATCTTTGAGATTCTCTTGCGTATATTTAAGATTCGATGAGCTTTTAACCTGTACGGCGCAGGGCTCCCCGGCGGCGCGCGAGGCGGCGGCTGGCGCGCTGGTCAATTTGTCGGCGAAAGCCGACATAAACAAGGTGACGATCGCGGCCGCGGGCGGGGCGGCACCGCTTGTCCGCATGCTGTCGGTGGGCCCGGGCGGGCGCGACGTGGCGGCCGCCGCGCTCTGCAATCTGGCGGCGGAAGACGACAACCGGACGGCCATCGTTGCGCTGCGCGCGATCCCACCGCTCATCAAGGTAGGGAGTACCTAATTGTAATTAGTTTCTATTTTTTATTCATTCGGGCAGGCTAGAAATTCAGCGGACGTTCGCGATTGGTCGAATGTTTAAAAAATGTCGAGCATCGGCTTTATGTTTGTAGTTTTTGAAGTTTTTTCGCTTTTTTGTTTTTCGGGCAGCTGGCGGCGGAGGGGAGCGTGCCGGGCGGCGGCGAGTACGCGGTGCACGCGCTCGGCAGCCTCGCGTGCAACAGCGCGAACAGCTCCGAGGCGATCATCAGGGTGGGGACCCTTGAACCCTGAACTCTGAACCCTGAACCCTAAACCCTGAACCCTGAACCCTAAACCCTCGACCCAAAACTCCAGAACACCCCTGAACCCTGAACGCCCTGAACCGTGAACCCTGAACCCTCAACCCTCAACCCTAAATCCTGAACCTTAAGACCCAACCCTTAACCTAAAAAACCCTGAACCCTGAATTCCAAACCCTGGACCCCGAAACCTGAACCTCAATCCTGAACCAAATTTTCATATGACCCAATTCCCTGTTCACTTTCTTTCCTCAGTTCCGTTCACCGTTCCGTTACACATAACGCTTTTCCGTGTATCCGTACAGGCCGGCGCCATCCCCGTCCTCCTGGCCATGGCGGCCTCCGCCAACTCGTGGGGCGAGGAGGCCGGCAGCCGCGCCCTCCGCAACCTCGCTGCCACGTCAGCACCCCTCGTCCTCGCCGCCATGCAACCAATCGGCGGCCTCGCCACTCTCCGCCGATTGGTCGAATTCGGCTCCGCACGTGCGGCCGACGCCGCTACTTCCACCATCCAATTACTGAACGCTGCCCATCTCGGTCATGGAGCAGCACATGGAACAGCGTCTAACGGGATTTTCGACAGATTTCTACATAGAAACCCGGTTCCGCCTCCGCCGGGGCCGCCGCGGTCGCGGTCAGCAGCTTCTGCGGAGTTTCACATGTGGAGCCGTTTTGTTACGCGTCGCAGTTCAACGGGATCCGCCGATGGAACGGCAGTTCTGGCAGTTCAGTCGAGACACGGAACAGCCATTCCATGGGCGGCTCCAGTTGGAAATTCCAGTTCCAGTTCGATTTCGCCCATGTATCCGGCGGGGCCGGAACGGCCAACGCCGCGATCCACGGGACAGCTGGCCGTTAGAACGGCGGCCCAACAGGGAACGATGCTGCCACGTCATCACTTCTCTGCTTGAAGATTTCGAATGACGACGTTTCTCGCCACTTTGTTGTGCCTTTAGGACTTCTGGAGTTTAGGGAATTAGGATTAAAGGTTTTTTAGGTTCGAGGTTTAACGGATTTAGGGTTTAGGGTTTAGGGTTTTGAGGGTGTATTAAAATATTAAGGTTTCAAGATTTAGGGTTTAGGGAGTCGAGATTTAGAACTTTTGGGGTTTAGGTCCAAAGGAAGTGGCATTGATCTCACGATGGCAATGCCATCACATGGACTTAATCAATATGGGGAACCACAAGGAATTGATCGCAAAGGGGAACTGAGGACCAGTAAAAAGGGGGGGTTTAGAGTTTAGAGTTTGGGATTTAGGGTTTAGGGTATTAGGGTTTTTCCTCTTGAGAGCTTTGAGATTCTCAGCGCTTGTTTTAGGGTTTCTTTGAGACGATTTTTAGTTTAGAAAGGTTTTGCGGAAGTTACGGGGTGATAGAAACCACGAAAATTCTTTCCCAACGATTTATTTATTCATTTATTTTTTCACCCAATTCTCTCTCCTCAACACCAAAAGTTTCTGCACGACCCAATTAAACAAAAAAAAAAAAAGGGAAAGAAAGGACTTCAATTTTCTACGACCACGCTTCGATTACAAACCTCCCGAGCCGCTGCAGCTCGAGGAGCCACGTGGCGGCCTGTGATTGGCTCATTCGGCCCTCTGTCCGAACCACATCCTCCAATGCCGCGGTGACACCTGTCGGCATCTTATTGGCCGACCCCGCCACGTACACGGCCGCGCCTGATTGGAGGAGAGCCCAAACCTTCGAACTCTGCTCGCGAATTCTGTGCTGAACGTAAACCTGCGAAGATGCGAAATTTTTTTATTAAAGAAATTAAAAGAGGGCACAATTGAAAGAGTAAAGAAAATGGGGGAGAGGATAAGGATGGGGGTATGTGGGGAGAAATGTATTGATTTGGGGGGAGGGGGAGGGAGAGTGGGGAGGGGGGGAGAGGGAGGGGAGGGGGGAGGGGGAGAGGGAGGGAGGGGAGGGGGAGAGGGAGAGAGAAAGAGAGGGAGAGGGAGAGAGGGAGGAGGGGAGAGGGAGGGGAGGGGGAGAGGGAAGGGGGAGAGAGGGAGAGAGAGGGAGAGTGGGAGAGAGAAAGTTAGAGAGGGAGAGAGAGGGAGAGGGAGAGGGAGAGGGAGAGGGAGAGGGAGAGGGAGGGAGAGAGAGAAGGAGAAGGAGAGGGAGAGAAAGGGAGAAAAAGGGAGAGGGAGAGAGGGCGAGTGAGAGAGAGGAAGAGAGAGGGAGAGAGGGAGAGGGAGAGAGAGGGAGAGAGAGGGAGAGGGAGAGGAAGAGAGAGGACGAGGGCGAGGGAGAGAGAGAGAGAGGGAGAGAGAGGGAGAGCGAGGGAGAGGGACAGGGAGAGAGGGAGAGGGACAGGGAGAGAGAGAGAGGGGGAGAGAGGGAGAGAGTGCGAGAGATAAAGTTAGAGAGGGAGAGAGAGGGAGAGGGAGAGGGAGAGGGAGAGTGAGGAGGAGAAGGAGAGGGAGAGAGAGGGAGAGAAAGGGAGAGGGAGAGGGAGAGGGAGAGGGAGAGGGAGAGAGGACGAGAGAGGGAGAGCGGGAGAGAGAGACCTTGCGTTCTTGGTCTCGCGAAAACGCCACAAAGAATCCACCTCCCTTCTCCTCTTCCAGCACTCCCCCAGGACACGTGTAAGCCTTCCATTCGTCCCGGTACAAAAAATCTTTCGATTCGTTCCGGCACCCGAAAAAAAAGAGATTTGGGGCAGCGATTTTTTTTTCCGCCAAGGAAGCCGCGGAAGGTTCCCCTGATTCTTTTTCAAAAAATTGCTTTTTTTGAGCTGCCCGATCCGCCAAAAAAGATCGAAAAGGAGCGCATCCAGTTCCCGGGCCGACCAAAATAAGAGGTATTTCGGGGGGAGGGAGACGGAGGTAGCCTTTTGATACCCATATTGGGACGGTTCCTGGAGAGAGAGAGGGAGAGGGAGAGGGAGAGGGAGAGAGGGGGAGGGAGGGAGGGAGGGAGGGAGGGAGGGAGAGAGAGAGAGAGAGAGAGAGAGAGAGAGAGAGAGAGAAAGTGAGAGAGGGAGAGGGAGTTTGTGCCTGTGGGAAACGCAGAGAGAGAAAGCGAGAGAGAGAGAGGGAGGGAGGGAGAGGGAGAGAGGGGGAGGGAGAGAGAGAGAGAGAAAGAGGGGGCACCTGAGTTGGGGTCCATCTGAGCCAGCCAATTGGAGCACAGCCCTCGGATTTGGCGCTTGTACGGAGTCTGCCACGTCAGCACCGCCACCGTGACTGCCGCGCGGCGACACGTGGCGCGTTGAGAGGAGGAAATGGAGAAGGCGCGAGGACGGAGGCGAGGGAGGGAGGCGAGGAGGTGCGGGAGAGGGGGGAGGGAGGAGGGGAAGTCCTGGAGGACCTGGGGGAGGGAGGGGGGGAGGAGAGGGAGAGGGAGGGAGGGGAGGGAGGAGAGGGAGAGGGAGGGGAGGGAGGGAGGGAGGGAGGGAGGGAGGGAAAGAGGGAGGGAAAGAGGGAGGGAAAGAGGGAAAGAGGGAGGGAGGGAGGGAGGGAGGGAGGGAGGGAGGGAGGAGGGAGAGGGAGGGGAGGGAGGGAGGAGGGAGGAGAGGAGAGGGAGGGAGGGAGGGAGGAGAGGGAGAGGGGAGGAGGGAGGGAGGAGGGAGGGGAGGAGGGAGGGAAAGAGGGAGGGAAAGAGGGAGGGAAAGAGGGAAAGAGGGAGGGAGGGAGGGAGGGAGGGAGGGAGGGAGGGAGGGAGGGAAAGAGGAAAGAGGGAGGGAGGGAGGGAGGAGGGAGGGAGGGAGGGAGGGGAGGGAGGGAGGGAGGGAGGGAGGGAGGGAGGGAGGGAGGGAGGGAGGGAGGGAAGGATGGGGGAGGGAGGGAAGGATGGGGGAGGGAGGGGAGGGAGGGAGGGAGGGAGAGAGAGGAGGGGAGGAAGGAAGGATGGGGGAGGGAGGGAGGAGGGAGGGAGGGAGAGAGGGAGGAGGGAGGGAGGGAAGGATGGGGGAGGGAGGGAGGGAGGGAGGGAGGAGAGGGAGGAGGAGGGAGGGAGGGGAGGGAGGGGAGGGAGGGAGGGGAGGGAGGAGAGGGAGGGAGGGAGGGAAGGAGACAGGAGTGAGAGAGGAGGGGGGCCGAGAGGAAACGGAGGGAGATAGTGAGATAGATTCACCTCTAAAAAGACAAATAGTTAACGAGTACTGAGCCACATGGAACAGTTGAGGAGGTCTGAACTTGAACTGACCTCCAACACGGAACGCCGTTCCCGTTGGTTGTAACGGAAAAGGTCGTCCCTCCCTTCCGCCGTTGCGAAGAACTGAAGCCGTTCGCGTTCACGCTCCTCTGTTGCGAAATGGCTTAAGATCTTCACGCGCAAAAAAAAAAAGAAAAACAAGAAAAAAAAAAGAGAAGAAAAGAAAAATGGACGATGAGAAGCTTGTTTGAGTTTTACTTGTTCACTCTTTCTTACTTTTTGCGATTTATTTTGATTTTGATTTTTTTTAATACTAGGAAAATACCTCAAAAAAGTATCTGTTAGGAGACGCCGATGCTACGTCCAATGTGGCCGTGACAAGTGTCACCAAGCGGACTGGCAGAATTTTGTTTTGAGGATTTTCTGAGAAGTTTTTTTGCTGACCGTGTTGCTCTTGCAGCCAATCAGCAGCCTCCACCTGAACAAGAAATGAATGAGGAAAAAAAAAAGGAAGATTAATGCCCTTCGTAGACCGTTGAAAACCCTAAACCCGAAACCCTACATCCCTAACCCTAAACCTAAACCCTAAATCGTAGACCATAAACCCCTAACACTAAACCCTACACCCTTAGCCCGAAATCCTAAACCCCGAACCCAAACCCCAAACCCTAAATCCTAAACCCTAAACCCTAGACCCTGAACCCTAGACCCTGAACCCTAGAACCTGAACCCTAGACCCTGAACCCTAGAACCTGAACCCTAGACCCTGAACCCTAGACCCTGAACCCTAGACCCTGAACCCTAGACCCTGAACCCTAGACCCTGAACCCTAGACCCTGAACCCTAGACCCTGAACCCTAGACCCTGAACCCTAGACCCTAAACCCTAGACCCTGAACCCTAGACCCTGAACCCTAGACCCTAAACCCTAGACCCTGAACCCTAGACCCTATACCCCTAACCCTAAAACCTAAACCCTAAATCCTAAACCCTAACAACTACACCTTAAACCCCCAAACCTTTCTTTTTAGCGGGGAAAGATGGGGTACAAATACCGTTACAAGTGCATCAGGGTCCAAATTAAGTCGAGCCAAAAACTTTTCCACACATTGAAAATTTTGTGAAGGAGAAATATTCAAAATATCTCCCGGCTCGTAAGTCATGCCCTAACATCAATTAAAAAAAAAACAAAAGAAAAAAAAGGGTAAGTAAATCAAGAATTCGATCCAATTTTTTTGCTTTTTGCAATCCTACGATTTCTAAAGCCCTAATTTCCACTCCTAAGAATTCCAAAACTCCAAATTTCTAAGAAAACTAAAAATTTGAAAAACCTGAAAAAGAAAAAAAGGAGAAGCAAACAAACCGAGTTTTCCAAATCAAACTCGATGTGGCGAACATCCTGAAAGTGATCTGCTGACGTCAGCCTCTCATTGCTGACCTGCAACCATCGCCCTTTAAAGGTTCTTCATTGGGGGGTGGAGAGTGGGAGAGGGGGTGAGGGAGAGAGAGCGAGAGAGAGAGAGAAGAGAGAGAGAGATAGGGATTGAGTGGGAGAGAGAGAAAGAGTAGGAGACAGACGGGAGGGGGCGAGAAAATGACACAGATCAGAGAGAGAGGGAGAGAGAGATAGTGGGAGAGAGTGAGAGAGGGGGGGAAGAGAGAGGGAGAGAGAGAGGGGGAGAGAGAGAGCGAGAGGGAGAGAGTGAGAGGGAGAGAGAGAGACCATTTCTGAAGGCGTATTCTCTTACCATTCGCGCAAAGTACGGCCGCCATGGCCCATATTTCCCTAATGTGACATCAGCACTACCCTCAATGACGTCAGCTATTTCGTCATGTGCGCCCCCCGAGGCAGCGGCCGAAGCGCAGTCCATCATTCGAACAGCTCTGCACATCTCCTCCTCTGCGGGCAGCCCAAAAAAAAAATGAGACGAGATTAGTTTTTTTTTTTACCCCTGCCCCTCCCCCATCCGCTCTCTCTCTCTCTCTCCCCCTCCCTGCTGTCCCTTTATTTCGCATCTAAACTTTCTTCTCTTGCACACCTCGAGGGCATCCGGGAGGGAGGGAGGGAGGGCGAAGGGAGGCGAAGAGAGGGAGTGAGGGAGGGAGGGAGGGAAGGGGAAGGGAGGGGGAAGGGAGGGGAAGGGAGGGAGGGAGGGAGGGAGGGAGGGAGGGAGGGGGGAGGGAGGGGGAAGGGAGGGGAAGGGAGGGAGGGAGGAAGGGAGGAGGGAGGGAGGGGAGGGAGGGAGGGGAGGGAGGGATGGAGGGAGAGAGGGCTCCCTCCTTTCCACTACAAAACCAGCCTCCTTACTCCCTCCCTCTCCTCAATCCTTTCACCAGAAAATAACTTCAATTCTCCAAAAGAAACACCTAAATGAAGACTTTCATCGGTAAACCCTAAATCGTACCTAAATCTGTGCCAGGTGTCGCCCAGCCATTGGCCGATTTCTCCGCTCTAATTTCCGGCTTAGGATAAAATGTAATTTTAAATTTTGGAGGGTCTAAAGGGGGTATAGCGGTATCGTCCAATGGAGGATCGGAAAGTTCGGGCGGGAGCGGAAAACTTTGCCGCAAAATTTTCCAAAGGGAGGACAGCCATGGATCTAGGGCAGCCTCATACCTGCCCGTGAAAAAAAAAATGGTAATACAATTTTAAAAGGAGGGAAAGAACGGGAGAGAGAAAATTAAGACGATAGAGAGGAGAGGGGGAGGGAGGAGAGAAGGCCGAGAGAGAGAGGGAGAAAGAGGGGTTGAGAGAGAGAGGGAGAGAGAGAGGGGGGGTTGAGGGAGGGAAAGAGAGAGTGAGAAAGAGAGGGAAAGGGAGAGAGAGGGGGTTGAGAGAGGGAGAGAGAGCGCGAGAGAGAGAGGAAGAGAGCGAGAGGGGGTTGAGGGAGGGAGAGAGAGAGAGGGAGAGAGAGTGAGGGAGAGAGAGACGGAGTGAGAGAGGGGGTTGAGGGAGGGAGAGAGAGACGGAGTGAGAGAGGGGGTTGAGGGAGGGAGAGAGAGACGGAGTGAGAGAGGGGGTTGAGGGAGAGAGAGAGAGGAGGAGAGAGGGAGAGAGAGAGGGAGAGAGAGTGAGGGAGAGAGAGAGCGAGGGGGAGAGAGAGAGGGAGAGGCTCACTCGCTCACCCGGATGGGTGCTGGTCATCTCCCAATCCGCGAGGCAAAAGTGGCGTCGCTCCCAAATCCAACATCCGACGGTCGAGCTTTTTTGCCACGATCTGATGGTCCAGATGCAGCACGTAAACTCAGATGCGTTCAGTTCAGTTGAGATCAGTTCAGTTCAGTTTTACAATTCGAACGTACAATTGAAAAAAGTTGAATCCGGGGATAAAAAAAGAAAAAGTGGAGGGGGATGCAGGTTTGAAAAATGTCATGAGTTTCAGAGAGTGGGAATACTCAAATTATTATTATTATTTTCTTAAAATAGACGAAGATTACAAATTTATTCATCTTACATTGAATTTTTGGTACCCTGAATCGCCCAATCCAAAGACAGCGTAGCGAGTGGCTCCCAGCCAATCAGAGGGCAGACTTCGCCGAAGGAGAGAACGCCAAAATTTCTGCGGGCAGCCCTAAAAACATTAACAAACCTGTCCAAATGTAGACATAAAACTTAACAAATATTTTCTTCACAAAGTTCAAAATTAAATGGTGATACCTCCGAATTGCTTTCTCGACACCTTTCCCCAATCCCCCTCTCTCCCTCGCTTCCCACCTCTCCCTCTCTCTCCTCTCGCTCTCTCTCTCTTCTCCCCCCTTCTCTCTTTCTATCTCTCCCCCCCTCTCTCTCACTTCCCCCCCTCACTCTCTCTCTCTCATCCTCCCTATCTCTCCACCTCTCCCCCTCTCGCCTCCGCACTCTCTCTTCCTCTCGCCCCTCCCTCTCCCTCGTGCCCGCATACCTCTCCTTGTCACCCCCCTCTCACTTACATTCTCGCTCCCTCGCCCCTCTCGCTCTCTCTCTCTCTCGCGCGCTTCCCATCTCTCTCTCTCCCTCTCTCTCTGTCTCTCCCTCAGGCTCCCCCTCACTCTATCACTCCGTCTCATCCCCCTCGCTCTATCGCCCCCCTCCCCTCCCCCTCTCTCTCTCTTCCTGTCTCTCTCTTTCTCTCTCTCTCTCCCCTCGGGCTCCCCCTCACTCTCTCACTCCGTCTCATCCCCCTCCCTCTCTCGCCCTCCTCCCCTCCTCTTCCCTTTCTCTCTCTCTCTCGCCCACTCCCTCTCTCTCTCCCTCCCCTTTTCTCTCTCTCTCCCTCTCGCCCTCCCCCTCTCTCTCTCTCTCTCCCCCCCTTAGCCACACACCTTCATGTTGGAAGGGGGGTCGCCCTGCCCAGTTGTTGAAACCAAAAAAATCACAAATTGCTCCGAACGGAGGCCGTCCTGAAAAAGCAGATTAATATCAATACCCCATTTATACCCCACTGCAGAAAATCAATGGAAAGTAACACTAAGAGGAACTCAGGCCGTATTGGGTTTGCAGGAGTAAACTGGTTTCAAACTTGAAAACTCAAAAAACAAAGGCATTTGTAAAGTTACAGAGGGTTCAAAATTTTAAAATTTAATCGGATACAAATTAGGTTTCTAAATACTTAAGCTTTACATTTAAGGGTTTTAAAGGCTTTCATTATTTTTAAGGTTTGAGGGTTCAGGGTTCAGACGCGTACCACCGACAGCGAATCCAGCGGCGCCACGTGGACGCCGTAGTGCCGTCGCCGCCCCTCCCGCGCCACGCGTTCCGCCGCCTCCTGCGCCGTCCCCGACTGCGACCCGTAGCAGACAGCCACGTGGCGCGCCATGCCACGTGGCGCGAGCTGAGTGGCGGAAAGTCTGAAAGAGGAGGGGAGGGAGGGAGGGGCGGAAGGGAACAGTTGGCGACCCTTAAAGAAGGAATAAACGGTCCCATGCCATGCCATGCCATAGCCATGTGCATAGGCATGCCATGCCATGGCCATACGACCCGAACTGCGCCAGCGACAGGATTTCCGCCGTCGGGATTCGTCGACGACCGAGCGTGCGACGACTAGGTGTCGCACTATGGCGTTCATCGGGCGCTATGATATGGTAGGTCGACTCATGCATGGCATGCCTCATGGGGATGACGGATGGCGTGCCATGCAAACTACAGTTTAACGGTATCCAGTTCCAGTTCAACACAGAGAGCCAGCTCGGCCCAACGAACCAGTTACATGTGTCCCGTTAAGATCCACCCAAGCACATCGTGCCACGTCACACAAAATACCACGTGGTCGATTAACATTGGCTCCGAGTACCACGGGACAACGGTCAACTTTCCGTACGGTACTCTAACACAGACCGATGGCAGGAAGGGAAGGGGAAGGGCTTTTGAAGGAGAAGCGGAGGTAAAAACCCTAAGCACCTCAAGAACCCTAAAAACCCTAAACCCTGAAAGCGCCATGGGCGGACCGCGCAGCTTCGACGCGGTGCTGCTCGTGGGCGATGGCGGCCGTGACTTCTTCCCTCTCGTGTCCAAGGCATGGCTTATGCTAACCCTAACCCTAATCAGCTCAGACTTTTTTGAGCTTATTACGTTAATCTTAACCCTAATGCCCAACCCTAACCTTAACCCTAACCCTAATTCTACCCGTAACCCTAACTATCAGCCTAACTCTAACCCTAACCCTAACCCTAACCTTAATGCTCCCCCGAACCCTAACTCTAGGCCTAACCCTAACTCTAACCCTAACCCTAACCCTAATTCTACCCCTGACCCAAACTTTAAGCCTAACTCTAACCCTAACCCTAAATTCTGATCGCAGGAGCTGCCGCAGCCCCTCCTGCCAGTTGGCAACCGGCCCCTCCTCACATACACTCTGCAAATGTTCGAGGCATCGGGACTGCACTCCATTCTTGTGGTGTCTCTCTCTCTCCCTCTCCCTCCCTCCCTCCCTCCCTCCCTCCCTCCCCCCTTCCCTCCCTCTCTCCCCTCCGTTCTGTCTGCACAGTTACAGCGGTATTGTGTGAATTAGGGCATTCTTTCCTTTTGCTATACATTTCAAATTCTATGTTTTATTTCCCCTGCATTGTGTTTTGTCAGGTAGTTGCCGGAGTTTCTGTTGCTGCTCAAGTCACAAACTGGATCGGTGAAGCTTTCAATGGTCGCCTTACGGTGAAGGTAGAAGAGCTTTCCTCTCTCTCTCTCTCTCTCTCTCCCACTCTCTCCATCTTCTTCACTTCCTCTTCCGGTCCCGTTCTCTCCCACGCCCTTTCTCTCTCTCTCTCTCCTTACGCTCTTCCTTCCCGTTCCTCCTCTCTTTCCCTCGCTTTCCCTGCTTTCTCCTCTGTTCATACCCCTCTCTCTCTACCACTCCCTCTACCTGTCTCACTCCCCCCTTTTTTTTTGCTGCCCGGATAGGTCGCTACAGTGCGGGAGGATGGCGGGACAGCCGATGCTCTGCGAGAGATTTTGGACCGCCTGACCGGTCAAGATGTGCTGGTAAGTAAAACCCCTTACAAGTAGACCTCATCAAAACCAAAAAAATCTTAAAGAAACAAGAATAAAGAAACAAGAAATCTCTGTTCTATTCCCTAGGTAGACCCTATTTCTAAACTCTCTCCCTCCTTTCCTCTCTATCCCTCCCTCTCACCTCCTCTGTCCTACTTGCCCTTCTCTCCGCCCTCCATTCCTCTTTCCCTCTCCCTTTTCCCGGTCCCTGTCCTATTCCCTCTCTCTCTCCCGTCACTTTCTCTCTCTCGTTCGTCCTTTCCCGCTCTCCCCTTCTCTCCCTTCTATCTCTTCCCCTACAACTTTCTCTCTCCTCTCCTCTCTCGTTCTTCCCCTCTCTCTTCTTCCCTCTCTCTCCTTATCTTCCTCCGCCACACACTCTCTTTTCCTCCACTCCTGTTCTTCCCGTCCCTTTCTCTTCTCCCCCCCTCTCCCCCACTCTCCCTCTCTCTCCCTCGCTCGTTCTCTTCCTCTCCCACTCTCTCTCCCGTCCCTCCTCCCTCTCTTCCCTCCCTCCCCCCCTCCCCCCTCCCCATCTCGCCCCCTCTCCCCCTCCCCCCTTCCCCCCCTCCCCCCTCCCTCCCCCCTCTCCCCACTCCCCTCCCCTCTCCCCCTCCCTTCCCCGTCCCTCCCTCCCTCCCCCTCTCGCCCCCTCTCCCCCCTCCCTCCTCCCCCCCCCTCCCCCCTCCCCTCTCTCCCCCCCTCCCCATCTCGCCCCCTCTCCCCCTCCCCATCTCGCCCCCTCTCTCCCCCCTCCCCCCTCCCCCCCTCCCTCTCTCCCCTTCCCCTCCCCCCTTCCCCTCCCCCCTCCCCCTCTCTTCCCCCCCTCCCCCCTCCCCTCCCTCCCTCCCCCTCTCGCCCCCTCTCCTCCCCCCCTCCCCTCCCTCCCCCTCTCTCCCCCCCTCCCCATCTCGCCCCCTCTCCCCCTCCCCATCTCGCCCCCTCTCTCCCCCCTCCCCCCTCCCCCCCTCCCTCTCTCCCCCCTCCCCCTCCCCCTCCTCCCCCCTCCCCCTCTCTTCCCCCTCCCCCCTCCCCCCTTCCCTCCCTCCCCCTCTCGCCCCCTCTCCTCCCCCCTCCCCCTCCTCCCTCTCTCCCCCCTTCCCCTCCCCCCCTCCCCTCTCCTCCCCCCTCCCACAGGTAGTGGGAGGTGACGTAGTGAGTGACGTCCCTCTCGGCTCCATTGCCGCCGCCCACCGTCAGCAAGGAGCCGCCGCCACCGTACTTTTGTACGGACGCCCGCCCGGAGGGGGGCCGGAAGGCTCTTCGGGCAGCGAAAAAAAAAAAGAGAAAGTGAAAAAGGATGTGATTGGAGTAGATTCTTCGGGCAGGCGACTCGTTTTTTGTGCAAGTAGTGAGTCCTTTCTCGCCCCTCCCCCCTACCCTACAAGGTTTAGGGTTTTAGGGTTTAGGGTATGGCGTGAGGGTTTAAGGTTTAAGGGGTATGTGAGAGAGTGTGTAGAAGATGGCACTCGAGTCGTAGCTTTTGTAGGCACTCAGGAGCAGCCCTCCCCCCTCCCCCCTCCTCCCTTTCCCCTTCCCCCTTTTCCCTCTCCCTCCCTCCACCTCCCTCTCTTCTCTCTCCCAATCCCTCTCTCCCCTCCTCCCGCACTCCACCTCGCCCCTCCTCCCCCACTCCTCCTCTCTCCCCGATCTCCCCCACTCCCCCTCCCTCCCCCCCTCTCCTTCTCTCCCCCTCTCCCCTCCTCCCCCACTCCCCTCCTCCCCCACTCCTCCTCTCTCCCCCATCTCCCCCACTCCCCCACCCTCCCCCCCTCTCCCCCACTCCCCCTCCC
>CM074823.1:293635-304186 GCA_037447605.1 Zygnema circumcarinatum
TATAAAAACTCGTCGCCAGGGCCAAAAAATAAGGGATTGGGCAAATCGTAATTAAAAAAAAAAAAATTTGCGGAGAAGTCAAAGCCCTTAAAGGTGGTTCCCTTTTCAACTACGCTAGACTCCATTGCCGGTGGATCCTGAGTCCACTTTTTTTTTAACCCCTCGGAAGTCCAGGTTTCAACTTCCCACTAGATGTGAGGTCCACGTGTCAGTTGCCTTATTGACCAGTCGTTGACCAATGCAAGTCCACGTGTCAGTCGTTGACCATTTGTTGACCATATCGTGAGCACTTGGGAGTCCACGTGTCACCCTCTGATGGGTCCTCCGGGTGCAGTGTACCTGGTCATGATGAAGGACCTGCCGCCCACTGTCGCCTACCGCGGCAGTTTGAAGGGCTACCGCGCCACGGAGGCCGCGTCCAATGGCAGACTGACACGTCGCTCGAGCGCTGTACGGAAGTACGCGGACCACCTCGGAAACTGCCAAGCGGCCGTCATGAAAAGGAACCAAGTCTTACTCAAGAAGCGCCTCTATAGGTGCTCTCTCGCTCCCTCTCTCTCTCTCTCTCTCTCTCTCTCTCTCTCTCTCTCTCTCTCGCTCTCTCCCTCTCTCTCTCTTTCTCTCTATCCCCGCCTGTCCTTCTCTCCCTCTGTTTCTCTCTCCCTCTCCCTCTCTCTCTCCTTCCCTCTGTTTCCTCCACCCGTTTTTTCTCTCTCTCTCCCCACCTTCGTTCTCTTCTCCTCCCCCTCCTCTCCCCTTTTGTTTCCTTCTCCTCTCTGTCCCTCTCTCTCTCTCTCTCCCTTTCTGTTTCCTTCTCCTCCTCCCCCCTCTCTCTTTCTTCTCCCCCTTCCGTTTCCTACTCTCTCCCCCTCTAATACTCTCTCTCTCTTTTTGTCTTCCCCACTAGTAATCTCTCCCTCTCTCTCTCTCTCTCTCTCCCCCCCGCCCCTCCTCTCCCTCTCCTCCCCCTCCCCCTTTTTCCTCCCCACCCATTTCCTCCCGCTCTCTCCCCCATTTCCCCGCCACTCACTCCCTCCAATCCAATCACTTCACGCCACTGACCTCTTTCCTTGTCTATGTGTCCCGCTGTTCAGTTACCGTTACAGTTTGAACGGATTCGCGGTCTCGCTGACGTCAGCGCAGGCGGAGAAGCTGAAGGCCGACCCCGACATCGCGATCGTGGAGCCGCAGCGGACCATTTCGCCGTCGTCTCTAAGCACCGTGAAGTTTTTGGAGCTGCCCGGCGGGCTCTGGCGGGACGTGGGCGGGCGCGGGAAGGCGGGGAAGGACGTCATCGTGGGAGTGGTCGACAGCGGGATCTGGCCCGAGCACCCGAGCTTCTCTGACCAGGTTTGACTTGACTTGACTTGACTTGATTTGACCTGACTTGACTTGACTTGGCTTGACTTGATTTGATTTGACTTGACTTGAGTTGTCTTGACTTGACTTGAGTTGACTTGACTTGACTTGATTTGATTTGACTTGACTTGAGTTGGCTTGACTGGACTTGACTTGACTTGACTTGATTTGACTCTACTCAGCTTGGCTGGGCTTGGCTTGATTGACTTTACTTGACAAACTTGAGTCGATTCGACTTTACTCGATTTGGCTTGTTGTGGCACGATTTGGCTTGGCTCGACTTGGCTTGACTTGGTTGAACCTGGCTTGACTTGGCTGGACCTGGCTTGACTTGGCTTGACTTGGGTTGACTTGGCTTGACTCGCCTCCATCGGACTCCATTGGAGTCAACTCGACTTGCCTTGGCTTCGTTTGGCTTCTCTTTATTGAATTTTTTTTACTTGATCTGAACTCACTTGACTGGCGACGGCTCGACTCGACTTGATCGTTTCCATGGTTTGATTTGACTTGACTTGACTTGACTTGACTTAACAAACCATGCTTAGCCATGTCTTTTTTTGGGGCTAAACGGTGCGGATTTTGGGGTCGTTCCATGTGCGGATGTTGCAGGATGGCAGTTACGGCAACATTTCGACTGTGAGGCCGACATGGAGCGGGGGCTGCGCCGCGACGGCGGACTTCCCCGAGTGCAACGGCAAACTCGTCGGCGCAAAGTTTTTTGCGGACGGCCTCGAGGCGTCCGGCGACATCGTGGACACTTCGCTGGATTTTTTGTCTGCCCGGGACAGCACCGGTACGCCTCTCCTTCAAAAACCCTAAACCCCTAAACCCTTGACGAAATTGAGGAGGAATAGGGGGTGTCAGACTTAACAAAATCTTACGAAAAGCGTTACGAAAAAAAAGGTTACGAAAGTACTCCGCCGCAGGAGGATCGCGATTATACTGGAGTACTCGTTCTGATGTCAAACTTACAAACACGCGTACTGAAATTTTTTAAGTCTGACACCCCCTAATGTGGAGGAACGCTGTCGTTTTCCAAAAATTGACCTTTAAACAAGAGTTTTTGTTGCCACATGGCACCCTCTTATTTGCGTCACAGCCATTGTTGCCACGTGGCGCCCTCCCATTGGCAGGTCATGGCAGCCATTCTGCCAGCGTGGCAGCCGGGAATTACGGAGTTCCCATCTCCTTCGCCAATAGGACCAGCCTCGCCTTCGGGCCGATCGGAAAACTTTCGGGGGTTGCCCCGCGGGCGCGAATTTCGGTGTACAAAGTTTTTTGGACGAGCGCGCTGACCGGGGAAAATAAGGCGTACTCGAGTGACGTCATCGCGGCCATCGACATGGCAGTAGGTACGTTGAACCTGGACGGGTTATTGGGTGCTTTGGGAATTGGGGTTTTGGGGTTTTGGGGTTTGGGGGTTTTACGGTTTTGGGGTTTAAGCTTGGTTGGGAGAGGATGTTGCGGGACTGTCGTCTGTTGAGGGTTTAGGGTTTAAGGCTCGGAAGTGAAAGTTTATGGTTTGTTTAGAGTTTTGGGTATTAAGGGTTTCGAAAACTCGAACCCTAAATCCTCAAATCGCGAAAGTGCTTTGGCGTTTCGCAAATTTCACGCTTCAAAAACGGACTCTTACTGGCACGTGGCGCGATTTGAGTAGCTCCAGTAGCCCCTGGTTTGGCACGTGTCGAGCCTCTAGCTGTCAGAATCTTTTTCTCCATAATTCTCGACCACATGTTCAGACAAGTCCAGAATGACGACGTGGCACAATTTTAACTTTTCGAACGGATTTCGTACGAATTCTTGCAACGCCGACATTTGCCGGCAGAATCCGACAAAATTCGTTGACGAGCCAGGGCGGCATGGAGTATGTTGTCGTTTGGCCCTTCGGCTAAAGATGGGCCGCAACCGTGCTGTCTTTTTAGGCTGACCGTCGTCATCCCTAAACGACAAAAAAGCTGACAAAACCATTGCGTCGGTTATTCTTGTCGTCTTGTATTAGTTTTGTCGTGTCTATAAGGAAATTTTGTCGTATTAGAGTTTGATTCGTCCAAGGTTTTTCCCCTTGTGCCGGTCCGTTCCTTGGAACGCTGTCACGTCACGCTCAGTCTTGAGCCCGGTCAAGGTTTCTTGTCTTTTTCCGCCAATCAGATTGAGGGATCAATCACAGGCAGCCACGTGGACAATTTTTTACACGTGTAACCTCTGATTGGCTTACGCTTCGCAGGTTTTTATTTCAGGGCGATCGAAACCTGTAATGAACTGCAGGACCGAATGTGACTCGGAACCAGATCGTGATTCTTAGAATTAAATTCAGATTTGGACAATTCCATAGACGACAAACTGAATCACTAACCGTACGATACGATACGATATGATACACGATACGTCACGATGCTATATGTACCGCAAAATGAGATACAGTATGATACAAGATACGATACGATACTGTACGATATGTTACGATACGTTTCGCTTTGATTGAACAGAATGGTACGGCGCGTACTTTCCCTCCCCCACGGTGGTGGAAATTTTTTATGAACGGTAATATTTTTTTTAGGGTCTGCCCGGCTTTACGTGGCCCATTGTACCGCTTAACTGAATTGACAGATGGTTGTTGTACGGACAGGGATGGGATCGATCACTTTTTTGTTCTGACCGTTCTTGAAAATAACTTCCAAACTCGTCCTCCAGAAAACTTAAAATCAAGACCAACGAATAACCCTAATTTAGTTATGTTTTCTTTTTTTGGGAACGGTATTTTTTTCTTATCGGTTTTTTTGGACCAATGGGAGCAGCGGACGGCGTGGACATCATCAACTACTCGGCGGCCCCCAATTACCTTTCGTCCTTTTTCGACCCCGTCATGCTCGCCGCCCTTTTTGCAAGTATGTGCTCCATGTCGCAGTTTCAGTTTCCGTTTCAGTTCCTGTGTATCA
Organism: Zygnema circumcarinatum; assembly: GCA_037447605.1. Taxonomy (NCBI): domain Eukaryota; kingdom Viridiplantae; phylum Streptophyta; class Zygnematophyceae; order Zygnematales; family Zygnemataceae; genus Zygnema; species Zygnema circumcarinatum. The sequence goes on from CM074823.1 coordinate 297,931, forward strand.
CGAAGAGATCCTCTCTCTGTTCAGTTTCGCCATTTAGGTTCCGTTCCAGTTCTATCCTCCTAGTTCCGTTTCTGCGCCAATTTACGGAAACGGAACGTCATAGAACGTGAACTTCATGACCTTTTCGACCCTTTCCTTTTTATTGGAAAAAAAAAAAATTGCGGCAGTTTTCCAATGTCTGATTGGCCCAAAAAATTCGTTTTACCTGTCTACCCGCAATGCAGCCGAAAGTGGAATTTTTTTCTCGGCGGCCGCCGGCAACCAAGGGCCCGGGCCGAGCACACTTGTCAACTTCCAGCCGTGGGTCACTACTGTTGCGGCGACGTGAGAGACCTCTCTCTCCCTCTCTCTCTCTCTCTCCGCCCCACTCGCTCTCTCTCCCTCTCACGCTCTCTGCCCGTCTCGCGCTCTCTCCCTCTCACGCGCTCTGCCCCTCTCGCTCTCTCTCCCTCACACCCTCTCTGCCCCCCTCTCTGCCCCTCTCGCTCTCTCTCCCTCTCACCCTCTCACCCTCTCTGCCCCTCTCGCTCTCTCTCCCTCTCACCCTCTCTGCCCCTCTCGCCCTCTTTCCCACTCACCATCTCGACCCCTCTCGCTCTCTCTCTCTCTCACCAACTCTGCCCCTCTTGCTCCGTCCACTCCCCCCCCTCTCTTGCTCTCTCCTTCTCACCCCCTCTCCCTCTCTCTCTCTCTCCCTCGCAGGAGCGACGACCGGTTTTGGCGCAACGGCGTGCTGTACGGACGGAACCAGTGGCTGCCGGGGACCGTCATCTCGCCGGGGACCAATTTGTCGTATCCGGTAATCCTGGGGCAGAACGCGTCCCTCCCCGACGCCGAGGCGGGGACGGTACGGACAACCCAAATCCCAAAAACCAGAAACCAGCAAAATCCGCTCTAACGGAAGGTCCTGAACCCTCGACCCCCAACGCTTACCTCCGTTCCATGCGCGTTTCCATGCAGGCGGAGTTCTGTTTTCCGGATTCCCTGGACCCGGCGCTGGTGGCCGGCCGCCTCGTTCTATGTACAAATCCGTTCGACGGAGCGGCCCCGTTCTTTGCGATGCTCGTCGAGGAGGTGAAGGCGAAGGGGGGGGTCGGCGTGATCGTACGGAACAGGGACCCCGCGGAGGTGGAGCAGGCCTACGTGGCGACGCCCTCCGAGTTCCCATTGGTCCAAATTTCGTTCCAGGACGGCCAAAAGTTGGAAAGCTATTGCGTGGCGAAGGGGGTGGGAAAGTGAGTTTTTCGGCGGAGAACTCTATACCCCCTTTTTTGGGATCGAACTATTTGGGGTGTTGGGAGTTTTTTTTTGGAGTTGTTGGGTTGGATTTGGTCTATTGGGGGATGCAATCTGTGGTGCTGTACGGACTTGTCGTTTTGTGGATATGGGCCAGTTGGGTTTCGTTTAGGTCTTGTCAAAGATTCTTACTGCAAATCTCTGATTTTGTCGTTTGCTCCAAGGTTTTACTTGCTCTTGGTTTTGTCGTTTCTATAAGATCTGCGGTTCCTAATCGTTTCGGGTCTGCAATCATCAGGATTTTGTTCTTTTGTGAAGATTTTGGTCTCCAAGATCTGCTATTACTTGGATTCACCTTGTCTTGCAATCTACTACCCCTTTGGTTTGTCGTTTTGGAGGATTCTGATTCGTTCAAGATCTGCTTGCGATTCCCCCTAAGCGAATCTCTGATCCTTTTTTGTCGTTTCTTCGTATCTCAGTGCCACCGCCCAAATCCTTGGCGCTTTCCCAGAAGCCGGCAACCGCGCGCCGGCTGTGATGGACTACTCCTCGAGAGGTCCGCTCAACAGCGTCAGCAATCCCACTCTTGTCGCCAGCGCAAACGACATCCTCAAACCAGATATAGCCGCCCCCGGGAACACCCTCTGGGGAGCGTACAGTCCCGCTACAGGAGAAAGTTTCCAGATCGAATCTGGGACGTCCGTATCCGCCGCCGTGATCTCCGGATTCGCCGCCCTCCTCAAAGAGCTCCATCCTGATTGGTCGCCGTACGCCATGAAATCTGCCCTCCTCACTACGTGCCAAACCACCGACAATTTCGGCCTCCCGATTGGGTACGGATCTTCGTACACTCTGAGCCCTGGCTGGGCCCTCAAGGGCGCACAGGGACCGTTCGATTTCGGGTCGGGTTTTGTGGATGGCGATAAGGGCGACGAGCCGGGGCTGGTCTACGATTCGTCCTTTTGGGACTACGTGGCGTTTCTCTATACAATCAGCCCGACACGAGCCGCGCGGGGATTGGTCGGAATCCCGAATCCGGGGGTCAACATGACCGGGCGGGACCTCAATTTGCCGAATTTTGGGATTTCGAATCTCGTGGGATCCACGACCGTACAGAGATCCGTCACCAGGTGACTAAATCTTGACTAAATGGTGACTAACTCCGCTCTGCGGTTTTTCAGATTTTTAGGGGAAATCTGAATCTGAATTTTAGCCCGAAACCGGGGTTTTAGTTTTTTTTTCCAAAATTTCCATTCATGTTGCCTGATGGTGTCCCTTTCGCATATTTTCTTTAGGATAGGTTTTGTAAACTCAGGTTTTGGGTTTTTCTTGGTTTTTGGTTTGCAGCGTGACGTCAGGCGACGCCCGGCTGTGGCGAGTTCTCGTGACCGAGCCGGCGGGCGTCACCGTGACAGTCTCGCCGCCCTCCTTCAAGCTCGCCGCGGGGGATGTCGCCACGTACAACATCACTTTCACGGTCAGCGCTACATCACATCACATCACATCACATCATCACATCATCACATACACGCTCGACACAACATTCTGTCAAGCGACGCGCGTCACGTCACGTCACGTCACGTCCCATATAACATCATCGCACCATTACTCATTACCACTCATGTCACATCCTGTCACGTTACGTCACGTCACGTCCCATATCACATCATCTCACTTCATTACTTTCATTACCACTCATGGCACATCCTGTCACGTCACGTCACGTAGTGAGTGACATGGAGTAAACGATTGCACAAAAGAAAACCCTAAAATCCCTAAACCCTAAGAACCTGAAAGCAAATTTCTGAACCTACCTAGTTGTTCATTTTCTTCAGCAAAAATGTGCTGTTCCTCACTGGGGGAGTCGCCGGCGTTTGTTTTTTTTTTTTTTTTTTTGTTCGCAGGTTTACAATGTCACAAATTCTCCAAATTTCGTGTTCGGGTCGCTGGTTTGGAGAAGCGGAAGGTACCGCGTACGGTCGCAGATCGCTGTGCAGCCAATCGGACTGTAACTGCTCGCAGTTCTGTTCCGTTTTCTGTTGCGCGTAACGGAGCGTTCCATGTGTTCGCACCGACTGTTGTATGGCCGCGGTTGGGAGAGAATAAAACAACGCAAGCGGAAAGTGGTCGGACGGTTTGGTCAGGTCGGTCAACGCTGGTCAAAGCTGGTCAAGGTTGGTCAAGGTTGGTCAAGATTGGTCAAGGTTGGTTAACGGCTGGTCAACATTGTGGTCAGGCGTGAACGATCTTGTTAAACTTTGGAACATATTCAATATTCTTTTGTTTATTGGTTTGGAAAAAGGGATAGGGAAGGTAGAGAGAAGGGAATAAAGGTGGGGGGGGGGAGGGAGGGAGGGAGAGGGGTGGGGGAGAGAGGGAGAGAGAGGGGAAGGGAGAGAGAGGGAGAGAAAGGGAGAGAAAGAAAGAGAGAAAGGGGGGGAGGGAGGGGGGAGAGTGGGAGAGGGAGAGAGAGAGGGGAAGGGAGAGCGGGAGAGGGAGAGAGCAAGAGAGGGATGGGGGGAGGGAGGGGGGGAGAGGGAGAGAGAGGGAGAGAGAGGGGAAGGGAGAGAGGGAGAAAGGGAGAGGGAGAGAGAAAGAGAGGGGGAGAGAGGGCGTGAGACACTAGCACGCCAAGTTAGGTTTTAGGGTTTAGGGTTTCGCTCGATGTATGATACCACATGCGCTTCAGTTCCGTTCCCGTTCCGTTTCAGTCTCTTCATGTACATGCTTTGTCGCATGGAGACAGTCTCAGTTTAACGGAGAACAGTACAGTTTTGACCATAGGAACCTTCCCAGAGAAGGGGGCTGTAATCTTTCCTTCAAAAAATAAATTTCGCTGCAATTGTTCCCAATTCAAATATTTTCCTTCTGATGCCTTTCCTCTTTGTGCTCCACACACTTAGGGTTAAGCTCGCGTGCTTAACCCTAAAGTGACATCCTAAAACCCTTCAAACCCTAAAACCCTAAAACCCTTAAATCCCTAAAAACCCTAAAAGAGGGAAATCTGGTTAGTCATGTCCTGCTTGCTGAGTTTTTTAGCCATGTGGGATTCGCTGACTAAATTTCTTAATCATAACCAACTTGAAAAACCATACACGGTCAAGGTCGCATGTGTCCTGTTCGAACTGTAACAGAACGGAGTTCCGAGTTCCATGTGACGTACTCTTTGACAAACAAAGTTTAACCTCTGTTCTTTGATCTTATGTATTCAGTGTGGTTTTCTGTTTTGTGGTTTGTAGAGGGTAAGAGAGAGAGAGAGAGAGAGAGAGAGAGAGAGTGGGAGAGAGAGGGAGAGAGAGAGAGGGAGAGAGAGAGGGAGAGAGAGATCAGATTTGAACCTGCCGGCAGCCCCTTCTATAATTCTTGTGTCCACAGTTACAACAAGTAGAGTTCCGAACCGAGAAACCAATGTATTCTCAAAAAGAAAAGAAAAAAATCAGTTGAAAATAAATGTAAAGGGGAAAAAAACACATTTATTTCTTAAGGGAGTTCCGCACTAAAAAATTGAAAAAAAAAAAAAACTGCGTACTCTATTTTCGGCTCTCTCTACACGTGATTGCTTCACTCTTCATCATCTGCGTTACTCTGTCACGTCACAGTTTGACCCACTTTGACTGCTCCGACACATGCGACAAAACTCCGGAAAAAGCCAAAATGAATTCAGTCAACTTCAACTGAATCTATAACAGTAACTGCAACTGTAACTGTAATCGTAACTAGAACTCAAACTGACTGAGACTTGGCACTCAGAGTGAGACTGAAACTGAAACTGAAACTGAAACTGAAACTGAAACTGAAACTCAAAGTGAAGCTAAACGGGCGATCCATGTATTCACTCTACACCAACCTCTCAACTTCTCCGCTCCCCTTTAACAGAACTATAATCTTCATTCACACATAGAACACTTGGTAACGTCAGCATGTCAACATACTACGACATGCATAGAGAAGCTGTCTCCCCCTCTCTACCTCCGTCTCCCTCTATACCTTTCTACATCCCTCTCCCTCCGGCCATAACCTCCTCTCCCTCTCCCTCCACCTCTCTCTCTTCTGTGCCTTTTTATTTACCTCCTCCCCTCTCCCGTTCTACTCTCTCCACTTTGTCTCCCACTTTGCCCACAGAAAACTTTCATCCCCAAACTCAGATAGTGCGACTTCTCTCCCTCTCGCAATTCCCCCTTCCACATCGTCACCTCCTTCTCTTCCCTCCCCTCTCTTTCCCTCTCTCCTCCCTTCACCCCTCCGCCTCTTCCTCTCCACCTCTCTCCTTCCCCCTTCTGCCTCTCCCCTTTCTCACTCCCTATACTCCCCTCTCCCCTTCCCCCCTCTGTCGATCCCCTTTCTCTCTCCCTCATCTCTCCTCTCTCCTTCCCCCCTCTGCCCCTCTCTCCCTCATCTCTCCTCTCTCCTTCCCCCCTCTGCCTCTCCCCTTTCTCTCTCTCTCCCTCTCCTCTCCTATCTCCTTCCCGCCTCTGCCTCTCCACTTTCTCCCTCCCTCTCCCCTTCCTCTCTCACTCCCTCTCCTCTCCTCACCTTCCCCCTCTGCCTCTCCCCTTCCTCTCTCCCTCTCCTCCCCTCCCCCCCCCCGCCCCCTTTCTCCCCCCCCTCCTCCCCTACGCCTTCACCTGCCCATTCCCCTCCCCTCCCCCCCCCCCTTCGTCCTCCTGCACCCAAATCCTGACCGTCCGATCGTTATCCAACGCTCCAGATGCGATCATGTTCGCCGCCGGATGGCAAGCGACGGCCAGGACCGTGTCCACGTGGCCCTCGAGACGCTGCACCACGTGGCGCGCCTGCAGGTCCCAAAGATAAAGGCAGCCGTCCTCGGACCCCGAGACGATGTACTTTCCGTTTGTGACAGAGAAGGTCGAAAAAACGCAAAACTTCTTATTGGTGTGGCCAGTGTATGTCTTCAGACACTTCCCCGTAGCGTAGTTCCACAGCCGCTGCGAGAGAGAGGGGGAGTGAGAGGGAGAGGGAGGGGGGGAGAGGGGGGGAGGGAGAGAGAGGGGGAGGGAGA
>CM074823.1:316730-331293 GCA_037447605.1 Zygnema circumcarinatum
GTAAGGGGGGAGGAGGGAGTGCGGGGGATGGGGGGAGGAGGGGGAAGGGGGAAGGGGGGGAGGAGGTGGAAGGGGGGAGGTGGGGAGGAGGGGGAAGGGGGGAGGGGGGGAGGAGGGGAAAGGGGAGATGGGGGGAAGGAGGGAGGACGGGGGAGGGGGGGGAGGAGGGAGGTCTTACAGGTTATGGGTTTATCCTCTGAGTGAAGTTTCAGGGAGGAGGTTAGGTTTAGAGTTTATGGCTCAGGGTTTAGGTTTTAGGGTTCAGGATTTAGGACAAGGGTTTAGGTTTTAGGGATTAGCGTTGAGAGTTTGGGTAGTAGGGTTGTTCGAGAGGGCCAGGAATTAGGGTTCAGGGCTGCAGAACCAGATAGTAGGGTATCAGAATTTCAGCAAAGGTTTCCAAAATATTAAAAAATCTAAATCTGATGAACATACCGTCATCAGAATTCCAACTTCTAGTCCCAATCAAAATACACGAGAAAATCAGTATTAAAATGATATTATATCTACAAAATTCTAAGAACTTTCTAATTTCTAAAACATTTTTCCCACACACACCCGTCACGTTCTTGGCGACATTCCTTCCGGCTGACGTGGCCGATCCATTCCCATTCACGTCACGTGTCTCGTTCTTCGTGCTGCCACGTGGCTTGCTTGACCCTGAAGACTTGGAGCCCCACGCAGCTTCCACGAAGGTGGTGGATAGGAAGGAGGAGGATGCTGCCATGGCGGTCAGGAGCACGAGAAGGCGCCATGTGGACCCGCCCACGTGGCAGCACGGTGCTGACGTGGCCATGGCGGAGGGCCCCCGGTCTGCAGAAGACCTCCCTCCGACTACAAACGGTTCGTCGAAACGGGGGCGTGGCGTACCGTATCGTATTGTATATCGTATCGTATCGTTTCATCTTTATGAATCCTATCATACTGTATCGTAACGTATTGGATCACGTCTTATTGTATCGTATCGTATTATATCGTATCGTACTGGCATTCGTTGAATCGATTACATGGCGCCCATGTGACCATATCCCATAACATCGCATGTCATACGATTTACGAAAAAAATGCTGAAATTGAGATTGGTCTCCCCATGGCGATGCCATCACATGGACATGGACATGGACATGGACATGGACATGGACATGGACATGGACATGGACATGGACATCGACATGAACATGGACATGGGCAACAACATGGACATGGACAACAACATCGACATGGAGAACCATAACGGACCCAAGGACAAACCACATGGACATATCCATGTACGCTTCATGTTTGATGCCATTCCGGTTCTCTCTTGTGCATGTTGATGCCAACTAGGACCCGCCAAGTCCATGATTCCACACACGTGGCCAAATTTGATTGGTTAGGTTCTTGAGCATAGTTAGCAAACGAGAAAATGTGTGATGCTCATGTTACACAAAAAAACCATTCGCATGTTGGTTCTGTGATGACGTGGCCATTGTGAAATGAATGGGGGGGTCAGACAGGCCGGAGCGGAGTACTGTATACTAAATTCCCGAATTTAGTATACTAAAAGGCAAAGTTTCGTATACGAATTCCGGATCGGGATCCGCGGCTCCGCCGCGTCCAGCCGTACCAAAATGCGTACCTAGCCAATGCTTAATTCGCCCGACAGGCTTACTAAATTGATTTGGCCATGGTCAAAGTCTGACCCTCCCCTAAACCACGCATACGGAACGAACGTACGCATTTCAGTACGGCTGTGTACGGCGGAGCCGCGGATCCCGACCCGAAATTCGTACAGTCAGCAGTCCTATTTTCCACCCTGTACAGTGCGTCCCCAAGAAATTCGCCCCGATTTTGCCGAAACCACCTTTTTGTACGGTAACTCTGTGTTAGCCGTAGTAGCCGTACTATCCGTACCCCTAAAACCCTAAAACCAGGCCTCTTCAAATAGGGGATTTCGGCTTAAGATAGGGGACTGTCCCCTAACTTGGTTTTGTAAAAACACGTAAATATGGACTGTACGGACGAAACCGTGCACGTACGGACGAGAATTTTGTGGAGACCTTGCTTCATCATTTCCCTATACTGCTACCGTCGAGTCTGATTTTTCAGTAATTGGATGGGAGAAAGACGAGTTTCGAAAGAGGTTGACAGACTTTTCATTGGAAGGCGTTCTTCACTACAAACAGTTTGATAGTTTGACCGCTCTTCGAGGGTCTCTTTGAGTAGTTTGCATCACTTCTATAGCTGTCTTGATCAGCCTAAAACACTTAAGGGAGTGAGACCATTTTTCATTTCATTTCTAATTTTAGTTTCTATTTCAGTTTTTCTTTTGTGACTACACCTAGAATTTCAGAGGTTATGATTTGGAATAGAGTTTTTGTGAGGAAATTTCAAGACTATGAGGGATTCTAAAGTGATACTTGGAGTAATTAATGATGGATGGAAAAGGAAATAGAGAGCTTAGGATTGGATCTACAAATTTTCAGTGCAATTGGGTTTTTGAATAAGCAACTATATGTTGTGATTGCCAAATGCACAGTTGTTCTAATTGATTGGTAAAATTTACCAATCTATAAGAGTCGAAGAAGTTGCACCAGTTTCTAAAGCCGTGTTGTTATACCAACAAGTAAAGTTCATATACATCATTGCTATCGTGGTTGCAAATGCAATTCATTTCCTTTTTGTTTTTAACCAAAAAAATGCTTTTTTGGGGCTTGTGTGGTATTTAAGTTGAAATCACGTAAACTAATCTCAAAATCTTACATAAATAAGCTATTTACGATATTTAGGGGATCTCCCCTATTTGAAGAGGCCTGCCTAAAACCCTAGAAACCCTAAAACCGTACTAGCCGTACTAGCCGTACTTGCCGTACTTGCTGTACTAGCCGTTACGGGCTTCAGCAAAACTCACCGAATCTTCCCGCACGTGCCGCCGTAAGAGGCGCTCGCTCGTCTTTCCTCCTTCTTGGCTCCGATACGATACGATACTGAACGATACGGTACGATACGGTACGATATGGTACGGTACGGTACGTACGGTCTAACATGAACTCTAACAATACCGCCCGTCTATTGGTAACACGAACCATCTATTTGCAAAAATCAATATTTTCGCCTCATATTTGCCAAAACCATGGCGAAAATATGAGGACTGTTGACTGTACACGAAAACTTTGACTTTTAGTACAGTATACTAAATTCGGGAATTTAGTACGCTCCGGGCTAAGCCTGACCTCCCCCCCAATCGGGAGGGACCTTCGTTTATATGAAGGCACATGTAAAGTCATGCTGCGAGTGCTCATGAATATGAAGAGTACATTTGCAGGAATTCAGTACTTTCTGAAGGATGAATCTCAGTATGTTTTAGCAATTCGGAATCCGTAGAATTGGCATAGGATGACCTGACCTTTGCCTCTAAATCTCCTCTCCGAAAGTCTCATAAAATTTTCGTACTTTTTGTCTGGTTGCCGCCACCGACACACTGAGCTTTGGGGTACATCCGCAACATCACCACAAAGAACATCATCGCCATGGTCTACATCATCAAAAGGAAATCATAGCAGAAGCAGTGCAGACAAACATCATCGACAGAAACTCACCTCTCGTCAACATCAACATCACCACTGGCATAACTAAGATAAAATCCAAATAAAAGGAAGCAGACAAGCACACATCACTTGACATATGCTTCAAGAACACATCATCATCATCACCATCCTGAACATCATCATCATCATCATCCTGAACACCATCAGCATCACCATCCTGAACATCATCATCCTGAACATCATCATCGTCAAAATCACCAGCGCCGAATCTTCTCCCTTCAGATCGTCGATGCATGCAGAGGAGATCTCTGCTCCATGATTAAAATTAGAATGCAATTTTGCAATTATACACCGCCGATGCACCAAGTCTAAGCCCTAAAACGGCAATAGACCAAAAAAAAAAAGTAAGAGTACTAATATTTCAAAAAGGAATGACTTGAAGAAAGAGAGGTCGGTGCCCCCCCCCCCAAATGCTGCCAAGAACTGTATACAGTGCAACTGAAACTACGGTTTCCATGGTGCCTTTTCCATCAAGCCATCCGTTCGACTCTCCGTTTAACTTAATCTCTCTCAAAACTTCTGTTGAATCCCTCCGTTCGACCGTCCTTCGATTCTTCCGTTAAACGGTCGTTAAACGGAACTGAATTCCGCATGGAACTCCTGCGCATCAATCTTCGACTCGACTCGTCGAGCGAAATATTCCTCGCCGTCACTTTACTTTACAGAAATAGACAATATGTTGATGACGTCGATGACGAGCCGCCGCTCCAATAAGACAACCGAGAGAGAGAGACAGCCGCAGAGAGAGAGAGAGGGAAAGGCAGAGAGAGGGAGAGAAAGAGGGAGAGGGAGAGAGAAAGCGAGAGAGGGAAAGAGAGAGAGGGAGAGGCAGAAAGAGAGGGAGAGGGGGAGGGAGAGAGGAAGCGAGAGAGGGAAAGAGAGAGAGAGGGAGAGGCAGAGAGAGAGAAGCAAAGAGAGGGAGACGCGCAGAGCGAGAGAGCGCGAGAGCGAGAGAGAGAGAAAGTGAGTGAGAGGAGATTCCCGCAAATCTAATGCCACCGTAAATACCAGTTTCCGTACCCCAAGAAAACCCACTTCTCGGATTCTCCGAAACACTATTTATACCCCATTTCTCCCCTCATAAACCGATTTCAAGCCCCCCTGCACTGCCTTTTTGGCGCCACGATCCGCCACATCCCATTGGTCCTCGTCACCACAATGGCCTTCAAATCCGCCTCCGCCGGAAAAGCAGCTTTCCACACAACCTCTCCCTCTCCTTCTCCCTCTCCCTCCCTGAACCCTTCCTGAAACCCTAATTCACTGGACTCCGCGCTCCTGAACCCTTCCTCTCTGGACGCGCCCCATATCCGGAGCACCTGCTCCCTCCTCCCTCCGCATCTTTCTCTCTCTCCATTTCCCTCTCCCTCTCCTTCTCCCTCTACCTCTACCTCCCAGTTGATACCTTCCCCCTCCATGAGAGGAACATGGACCACATGCATGCCATTGAGAGCCATGGATGTGAGCATGGGGGCGGCATGGCTATGGCTGCGGGAGGCGCGGGTGGAGAAGGGAGAGGGAGAGGAGGGCGGGGAAGAGGGAGAGGAGGGAGCGGGAGAGGCGGGGGAGGACGTGGTGGGAGAGAAGGGTTTTGGGTATTGGGGCTTTGGGAAGTGGAGGTTGCGGGAGAGGGAGAAGTCGTCGGCGGAGCGAAGCTCTGACCGATATACCGGGTCGTATCGGAGGGGAGGGGAGGTGAGCGCCATGGCGTAGAGGTGTGAGAGAGAGAGAGGGAGAGGAGGGAGAGGAGAGAGAGAGAGAGAGAGAGAGAGAGAGAGAGAGAGAGAGAGAGAGAGAGAGAGAGAGAGAGAGAGAGAGAGAGAGAGGGAGAGATGGAGAGAGAGAGAGCTACAGAAAGAGAGTGAGTGAGAGAGAGAGAGAGTGAGAGAGGAAGGGAAAGAGAGAGAGCTACAAAGAGAGAGGGAGAGAGGGAGAGAGAGAGGGAGAGAAGGGAGAAAACTAGACAGAGAGAGAGAGGTACAGAGCGGGAACGGGAGTTGGAGAGGGAGGGGGGAGGGGGCGAGAATGTACTGGAGGGCATCCGCATATTCGATCAATGTCCTAGCGGGGATGCTGGAGTGGATCAACTTCGCTGATATTCGGATCAACTTTATTGAACTCTAGCTTTCAACGATTGGCGATTATTTCCGCACTCAAGGGAGTTCATGTAGACAGGTTTACAGCCCAGGATCATGAAGGGTGCAACTATGGATCCACGAAAGCTGGATCTTGGGGATTGGATTCGCGTAAATTGAAAATTCTCGATGCGGTTGGAGGATACCTTCGATTCTACTTCATGCTGATCCACTTTCAGGAGGTTAACGGCGTGACATTCAAGGTATGTCGGCATGTTGGATTTATTCGATCCAATTTCAACGGTTACGATCCACTGAGTAACATTCGGTCCGATTTTGCGAATCAAATCACGCCACGTCATACACGTTTCCACGTGTCCACTTTTGATTGGTTTTCTTTTTGGGATACCTCTAAATGGATTTCCGCCAGGTGTCCGTATAGTTTTGTCGTTTCTGGCATAGCTGTCATCCGCCGACAGAAACACATCGATGGGTCGCAGAGTAGCGTCGCACGCTCAGTCAACCAATCAAAAGTTACCTTTTCGATCGCACGAGCCGCATACCATCGCACAGGTTTGCCGCTCGGCGGCCGACATTTCCCGCGCTCGCGGACGTCCATCCAATCGCAGGACTCCCTCGCACGTGTAAAGCTTCGCTCTGAGCTTCCTGGTTCGCGCTTGCGAGCCCACACATGCTACCAACCAATCAGGTGCAGGCTTGTGCCACGTGACGGCCTAATATTGGTTACACATGTGAATTTTTCACGTGGTGGACTCTTATTGGTCGTACGTGTGAAGGTTCACGTACACGCCTTTGCAGCCAGTACTTATCGCCAGCTTGACCGCACAAATTCTGGAAGATTCGCTTTTGTTGTCGTTTTCTGCTTTCCTTTCAAAACGTTGGATTTTTGTCGGTGCAGAGGGGAAGGCACGTCAGCGGGCGCTATTACTGACACGTGACAGTTCGTAACTGGTAGATGACGTGGCGTTTGCCACATGTCAATTTCAGGTCGACAGGAAATCTGAACGGCTGCGCGGCAGAAAACGACAAGCCCCTGAGATTCGGACGCTCCTGTGGCTGACGAGTTCCCATCGTGTAAAATTTTTTGTCGATCCCTTTTTCTCGGTTTATGGCGAGCCTTGACCAATCACGACGATGAGACTTGTAAACGAGACAAATTTAAATTGTTCTTATAGAACACTCCAATGGAGCCCGGCCTTCATCCTCTTGTGAGAATAATTCTCAGTTCAAAACCAATGATTTTGTGCCACGTGTATACAAATTGGACGTGGCAGATGGTATTGGTCACAGTACGAGAGAGAGCCCATCTTGACTTATCGTGACCAGCCGCGAAGGCGCAAAAAATTCAAGGTTCGTAAATTACGGTAGAGCCGGTTCCAAATACTGGAACCGGAACTGGAACACGTAACCCGTTACCCAAGCTTTACAGGCAGAAAGTTCAGTTTCCAGTTCCCATCGCCTGAACGACACCAACATAGAACCTCCCAGAACTGTCCGTTGGCGGGGCCGTGGCATATCGAGGGCCAATACGCCACGTGTATTTTTTGACACGTGGCAGATCGCCATTGGATGGCGCCCGACTGAAAATTTAAGCCCAAAGACCAGGCCTCGGGTTCAGCGCCAATTAGGGTTTTGGAAAGCTCACGGCGAGGCCAACGGTCGGAACTCGGAAGGGGTTCAGGGTTTAGAGTTGAGGGCCCTCTGGAAGGCTTTTTCCTGGAGTTGCAGTGACGTGGAGCGCTATGGATGCGCCACGTAGAGCAATCCGTACGGTACGGACGTGACGAGCGTCCATGGGCGCGGAGAGATGGCGGGAGGGCGCGATGAGGGGCGGGGGGATGCGCGCATGCGGGAGGTGTTCCTGGAGTATGTGGGTGAGCGCAGCACCACCATCATCATCATCATCATCATCACAATCATCACCATCATCATCACCACCATCATGATGATGATCATGATCCTCATGGGGCTCCCTGTGATGATGCATGGGCGCGCGCGCAGACACATGCTCCACAGAGGGCGGCGGCAGCCGCATGAAGGCCCGCCTGGCGGTGCTCTCTGCTCATGCGGATGCGCAGGGCCTCACTGGGTAAACCCTAAAACCCTAACGCTACAACCCTGAACCTAAAACCCTAATGCTAAACCCTAACCATAAACCCTATCCCTAAAACCCTAACCCTAACGCTAAAACCCTAATGCTAAACCCTAACCTTAAAACCCTAACGCTGAACCCCTAATCCTAAAACCCTAACCCTAAACCCAATCCCTAAAACCCCACCCATAATCCAAACCCTGAAACCTGAACCCTGAAACGCTAAATTCGTAACCCTAACCCTAAACCCTAACCCTAAACCCTCACCCTAAAACCCTAACCCTAAAACCCCTGCGTTAACCTCATAATCCTAATCCTATACCCCAACCCTCAAATCCTGTCTCCCTCTTTCCTTTCTCACATATGCTCCCAAATGCTGAACACATTTTCTTTTTCTTGTTTGATTACATTTGTGGTGCAGGCAAGCAGCCTTTGATTCGCTTCATCGTCTCAGCCTGGAGCTAAGGGGAGAGGTGTGTCAGAGAGAGACAGAGAGGGAGGGAGGGGAGAGAGTGGAGGGGGTGGGAGAGAGAGAGAGACTGGGCAGAGTGAGAGAACGGGAGAGACGGGTGAGAAAGCAAATGCTACCGACGAAAGGAAGGACAAAGGAGGGAGAGAGAGAGAGAGAGGGAGAGGGAGAGGAGCGAGATCATCCCCATTTCTCTGTATATGTCCAATCCAATCCTCTTTTGAACTTTTATTCCATGTTTTCATATTTTAGCGGACTGGGCATTTCAATTAACTGGTTACCCCCTCACCTTTCTTTTTTCTCCCACTCTCTCTCACTCTCTCTCTCTCTGTCCTCCGCCGGCCTCCCTCGCTTCGTCTGTGACTCGCCCTCTCTCTCTCTCTTTCTCTCTTCATTCCCCGGGGTCCTCCCCCTCTCTCTTTCCCCTGCCCACCCGCCCCTCTCTCTCTTTCTATCCCTCCTTCCCTCTCCCTCTCTCTATCATTCCAACCCCCGGGGACCCCCCCTCTCTCACTTTCCCCCACCTCCTCTCTCTCGTTTTCTCTCTCCCTTTCTCTCGCTCTCTCTCTCCTCTCTTTCTCTCTGTCTCTCTTGCCCCCTCCCTCACCCCCCCTCTCGCTCTCTCTGTCAACTTTTTTGTCTCTTTGGGAGCAGCTGATGGACATGCAGTACTTCTCTCTCTTCTATCGATTTGTTTTTTTCATGTGCCGAGAACGCGGGCAGAAAAACATTTGTGAGTTATTGTTCTCTAGGGAGAGGTAGGGAGAGAGAGAGGAGAGAGAGAGAGGAGAGTGGGGGGAGATGGAAGAGAGGGAGAGGGGGAGCGAGAGAGCGAGAGGGGAAGAGAGAGGGGGATGGGGAGAGTGAGAGAGGAGAGAGAGAGGAGCAGAGGGGAGAAAGGGAGAGGGGGAGAAGAGAGAAATATGTACTTCACTATTTTGTCTTTCCTCTCTCTCCCTCTCCCATCTCCCTCCCTCCCTCCCCCTCCCTCCCTCTCCCCCTTCTCATTCTTTCCCTTTCCCCCCCCCCCCTTCCCTTTCCCCC
The DNA here is from genome assembly GCA_037447605.1 of Zygnema circumcarinatum. Classification (NCBI taxonomy): domain Eukaryota; kingdom Viridiplantae; phylum Streptophyta; class Zygnematophyceae; order Zygnematales; family Zygnemataceae; genus Zygnema; species Zygnema circumcarinatum. Next base: position 326,016 of record CM074823.1, read on the forward strand.
CCCCCCTCCCCAAAACACCCCTTTATTTTTTTTTTTTCCCGGCGGGCAGCGGTAGCGACGGCGACCGAAGCGTGGCGATTGGCTCTCAAGGGTCGCTTTCGACTTCTCGACCAATGGTGCGCCTTCGTGCCGGTCAGTGTTGCCCGGATAAAAAAATATAGTCCTGCCCGTAACAAAAAAAAATTCTGCCCCAAAGTGGAATAGAAAAACCGTCCACCCCTCCCCTTCTTTCTTCTCTTTCTGTCGTTTTTGTCGGTTCTAGTGTTTCTTTTTTCTTGCCGTTTTTTTTGTCGGAAAATGGGAAAAACGTTAGCAAAATTTTTACCCCCCTTTTTTCTTTCCCCTTTTTTTTTTTTTTTGGGGGGGGTCGATGTCTATATTAAACTCTTCTGATTTATTTCTGAAATTCCCGTTACAGAAATACCAAAAGTATGCAATTTCGGAGGACACGTGGCGGCAAGTTTTGGACTTTAGCAGAAGTGTGCATGAAGATCTGAGCAACTACGACCCGCAAGGTACAACGGATTCCGTTACACATAGAAATGCTAAGCACTCTCTTTGTCTCTCTTTCCCTCTCTCTCCCTTCCCCTTGACTGTTTCCTTCTGTCTTTCCCGTACTCTCTCGCTCTCTCTCTCTCTCTCTCGCTCTCGCTCTCTCTCTCTCTCCCCCTCTCCCTCTCCCTCCAATCCCACGCTTCACCCTCGCACTCCGCTCTCTCGCCCTCTCCTCCAGCTTCTCCTCTCACCTCCTCTCTCTCCCTCTCTCTCCCTCTCTCTCCCCTCTAACCACTCTCTCTCCTCTCATTCTCTCTCCCTCTCTCTCTACCTCTTTCGAACTATCTCCCCGGCTCCAATCTCCCCCTGTCTCCCCACGCTCTCTCTCTCTCTCTCTCTCTCTCTCTCTCCCTCTCCCCCATCCCTCCGCACTCTCCTTCCAGTCAAACCCTCCCACCCTTAATCTCAATCCTTGGCTGCTCTCTCAACAGGGGCATGGCCGGTCCTTATCGACGAGTTCGTGGAGTATATGTTCAAGTATGGCTCATCTCTCTCTCTCTCTCCCTCTCCCTTTCCTTATTCCTATCCTTCTCCCTCTTCTTATTCCTATCCTTCTCCCTCTTCTTATTCCTATCCTTCTCCCTCTCGCTCCCTCTCCCTCCCTCTCCACCCCTTTCTCTCTCGCCCTCTCTATAGCTCACTCTCTCCCCCACTCTCTCTCCTTCGCTCTCTTTCTCTCTCCCCCCACATTCTCTCTGCCCCACTCTCTCTCTCCCTCTCACTCTCCCCCCCACTCTCTCTCTCCTTCACTCTCTTCCGCTCACTCTCCCCCATCCTATCTCCCTTCCTCTTCCCTACCCCCTTCTTCTCCTCCTTCCCCATCCCCTCTCCCTCTACCTTCTCCTTCCTTCTCTCACTAACTTCCTCTCTCCCTCTATCCCCCCTTCCTTCTCCCTCTCTCTCTCTCTCGTTCTCTTACCTTCCCACTCCCTCTAATCTTCTCATTTGTATTTCGGACCTCCTTTTCTGTTTATTTATTTATTATTTTTTTTTTTTTTTTGGGGTCGTGAAAATTCAGGCGAGCTGCATGCGGGCATTGCAGCGGAACTCGAACGGAAATGTGCGAATGCGATTCCATGCAGTTCAGTTCCAGTTTCAGTTCCACTCCTGCGTCACAGTCGGGTCGCAGTTCCGTGGACAATCGAGGAGCCGGACTGCACGGTACACTCGGATGGTCCCTCTCTCTCTCTCTCCTCCTCTCTCTCCTCTCCCCCTCTCTCCTCTCCCTCTCTCTCCTCTCCATCTCTCTCCTCTCCCTCTCTCCTCACCCTCTCTCCTCTCCCCCTCTCTCCTCTCCCTCTCTCTCCTCTCCATCTCTCTCCTCTCCCTCTCTCCTCTCCCTCTCTCCTCTCCCTCTCTCTCCTCTCCCTCTCTCTCCCCTCCCTCTCTCCTTTCCCTCTCTCTCCTCCTCTCTCTCTCTCCCTCTCTCTCCTCTCCCTCTCTCTCTCTCTCCCCCACATTCTCTCTGCCCCACTCTCTCTCTCCCTCTCACTCTCCCCCCCACTCTCTCTCTCCTTCACTCTCTTCCGCTCACTCTCCCCCATCCTATCTCCCTTCCTCTTCCCTACCCCCTTCTTCTCCTCCTTCCCCATCCCCTCTCCCTCTACCTTCTCCTTCCTTCTCTCACTAACTTCCTCTCTCCCTCTATCCCCCCTTCCTTCTCCCTCTCTCTCTCTCTCGTTCTCTTACCTTCCCACTCCCTCTAATCTTCTCATTTGTATTTCGGACCTCCTTTTCTGTTTATTTATTTATTATTTTTTTTTTTTTTTTGGGGTCGTGAAAATTCAGGCGAGCTGCATGCGGGCATTGCAGCGGAACTCGAACGGAAATGTGCGAATGCGATTCCATGCAGTTCAGTTCCAGTTTCAGTTCCACTCCTGCGTCACAGTCGGGTCGCAGTTCCGTGGACAATCGAGGAGCCGGACTGCACGGTACACTCGGATGGTCCCTCTCTCTCTCTCTCCTCCTCTCTCTCCTCTCCCCCTCTCTCCTCTCCCTCTCTCTCCTCTCCATCTCTCTCCTCTCCCTCTCTCCTCACCCTCTCTCCTCTCCCCCTCTCTCCTCTCCCTCTCTCTCCTCTCCATCTCTCTCCTCTCCCTCTCTCCTCTCCCTCTCTCCTCTCCCTCTCTCTCCTCTCCCTCTCTCTCCACTCCCTCTCTCCTTTCCCTCTCTCTCCTCCCTCTCTCTCCTCTCCCTCTCTCTCCTCTCCCTCTCTCTCTCTCTCTCCCCCCCCACATTCTCTCTGCCTCACTCTCTCTCTCTCTCCTCTCTTCACTTTGTATTTTTGTGGTTGTATGGTAAGGGTCCACCTTCGATTCTACTTAAGGCTGATTGCACTGTTGTGCCCTCCTTCCACCCTGCTCAAAGAGAGTGTGTGGGGACGACAGAGAGAGATGGAGAAGGAGAGGGGAAGGGAGAGAGCGAGGGAAAGGGAGATGGGGGAGGGGGTAGGGCAGGGTAGTGAGGGGGGAGGGAAAGGATAGGGGAAGAAGGGGGGAAAGTGGGGTGGAGAGAGAGCGAGAGGGCAAAAAATGGGGTATGGGGGATGGAGGGAGAGTCGAGAGACAGAGCCGGACGGAACGGGGAGGGAAAGGGAGGGGGAGAGGGAGAGGGAGAGTAGGGAGAGGAAGAGGGAGGGGGGGAGCGTCAGAGAGAGAGAGGCACAGAGAAAGTGAGAGAGTGAGAGAGAGAGAGAGAGAGGGAGAGAGAGAGAGAGAGAGTGAGAGAGAGAGAGAGAGTGAGAGAGAGTGAGAGAGAGAGAGAGAGAGAGAGAGAGAGGGAGGGAGAGAGAGAGAGAGAGAGAGAGAGAAAGAAAGGGAATGGGGGGGTGCGGGAGAGAGGTAGAGAGAGCTGCTGACCTTCGTCGGTGTGTCTCTCCCTGCAGGAGTGATAGCATCCGCAGGCAGTAAACGACGTTGGAGGGACCCAAAAGAAGAAGCTGCCCAAATGGCTTCTGTAAATTCCATAGTTCAAAAAATGGCAGACATGAATTCCCCGGAATCCCAAAAAAGGGCTCGGTCCGAAAGTCTCTCTGGAAAACAAATTACATTTTTGGACCCTCCGACTTTTTCCGCGGGTGCGAACTTTCCCCATGGTTGGACAATCTTAGGCATGAACCAATCGGCTAATCAGAATGCGCCAGGTGGCAACGCAGGATTGGCAGAGAGGGGGGTAAGCTCTGAGAGGCCATTGGAGGAGGACACGGTGATGTTGGAAGAGGAAGTTGATGATGTCACCAATGTCGGGGGTGTATGTTCCATGACGCCGACTACATCACATAATGATGTGAAGTGGTTTCAACAAGTGTGTCCTGAGAGAGTATTGTGACGTGACGTTGACTTTTTTGGGGGGGAGGGGGAAAGGGGAGGGAGAGGGGGAGGGGCTACTATTTGTAGTAAGACTAGAGCCATTCTTTTTTGTTTTTTTGTCTAAAAATTTGTCATTCTTCTTTTCTTTTTTTGAGCTTTCCTTTTGGGGAGGAATAATGATTCCTCGAAATTAGCCATTTTGCGAACGTTCCCCGATATCGACTTTTGGATTAATGACATATGTAGTGGCTTCATACATGGCTCTCTCGCTCATGCTCTCTCGCTCCCGCTCTCTCGCTCTCGTTCTCTTGGTCTCTCTCTCTCTCTCTCTGTGTCTCTCACACTCGTCGTTTTCTATGTCCAGCCGTGAGTGGGTACCCATGCCACATAGCCATCGCCCCCCTTATAAACCAATAAGCTTCAGTCAGGAACACTTCATAAAGTTAACAAGAGGGCTAGAGAAAGGAGGGGGAGAGGAAGGCAAGTATGAGGGAAGGGGGAGGGGGGTCAACGATAGGGGAGGGAGAGTAAGGAGGAGGGAAGGGGAGGGAGGAGAAAGGTCTGGAGCAGGAGGGAGGGAGAAGAGGGAGAAGGACAGGGAGGAAGAGGGAAGAGAAAGTATGGAACAGACTAATTCCCGTCGTCATTTGATGATCGGAGAAGACAAAGAGAAAAGTCAAACATCAGCCCAGAGAGTCAACCGAAAAGAGTAAAACCGAAATGTACACCCCAACATCATACCACCACAATGATTAAATTGAAAAAAAAAGAGAAATAACAATGAGTTTGGTCGAGTTCCCTAAGTACGTTTGTACAGAACAGAAAGGGAGGGAGAAAGCAGAGAGACGAATGGAAGAGTGAGGGAGAGAGGGAGAGAGGGAGGAAGAGAGAGAGGGAGAGGGAGAGAGAAAGAGAGACAAGCTTCCTTATTTCTGATCTTCAAAACTCTGTGCTACATCCTTTGGAGCTCTTTATTTCTAGGGCAGTTCCAACACCTCCTCCGTTTCAACGGAACGGAACAAAACGGCATGGAACGACCCTTCAACAAAGAATAAAAAAAAGATATCCTTCCACGAGTTTCCACGGATCCACACTTATTAAAATTTTCTTTTTGAAGTTCCATTTCTTGCGCTGAAGTCGATATATAAAAAAAAAAGAGGCCGTCGTATCCAAAGACCCGTCGCCCCCTCCTCCTTCATCGATTTATTGGGGAATAAAAAAAAAATAGCGCAAAAGAAAATTATTTCAACGTCGGCCGCTGCCTCTCCACCATTCTGACGTGAGCAATGTTGCATATGATGCCGTCAGCGATGACGTGGCACTGACGTCAGCCTGTGAGTCTGGAAGCTGTCCATAGTCGGAGAGAGGAGAGAGAAAAACCCAATTTCCGGTTTTTGGTGGGGGGGGGGGGGGGG
>CM074823.1:345755-360821 GCA_037447605.1 Zygnema circumcarinatum
CTCCCTCTCCCTCTCCCTCTCCCTCCTCCCTCCTCCCCCACCTCCGGCTTCCTATGCTGAAAATCCGCAAATCCGACATCTCGGTTCCCTGCCACTTCATGCATCGCCGTCCTCAATCCCGTCATCGACCGTTGGATTTCCGCCACGTGTTGCCGTCTGAACGGGCTGATCAGAACCACTCGATCGTCGAAAATAAATCCGTACTGCCGGAGGGAGTCAAACCACCTGTAAAACCCAAAACCCCAAAACCCCAAAATCCCAAAATTCGACAAAGTGAAAAAAAAAAAACCTTAAAAGTTGTTAGAATGTTTCCAACAAGGATAAACATTCTAACGTTCGAGTGATTTTAAGGGGCTTTTCGTGATGTTAGGATTTTCCAAATTCTACATCATCTTAGTGTTTAGGGTTTAGGGTGCAGGATACTCCATTTTAGGCTTTAGGCTTTTAGGTTCAGACTTTTGGATTCAGGGTTCAAGGTTCAGGGTTTAGAATTTGGGGTTAAGTGCTTAGAGTTAAGGTTTTACGGTTCAGGGACTTTCGTTTAAGGTTTAGGGTTCAGGGTTTAGGGTCTAGGGTCAAGGGTGTAGGCTACCGGCTTTAGGGTTCAGAGTTGAGGGTTTAAGGTCTCGGCTCTCGGCTCTCGGCTTTCGGCTTTCGGCTTTCGGCTTTCGGCTTTCGGCTTTAGTGTTTAGGGTTCAGGAATAAGAGTTTAGGGTTTCGCTTTTCGCCTTTCGACTTTCGACTTCACGCTTTTTTAGGGTTTAGGGTTTAAGGTCCCCTCACTCGCCGTCCCCTCCCAGCCCGGCCCCGTCCTGGAAGATGTCCCCCAGAAGGAATACAAAGGCGGGCGCGCTGCCGAGCACCGCGTGCTGAAAGGACCGCCGCAGGTACGCGTTCGCGCGCACGCGCCAAAGGGCGCGCCAAGGGGCCCGCCACTCGCGGGGAGGGAGCTGCGGGGAGGGGGGAGGGGGGGAGGGTTTAGGGTTTAGGGGGTAGGGGTAGGGTTTAGGGGGTAGGGGGTAGGGGGTAGGGTTCAGGGGTTAGGAGTGAGGGGGTAGGAGAGAGGGGTTAGGAGTGAGGGGGTAGGTTTTAGGGTTCAGGGGTTAGGAGTGAGGGGGTAGGAGAGAGGGGTTAGGAGTGAGGGGGTAGGAGAGAGGGGGGAGGAATGAGGGGGTAGGTTTTAGGGTTCAGGGGTTAGGAGTGAGGGGGTAGGTTTTAGGGTTCAGGGGTTAGGGGTGAGGGGGTAGGGTTTAGGGTTTAGGGGTTCGGGGGTGTAGGTTTTAGGATTCAGGGGTTAGGGGTGAGTGAGTAGGGTCTAGGGGTTAGGGGTTAGGGGGTAGGGCTTAGGGTTCAGGGGTTAGTGGGTAAGGTTTTAGGTTCGGGGTTAGCGGTTAGGAGTCGGGTTTAAGGGTTAGAAGTTAAGGGGTAGGATTTAAGGTTCAGTGGTTAGGGGTTAGGAGATAGGGGTGAGGGGGGAGATTTTAGGGTTCAGGGGTCGGGCGTTAGGGGTAGAGTTTCGAATTTAGGGTTTAGGGATTAAGGGTAGGGTTTAGGGTTTAGGGGCAAGGGTTCAAGGAGTAGGGTTAAGGGGGGACTAGGGTTTGGGAGGAGGTAGGGTTTAGGGTTTAGAGAGAGGGTAGGAAGATGGCTGCAAAGTCACCTGAGGGTCCGCAATAAGCGCAACCCGAATGGGCTCTCGTGATTCGCCGGATTCCTGAAATGATGCCACGTGGCAACACGAGAGTGGGCGAGAGATGAGCAGGGAGGGTACCACCAAACCAAAAAATAGATATAGAAATAGGAATGGAACAGGAAAGGGAAGGGGAAGTGGAGGATTAAAGGGTTAAGGGGTTGAAGGGTAAAAACTTCACTGTTCAAAATCAAACAGATTCAAGGTTTAGGAAGTGCAAGATCGTACAAATAGGGTTTTAGAGGTTTAGGATTCAGAAAGAAACAGTTCGGATGGAGGCAACAAAAAATTGATTGTTTAATAGGTTAAGGGGTTATTAACGGTTTTATGGTTGACATGCAGAAAGTAAGAGCTTGACAGTTTCAGGGCTTTAGGGTTTAAGGATTTGGGGTTTCAAGTTCCTTTGCTTCCCTATTCCTCACCCTCTCCCTCCCTCACCCACTCCTCTCATTTACTACTCTCTCTCTCTCTCTCTCTCTCTCTCTCTCTCTCTCTCTCTCTCTCTCTCTCTCTCTCTCTCTCTCTCTCTCTCCCTCTCTCTCTCTCCTCTCTCTCTCTCTCACACTCCCTCCCTCTTCCTTCTCCTCCCTCTCTCTTAACCCCCCCCACTCCCTTCCCTCCATCTACCTGCCTCCCCCTTTCTCTCCCTCCGTCTACCTCCACTCCACCCTCTCCGTCCCTCCTACCCCTATACCCTCCCTCTCCCTCCCTCTCTCTGTCCCACCCCCCCTCTCTGTGCCTCCTTTTCTTCTCACTCCACGTCCCTCACTCTTCCCGCTTCCCCCTCTCCCTCCTCTCTCCCTCGTAGTCCCTCCCATTCTCCCTCCACCCCCGCTACCTCTCTCCCTCCCTCTCTCCCTCGTATTTACTCTCTCATTATCTCTCCCTCCTCTCCCGCTACCTCTCCCTCCCTCCCTTTCTCCCTCGTATTCCCTCTCTTGCTCTCCCTCCTCTCCAGCTACCTCTCCCTCCCTCCTCTCTCTCTCCCTCATCTCCCTCTCCCTTTCTCTCTCCGAGCTCCTCTCTCCCTCGAGCTCCCTAAAGGATAGCGCGAACGAGTCTCCCTCCCTCTCCCTCCCTGCCCCTCTCCCTCTCCCTCTCCCTCCCTCCCTCCCTTTCCCTCTCTCTCCCTCCCTCTCCCTCTCTCTCCCTCCCTCTCCCTCTCTCTCCCCACCTGCCCCCCCGGCCACGTGCACGCTTCCGCCGCCCGCCAGAACACGACCATTTCTCCGTACAGCAGCGCCACCGCCCAGCCAATTGCCAGCAGCCACGTGGCATGCCAAATGCCTGCCGACACCCGCTGCCCGCCGCCCTTCCCCTCCCTCCTCCCTCCCGCCATGACTGCGAGAGAGAGAGAGAGAGAGAGAGAGAGAGAGGGAGAGAGAAAGGGAAAGAGATAGAAAGGGATGTAGGAAAGAGAGAGAGAGAGGGGGAGAGTGAGACTGAGGAGAGGGGGATACGAAAATGTGGTGATGGAGGGGGGCGAGAAACGGAGGGAGAGGTAGGGCACAGGGAGCGGAAGGGAGGGAGATGGAGAGGGAAAAGTAGAGGGGAAAGGGAGAGGGAAATGGAGGAGAAGGATAGGGAACGGGAGAGGGAGAGGGAGAGGGAGAGGGCAGGGAGAGAGAGAGAAGGGGGGAAAGAGAGGAGAGGGAGTGGGAGGGGAAGAAAGGAAGCAGTGAAGGCGACGGCGAGTGAGAGCCAGATGGAGAGGGAGAGAGGATCGTACGGACTTGTACGGCGAACCGCAATTTTGGATCCATTCTCGTGCTCGTCCGTACGACTCCAACAGCTCCTGGATCGCGATTGGTGCAGGCAGTGGGCTGTTTTGTCCGTATCCGGAGGAATCGCAAAAGGGATCTCCGCAAATCAGATCGGCCGATGCCTTTCACGTTTTTCTCCCTGTACAACAAATTTTGTGATCCTAGGATACTGCCAAAAGTACGATTTTCCACTTGAGATTCGTCAGGAGTGAATCTGTGATTCGATATACTGATGTGAAAATCTTTGCTTAGGTTGATCTTAATCTGCGTTCTGTCATTTAAGACTTAAATGATCTTGTAGATTTTACAAGAGTCATTGCACGGTGAAGGAAAGATTCGAGAAGAATCCAAAAATCGAATCTGAAGATTGTCTCCAGTCGGTTGGGAACTTCTGAATCTGAATAAAATCTTGGGGTGGTCTTTTCGATCCGATCTGTACGGTACGTCATTGCCCAAACGGATCTCCTTGTCGGATCGCTAAAGCCAAACGTGCAATAGTACAAAAGTGTACGACAGCATGTCAGCAATGTCTTGAAAGATTTTCGCCAAAGATGGGGACAAAAACAAACGTAACAATAAATCGCCGTAGGATTGATCATTACATTTTGAAATCTATTTAGAAAAAAATCGGTTAAGTACAATTAGGTCACAAAATTGCATTTGATTTAACGATGCCGCGTGTCAGTCAGATATTGATCCTTGGAAAATCTTTGGGGACCAATGGGAAGCTTCAAGCTTTCGATGCTTTCAAATTTGCCGGATCAAACTGTACGGATGGTCGGCTGATGACCGCTAGCGAGAGGCCATCTCCATGTGCAAAATCTGTTAAACAGCTTAAAAACAGTTTAAAGAAGATTTATGTGCTTCATAGCGTGCTCAGTTACTAGTTCAGGAAAACGACATGTATACCGTTAAAGATGGTTCCAACTTCCGTACACCTTCGAATTGTTCCGTACAGTATTGTACGAGCATGTACCGAACAAGACACCACCGACATTCGTCAGGTCCTTTGGCCAGAAAAATCCAAATATGGATTCTCAAGGCGCGATTTGATGCCACGTGACTCCAACCCATTGGCGCCGGATTAGAGTGCAGCGAGGTGTCTTCTCAGGGAGGTCGACAATGAGACGAAGCAGCCAATCTGGGAATGGCACGTGTACACAGCCACAGGTGACAAGCCAGGATTGGTCGACGGCGGCTAGATCCTTGGAAGATCTTGAACTTGTCGTCCAGCGAATTGGACACAAGTGCGAGGGGGAGGGAGAGTGGGAGGGGAGGGGAGGGGAAGGGAGAGGGGGAGAAGGAAAGGGGAAGAGGGAGAGGGAGGGAAAGGGCGAGAGAGAGAACAGAGATACGAAGACGGAGAGACAAGTAAGAAAAGGAGGAGGGAGATAGAGTGAGCGGAGAAGGGAGAGGAAGCGAAGGGGGAGAGGGATAAAGAGAGTGACGGGGAAGAGAGGGAGAGATAGGCAAGCAAGGAGGTAGAGCGCGGGAAGGGGGAGGCACCATTGAGATTGTGTGAGCGAGAGAGATTGAGAGAGAGACAGACAGAGAGACTGAGAAAGAGAGAGAGACTGAGGAAGAGAGAGAGAGAGACAGAGAGAGAGAGAGGGAGAGATGGCTGCTAAGGCAATGCTCGCTCACCTTCTCCCCGCCATTGCCATGGCTGCCCTCCTCTTCTCCGCATCGGCCGCCGCCGCCAATGTGACCGGTTTGTCCTCTGCCTCCCTCCCATGCCATGCCATGGCCCCATCCATCCATGCGCGCGCATGGCCCAGCATGCATGCATGGCATGGCATCTCTCTGGCTGACGTCATATGCTGACGTAAGCGTGTTTCCTTTTCCAGAAGGGCCCGCCAGCAACGCGTGCTATCCGAACTACACGTGGCAGAAAGGCGACACGTGTCCCAAAGTCATCGCGATGTTCTGCGGCCCGACATCGACCAAGTCGTGGTATGCGTGCCTAGGTCGGTCTCCCTCCCTCACTAATTCATTCCCTCTTTCTCTCGCCCTCTCTCTCCCTCTTTCCGTCCCTTCACGTCTTTCGCTCCCTCTCCCTCTCACTCTCTTCTCTACTCTACGCCCACTCTCTCTATTTTCCCTTTATTTTTTGGCGCCCTCTCGCAACCCCTCGCTCTCACCGTATCTTTCTCTCCCTCCCCGTCTCTGCTCCTCCTTCCCTCGATCTCTCCTTCTCTCCCATTCTCTCAATCTCTCCCTCCCTCCCTCCCTCCCTCCCTCCGCCCTCCGCCCTCCCTCTCACTCCCATTCCTTCCACTTTCTCTCCCCACCGTTCTCTCCTCTCACTACCTTTACTAACTTATTGGCAGCCCTCTCCCTATCCCCAACTTTCCCTCTCCAGCCCACTTCAATCCGTCCTTCCCTTTCCCCTCTCTCTCCTATACTCTCCTCCACTCTCTTCCTCTCTATCTCCCTCCCCTCTCTCCCCATCTCCCACTCTTCTCTCTCCTCTACCACCCTCTCTGCATCTTTTTTGCTGTTTTAATTGGTCTCTCTTCCTCTCTCTCTCTCTCTCCCTCTCTCACACTCACTCTCTTTCTCTCTCCTCCCCCCTTCTCTGTCTTTCTCTCCCCCCCTCTCTCTCGCTCTCTCCCCCTCTCTCACACTCACTCTCTTTCTCTCTCCTCCCCCCCTCTCTGTCGCTCTCTCGCCCCCCTTCTCTCGCTCTTCTCCCCCTCTCTCACACTCACTCTCGTTCTCTCTCCTCCCCACGTCTCTGTCTCTCTCCCCCACCACTCTCGCTGTTTCCCCCACTCTCACACACACTCTCTTTCTCTCTCCTCCCCCCTCTCTAACTCTCTCTCCCCCCCCTCTCGCGCTCTCCCCCTCTCACACTCACTCTCTTTCTCTCTCCTCCCCCTCTCTCTAACTCTCTCCCCCCCCTCTCGCTCTCTCCCCCTCTCTCACACTCACTCTCTTTCCCTCTCCTCCCCCCCTCCCCATCTCTCTCTCCCCCCTTCTCTCGCTCTCTCCCCTCTCTCACACTCACTCTCGTTCTCTCTCCTCCCCCCCTCTCCGTCTCTCTCCCCCCCCCCCTCTCTCGCTCTCTCTCTCTCTCCATAGGTCCGAAGGCTGGTGCATGTATTGGAACGGGCACGGATTGGGTTGCCGGCAGAGTTATTTGTGTCAAAACTTGCTATAGTTATCTCCAAAAAATTGTGGCCCATTGCGCCTTTAGTGGGCTCGAGCAGACGGTGACAACAAACGCAACTTCGCCAATTTGAAATGGAGAATTGAAGGGTACTGCACCCCCTATTTCGGTTATCCCATCCCCCTTTTTGAAAATTTTGCTCGCCCATTTTGGATATTTTGGTTAAGTCTTCTTTTTGTATGAGAGTTTTTAATTTTTTTTGGCCCTTACTTAGTTCAACATTAAACCTGCGATTTCTAAGCGCTCCAAAGCGCGCCAATTTGAGGGGGACATCAAATTTCAACTTTTTCCAATACGTTCACGCGAGAGCCCAATTTCTCCCGAACATGGGTTCAATTCCAACCGTCCGATTGCAAAGATCGGGGCCATCCGACGGCTACGAGCCTCTGCCGAACCACAGTTTCAACTTTGGGGACATTTGGCATTGTCTTTTTAGTGTTGGTCGTTCCTTTTTCTCCTTCAGAAGTTTTGAAGGGTTGGATTTCAAGGGCCTTCTATGGTAGAAAAATAGGAGAATGAAGGAATCATTGCCATTTTGGGGTTTAAGGGTTTAAGTATCACGGGAAAAGAGAAAACTGTATTTGCGCAAAATCTTGCCAATAAGAATCAGCTTATTTTAATGAGTGGTGTTTGACCGAAGTAATATCAACCTGAACCCTACTCCTAGCGCTTTAAAGAGTTCTCATTTTCAGGTCGTGCTAAATGATGATATCCAATAAAGCCGACGAGAATAAACGGATCGGTCCCCTCCAACAATGATAAACCCTAAACCCTAAACCCTAACCCTACACCTTATTACCTAAACCCTAAACTCTACGCGTTATAACCTAAACCCTAAACCTACACGTTATAACCTAAACCCTAAACCCTAAACCCTACACCTTATAACCTAAACCGTAAACCCTACACCTTATAACCTAAACCCTAAACCCTAAACTCGAGCCCACGAACTTTACGAAGCTCGGGAATCCTAAAACGTCCAGCTCTTGTCTTTATTTCCTTTTCCCAAAACCGTGACCTACTCCGCAAACCACCCCTTAATCCAAAGGACTAAAACCCAAAACCCAAAAGTCATATATTCTTCGAACAAAGGACCAATCAAAAACCCTAAAAAAAACTTGACCGAATTCAGATTGGCAATGCGGCATCTAATGTCGCCATTTGCTCAAGTTCAGATATGACGCAATTCGCCACTTTTAAATTCAAATAATTGTAACATGTCGCAACGCAAATGATTCTGCCGGCGGTCCATGTCGAGCCCGTTCCTATACAAAGGCCGGCATTGGAACCTAAGGAGAGAAAGGAAAGGTGGGAGAGAGCGAGGTTTTGTTTAATCAATGTTCACCACCTGAGAGAGGGAGGGAGGGAGGGAGGGAGGGAGGGAGGTAGGGAGGGAGGGAGGAGGGAGGGAGGGAGGGAGGGAGGGAGGGAGGTAGGGAGAAAGCCCAAGAAGGTTAGAAAGGAAAGAGGTAGGGGGGGGGGGGAGGTGGTGTATATAGAGAGGGAAATTACAGAAAATCTTAGTAAGGGGGGTTAGAGTGGCTGAGAAAAGAGAGAGGGAGGGAGATACAAAAGGGAAGGGAGAGGGGGAAGAGAGCAGGAGAGGACGAAAGAGAAAGGGTGGGAAGGAGGGGAGAGCGGGGGGAAAGAGAGGGAGGGGGGAGAGAGTGAGAGGGCGAGAGATAGAAGAGGCAAGACGGAGAGAGCTGGCGAGAAAAAAGGCAAAAACAATAAGGGAGTGGAGGAACATAGAGGTGGGGAAGGGATATTTATGGAGAGAGCGAGAGAGTGCGAGAGGGCTGCCAATAAACAAAGGGAAAATAGAGAGATTGGTCGTAAAGATGGAGAAGAGGGTGAGAGTGAGAGGGAGAGAAGGACGTGGAAGGAGATAGAGAGAGAGAGAGAGATAGAGAGAGAGAAAGAGAGAGAGAAAGAGAATTGGACAGTGAGCGAGAGAGGGAGGGAGACCGACCTAGGCACGCATTCCACGACTTGGTCGATGTCGAGCCGCAGAACATCGCGATGACTTTGGGACACGTGTCGCCGCTCCGCCAAGTGTAGTACGGATAGCACGCGTTGCTGCTCGCGCCGCCGCGGCCTGGGACACGCTTACGTCAGAATATGACATCAGCCTGAGCCATGCCATGCCATGCATGCATGCTGGGCCATGCGCGCGCATGGATGGATGGGGCCATGGCATGGCAAGGGAGGGAGGCAGAGGACGCACCGGTCACATTTGCGGCGGCGGCCGATGCGGAGAAGAGGAGGGCAGCCATGGCAATGGCGGGGAGAAGGTGAGCGAGCATTGCCGTAGCAGCCATCCCTCTCTCTCTCTCTCTTCCTCCCTCTTCCTCTCTCACTTTCCTCTCCCTCTATCTTTCAGTCTCTCTCCCCTTGATCTGCTTGCCTTTCCCTCTCTTCGTTCTCCTGCCTCTCCGTCCCTTTCCCCCTCTCTCTCCCCCTATCCCACTTCCTCTCCCTCTCCCCCTCTCCCTCCCCCTCTCCCTCCCCTTCTCGCACTCCCTCTCCCTCTCCCTCCAACTCTCCCTCTCCCTCTCCCACTCCCTCTCCTTCTCCCCTTTCCCTCCCCCTCTCCCACTCCCTCTCCCTCTCCGCCTCCCTCCCTGTCTCCCTCCCCCTCTCCCACTCCCTCTCCCTCTCCCCCTCTCCCTCCCCCTCTCCCACTCCCTCGCCCTCTTCCCCTCTACCTCCCCCTCTCCCACTCCCTCTCCCTCTTCCCCTCGCCCTCCCTCTCCCACTCGTCGCAATTTCGGTCCCTCCGCGAAAGCGGGGAGTGGAGATCTGTGCACGACCAAACCTGTCATTTCAACGCATCATAAGTGGACACGCGTCCACGGGACACTTCAAATTCGTACGGGTCGTGTCAGAAAACGTCAGGAGGACCACGATGGCTTTTATGGGTCCTTTCAACCATGAACCAATGTCTGTACGCCACGTTTACAACTGTAACCACATGGCGATTAATAATTGGCTAACTCGAAAAATAATTTAATTGATAGAAAACCAATGCGTGCATGCCACGTTGGCATTGTGCATACGTGGCACATTATGATTGGAAAAAATAACTTAAAAATGGCCACATTCTGTAATTGAATTTCGTACGTTTGTTCAATACGATCGACGAGGAGACCCTGCATTTGTCGTATCGGTCCCCGGAATCCGCGGAAGCAATCTCAACAGCGCTGCCAAGACCAATCTTGACTTGACTTGAATCCTTGCTCCGTAGTAGAGGGCCCAGTAAGGGATCGCCACGTGTGAAAATTTGAGCACAATTTGCCGGAGAATCCTTGAATAGTGGGGGTCAGACTTAACACATGGCCAAATCAATTTAGTAAGCCTGTCGGGCGAATTAAGCATTGGCTTGGTACGCATTTCGGTACGAATGTGTACGGCCAAGCCCGCGGATCCCGATCCGGAATTCGTACAAGAAACGTTGACTTTTAGTACAGTCAGCAGTCCTCATATTTTCCACCCTGTACAGTGCGTCCCCAAGAAATTCGCCCCGATTTTGCCGAAACCACCTTTTTGTACGGTAACTCAGTGTTAGCCGTACTATTCGTACTATCCGTACCCCTAAAACCCTAAAACCCTAAAACCCTAGAAAGGAAAATGATACAGTTGCCCCACTTTTTAGATATCCGCACCCCCTTTCGGGAAAATTTGTACTTTCATCTTGGCTAATCACGCCCCCCCCCCCCTTGGATCTTTCGGGAGGAGAGATCTTGTAGACAATCGGACCCCGCGCCTCGCGCGCAGGATCCGACTGTGCACCGACGTACGGCGCCGCGCATCGCGGCGTGGCCCGCGAGATGCGGCGAGCATGGGGGACCGGAAGCAGGGATGTCCAATGGTTTGGGTCAGAGGTTACCACGTGGCAGTCTTCCATTGGACATCCCTGCTTCCGGTCCCCCATGCTCGCCGCATCTCGCGGGCCGCGCCGCGATGCGCGGTGCCGTACGTCGGTGCACTGTCGGATCCTGCGCGCGAGACGCGGGGTCCGATTGTCTACAAGATCTCTCCTCCCGAAAGATCCAAGGAGAGGGGGGGGGCGTGATTAGCCAAGATGAAAGTACAAATTTTCCCGAAAGAGGGGCGCGGATATCCAAAAAGTGGGGCGGCTGTATCATTTTCCCCTAGAAACCCTAGAAACCGTACTAGCCGTACTAGCCGTACTTGCTGTACTAGCCGTTACGGGCTTCAGCAAAACTCTCCGAATCTTCGCACACTTGCCGCCGTAAGTGGCGCTCGCTCCTCTTTCCTCCTTCTGGCTCCGATACGACACGATACGATACGATACTGAACGACACAGTATACGGTACGATACGTACGGTCCAACATGGACTCTAACATAATACCGCCCGTCTATTGGTAACACGAACCTTCTATTTGCAAAAATCAATATTTTCGCCTCATATTTGCCAAAACCATGGCGAAAATATGATGACTGTTGACTGAGTATACTAAATTCCGTAATTTAGTACGGCCATGGTCAATGTCTGACTCCCCCTATTGTACGGCGGGGGAATTCAGTAACCAGCGCCGGTTCGGAGAATTTGGAGCGCCGCGAATTCAGCAGAGCAATTTCGCAGCCTTTCGCTCCTTCCCGCATCGCCGCGCTCCCTCCGCCGCGGTTTAGGGGCTTTCGACATTAGGGTTAGGGTTTAGGGTTAGGATTAGGGTTAGATGGGGTAAGGGTTAGTCATGGTTAGGGTTAGGGCTAGGGCCAGGGTTAGGGTTAGGGTAGAGTTAGGGTTGAGAGCTGGAAGCCTTTCCACGAAGACATGAGGTAGCAAATCTCTACCAGGGCGCCATGGCGGGCTTTTTCCTTTCCTTTTTTTGCCGCATCGTCTGAATCGGAGCTCCCTTCCGCCTGCCATGGCGCTACCCATCCCTTGAGCAGCTCACTTGCACTCAGTCCTTGCAAGGCCGTCATGGATACAGCAGCAGGAAAGGCGAAAAGCATGACAAAGCGAGTGCAGACAGAGCCGCCATGGCCGAAGGAAAGGCTGCGGAATCGAAGAGTGATATCCGAGAAGCAGTCGAAATATGTATGTATGTATAAATATATTTTCGGGATCGAACGCTTCCTTTATGGAGAGGTTTAGTGTGCGGTTGCCGCAACAGTAGGAGTAAGGTGGAGGGGTGCTTTGGCTTATGTAAATAAAATTTCACAAAAAAAGGAAGGCCATATGTTGAGGTCACCAAATAATTTTCCCAACAGAGGAAAAAAGTTGGCGGTGGCGTATAATGGTGTGGCTGAGATTGGCTTTTGCACAGGAGATGCTCTCTCACATGTGTGGGAATTCTGGTGGGAATGTCAAGCTGCCGAGAGAGAGAGGGAGGGAGAGAGAGAGAGTGTGAGAGAGAGATGACCCCATCGGAGCAAGAAACGGAGAAGAAGAAGGAGAAGGGGAGAAGAGGAGAAAGGGAGAAGGAGAGAGAGGGAGAGAGAGATCGAGCAAAAAACGGGAGAGGGAGCATAGGCGCAAGGAAGGAAAATGAGGTGAAGATAGAGACAAAGTCGAGGGAGGGTTGGGAGAGCGATAGAACGATAGAACAGAGAGAGAGGCAAAGTGAGCAGAAAACAGGAGAGGGAATGAGGTTCAGGGCGAGGAGAAAGGATGGAATGAGAATGGGCGAGAAAGTGTGCGAGAAGCAGGGGAAGAGGGAGAGAAGGATATAGGGAGAGAGGGGTGGGAGACGAGGGGACTGAGAACGACGAGAAGAATTCAGAAACGTAAACTTAAACAAATACTTAGAAACTTAGAAAATTAGAACTTAGAACTAACTAACCTAAACTTAAAACTTCAACTTAGAACTTGGAACTTAGGAAAAAACGAGAAATAGATAGACTGAGAAGGTTACTTAGTGACAGATATTTGAGGGCAGTCTTCCCTTCGTGTAAAGCAGCTCGAGCCCCGTTGGGAGGGCGTCTGAGGAGGTGGGAGAGGGCGCAGTGGGAAGGGACGGGGAGAGAGAGTGAGGGACGGAGGGAGAGAGGGAGGGACGGAGAGAGAGAGAGGGGGACGGAGGGAGAGAGGGAGGGACGAAGAGAGAGAGAGGGGGACGGAGGGAGAGAGGGAGGGACGAGGAGAGAGAGGGAGGGACGAAGAGAGAGAGGGGGGACGGAGGGAGAGAGGGAGGGAGGGAGAGAGAGAGAGGGGGGGACGGAGGGAGAGAGGGAGGGACGAAGAGAGAGAAGGGGGGAAGGAGGGAGAGAGGGAGGGATGGAGAGAGAGAGAGGGGGGGACGGAGGGAGAGAGGGAGGGAGGGAGGGAGGCACACAAAACTCAGCTTTCGTTGCAGTGGTAAGCGGCCGCCAACCTTTGGTAACCGATCAGGAATCTAAAATTCCAAAGTTCTATTGAAAAGGGATTCCAGGGAAGAACTCTATGTTGGTAACCGTCCACATGAGGTTTTTCCGGGAGGGAGAGAGGGAGGGAGAGAGGAAGGGAGAGAGGAAGGATCAGCCGAAATGAAGGGTTCGTCTGTTGCACAAATAACACTGTTGAGGGCTTGTATGGAATTAGGGTTTGAAGGCTTTTAAGTTCTTTGCTTGCGGATCACTCCTCCCCTCCTGTACAAGTTCAACCCTTTAGGCTGCCTCCCTCTGATTCCACTCTGTCGGGGTTTAGGGTGGAACTGATTCCACCGATCACTTAGACGCTGCCTCTCCCCACATTCAGGAGAAGAAGACAAAGGATTGCGAGCCAACATTGGAAAATGAAGCATGAGCCACTCTCTCTCTCCCGCTCTCTCGCCCTCTCTCTCCCCCTCTCTCGCCCTCTCTCTCCCCCTCTCTCTCCCACTTTTTCGCCCTCTCTCTCCCCCTCTCTCTCCCACTCTCCTACTCTCTCTCTTTCCCCCTCTCTCTCCCACTCTCCCACTCTCTCTTTCTCCCCCACTCTCCCACTCTCTCTCTCCTCTCCCACTCCCTCTCCCCATCTCTCTCTATCTCCACCTCGGTATGATCTCAATATGCAAGAGCTCAGGGCTCTCTTTGTTCCCATCTCTCACTACGCCTCCTCGCTCTCCTTTCGCCATCTCAACGTCCTCCCTCCCTCCCTCCCTTCCTCCCCACCTCCCGCCCTCCCTCTTTCTCTCCCTCTCCCTCCCTCGCCCCCCTTCCACTTTCTCTCCCACCCCCCCGCTCCCTTCTCTCTCTTCCTCTCCATCCCTCCCTCCCAAAATGAAGGAAATAATGAATATTTCCTTGCGACAATTTTGTATTGTCCGATTCTGAAAACCCTATATAGCTTAATCATCTTCTCGATTATTTTAATTTTTTTATCTTATGATCATCAATTCTTTTTCTAAAGAATCACTTCTTCAATGCAAGCGGTTCTCGATTACTACCAAAATTCAAAACTCTGAAGGCCTCTCGTTTCCCCTACACCTTTTCCCCTTTTTATGCTCTCCAAAACTGTTCAGCCAACTACTTCTCCGTCTCTGTGTTGTTACTACGATTTTTGAGTGGGTGTGACTTTATTGCGAGCCCATTTGCCTTTGTGTGACTTTATTGGGGAGGGTGTCTACCTGTGTCTATAGCTACGTGTCGTAGGGTTACTTGCCTCTTTCCATGCGAAAACAAAAGCGCGCTCACTGTTTTCAGTCACGTGTAGCACAAAGATCGAGTTACAGTTCGTGGTGCTGTGATTACTGAACTGGAATTGTAACAGGATGTGAACTGTAATTACACTGCCAATGAACTGAAACTGCGCTGCAACTGATTTCACTAAAACTGCGTTGCATGTGGCTCTCAACGTTCAGCCACAATAGAGAGTCGATGAGAGCACAATGCGAGATATGCGCACAGCGACTTGTTGACTTCATAGGGTTAAGCCTGGGTGGCAACCAACTTGTCCGCCACGAACACGACAAAAAGAAAGACCAAACAAGCCATAGAATTGAATGATGTCCGTACAGATCAATCCAAGATGTACAAAAATAATTGAATTCACCCAAGTCAACGCTTAGCGTGCGACATGTAGACGTCAAGATGCAGATCGGATGACGTCACAAACAGCTCAGAGTCTACTGCATGTAAACCAAATTGGACTTTCGAACGTACAAACAAATTAAGGCGCCGAAGTGACTGTACGAGCCGTACGGCTGGGATAACACTGACGGCAACGATCGGAACGCTGTCAGCCATAAATATCCAACGAATCAGAGCTCGCCACGTCGTACGAAGCCTCGGGATCGCGAGCCCCCATCAACCATTGCGGTCGACGGTCCCCACTTTCCCAGGCCCAACCTAGGCGGCGATGAGTGCGATTAGAGCGAGAGGGGACGAGGTGTAGAGGGAGACGAGTGGAAGAGAGTGGGAGAGAGTGAGAGAGAGAGTGAGAGAGAGAGCGGGAGAGAGTGAACGGAGAGACATTGAGGGAGAAAGAAAGGGGGGAAGCGCGAGAGAAGCG
>CM074823.1:367089-377629 GCA_037447605.1 Zygnema circumcarinatum
GCTTTGAGTCTCAAGTTCGCCGTACTTAGCAACACCTCATCGCCTTCGTTGAAGGTGAGTTGGGTACGGTGACGGTCAGCATAGGCCTTTTGTCGCGACTGGGCCGCTAGCAGGGTCTGCCGTGCCCTCTGCAGCGCCTCAGACATTAGTCGGACAAAAGATCTGACTGCGGGAGGTTGAGTCCCATCAGTCCCTCTCAGCTTCCAAGGATCGGGGTTTCTGTGGACGCCCATGTTCCACGGATCAGGGGGCTGATCCCTTGGTTGCAGGGGATTTAGAGGATGCTGACCAAAGTTCAGGAAGAAAGGGGTGGTACCAATGGACTCCTGGTAAGCATTATTGATGGCGTACTCGCCATCGAAAGTAGCTCGGCCCCACCCATCCGTAGGTCCTTACTATAATGCCGGAGGTAATCTCCAGATCCCGCTCTCACCACCCGTCCGCCACCGGTTTGCGGGCGGAAAGTCGACTCAACGTCAGCTTTGGTCCCAACGATTTGAGCACTTCCGCCCAAAATGGCCGGTGAATCGATCACGGCTCATTACCACCGACCAAGACCACGCCGCTCCACACCTTGTCAACACACAAACCGCCGCGAATCTCGCCGCCCCAAATGGGCTTCTTTAGTAGTTGGTGCAAAATGCACCATCCACAGCCGACCGACAAAGACTCCAGGACGGAGTCACGCCCCCGAGGCGCCACAGAAGATCTGTGATCAAGTCCATACCCACACCATCCCATTCAAAAGGAGGCGCCAGGGGTCAAGTACCGGGCCGTGGATCCCCGCCAAGCAAGGGGTTTGTTTCTGCTGACAAGTCGGGACAAGCCGAGTACATACGCTCACAACCCTCGAGTCCGTGCCACTGCATCCCTCGAGCAAAGGCCTCACGGGTTTTAAGTAAGTAACTCCCATGCTAATTCTCGCACGAGGATCAGCGAGTTTCACCGTAATGAGCCGCACAGCCTCCGCCTTGGGCACCACCTCACAGTCGCGGGTACCGTAATCCGTCCTTAGACACCACTTTGTCCTTATAGCTACCTTGGCCATCCAGAATCAAAGGATCACCGCATTCTCCAATCATCTGGCCTCGGTGATAAGAGAGAGCTGGAGGGTTGACCAAGGCTACCGGGTGGAGGGACGGCGACAAAAGCATACCGGAGACGGAGATGGGCTACCGCCCTCACCTCCTCTCACATCTCGCTCCACCAACACTCGAATGACGAAAGCACCATCCGTGCAAGATGCCGGTGGCTGCCTACTCGCTGGGTTCAAGCATATCTTCCTCTCCGGCCGAGACTCCACCGCGCCAAACCTTGGAGGAACTCAGACCAGCGTGCCTGCCGCCTAGACAGGGTCTGTTGGGTTGAGAGGAACGTCAGCGGGCGGTGGTCAGTGACCAGCGTGACCGCTTTCGCCCCCTCTAAATAGCACCGCCATGTCCTCGTACGGACCACCGCGAAGCGCTCGCTCGCTAAGTGTAATAGTTGCGCCACTGGATCTATTTTAAGTACTTTCATAATGCTGCAGGTTGACTATCTTGTACCAAGACGGGCACCCAAGGGGAATCCTTCCGGCATCACAAAACCACTCTATGTTGTTTGGACGGGTCCGCTAAACGGGAGAGTGGGTGCGTAACAAGTGCATTATGCCATTTTCACCTTCAATGCATCCCGCATTCGGGGTCCATGTAAAGGGGACACCGAACGCGGTCAAATTAGTCGGTGGGTAAAATCCAGCTTTACTAAACTCCCTTGGATGAACTTACGAAAAATAATTGCGAAAGCCTGTAAAAGACCCTCAACCGGGATGTAGGTCGGAAATGGTGGCTTTCCAAGTTTACCAAGGAAACTTTGGCGTGATCAGGTCAAGACCCCGACATCGAGGATATGCCCAAGATAAAGCAACTCACGTTGCATGAAGTGACACTTCTTCCTCTTGGCATAAAATTGGTGCTTCCGCAACACCTCGAACACTTTGCGTACATGCACAAGATGTTCAGCGTCTGTCTTGCTGAATACCAGGATATCATCCAGGTAGACCAGGACAAACTCATCCATGCCGACGAACATCTCGTTCATCACGGCTTGGAAAGTAGCCGGAGCGTTGGTCAGTCCAAAAGGTAACACCTTATATTGGAAGTGACCAATCGGCGTCCGGAACGCAGTTTTTGGCACATCAGCTTTCGTGACGCGGATCTGATGGTACCCCTGAGCAAGATCGAGTGTAGTAAACACTCTGGCGCCGTGAAGACGATCCAACAGATCATCAATACGTGGTAAAGCAAAACGGTTCTTTACGGTGATCTTGTTGGAGTGCGCGATAATCAATTAAAAACCTCAACGAACCATCTTTCTTCCCAACAAACAAGATGTGCGCCCCAAATGGGCTCTGAATGGGTTCTATCCAGCCCTTTTCACGTAAAGTTGCCAACTGCTTTCGCATCTCCTCGGTTTCTTTTGTGGCTTAACCGATAGATCGGCCGCCAAGGCGGCTTTTGCTCAGGCTCAAGAGGGATTGTGTGCCCCACTCCTCTAGATGGTGGCAACCCTCTTGGAAGGTCGTCAGGGAAAACATCCCTGAACTCATCCAACAAAGGTTGGATTTTGGGTGAACGCCGGTATAATATCCGTAGGATGTGGACCGCCATTCTCATCGCCGCCATGAACATCCTCGTTGCTGCCATGGCATGCACCATGAACAAGGTGCACCCTTCCTAATCAAGCCTCACAATTGTATACCGGAAAGCACCGATAAGGAGTACAGTTGCCGATAAGAATGGGATGTGGCTCGCCAGTGGTGGTGGTGTCAGCCAATACCATCAAGTAAGTGTAATGCAATGTGGGACAAAGTCCATTTGTGCTTTGGACCATGGTTAACCAAGCACCCCAAATAACATCACATTCGGGGCTGTGTTAGAAGACACTCGACTCTGTGAGTAGGATTGAGCTTGAACTGCAAAGTGTGACGCCACCGAGATCTGGCCCTTATAGCCCATCCCCGGTAAAGTAACATCTCAATGGGGGACTGCGGGTCAACCCATCTCCGGGTGAACGCGTAATCCAACAAAGCTGGGGCATCCGCCTCAAAGATTCAGCGCGCGCGTAGAACCGCCGGGTGGCCATTGGCTGACCCAGTGTTGGAGTCTCCGATCTCCGCTTCTCGCCGCTTCCCCGGCGCCACCTCCTCGGCCTCCATTGGAACCCGGGTTCCCACCGATGAAGACATCTTCACTCGCCACTCTATCTCACTCACTCATAGCCCATAACTCATGTGAATGAACGCAGACGAAAGCACTGAAATCACACACTCCAGAGAGTATAGGAGAAAAGCTCATGGCTCTAAAACTCCTTTATAATAAGAATGTCACCCTGATATAAAGTTTCCTCATGGACTCCTTACTCACTACCTTGCGACACAGGATGGGGAGCCGGGTACACGAGCAGGCACAGAACAAGTCACGGGACTACAGTAGCTCAATGTGGTTATCCTTCACAACAGTGTCACATGTTGCCATGGCCGTGTTACGTGACATCCTCCTTGTTGATCATGTCATGTCATGGCTGCCCTCATGCGTCCAGGATCGAGACGTGCTCAACATCCAGCCGCGGCCTCGTAACCTATGCCAGGCAGCGACCCAGCCAGGTCGCCCGCACAGTCTCCGCTGCCACATCCTGAGTGTCTGTCTCAAGCAGGTTTTGTGCGTGTCCGCACGTGCCCGCGCGCGCGTGCCGCATATCAGTTTCGCGCTGCATGCACACATTTGTGGCTGCCCGCGACGCAATTTCTTGCGTCGCATTTCTGCGCTGTCACTGTCTGCGCTGGCTGGCTGTGACCGGTCCTCAGCTTGACTTTGTCACAGCCCGCCACCGCACCTAAGGGTCTGACGCGGCTTCCGCGACATCACCGATATCCCTTGCGCTTGAAAAGCTGTACGGCCATCGACATTTGGCCTGGTTGGCTTTCCTAGGAACACTACTAGCAGATTCTGATGCTCCCATTGCCAGATACCACAACAATGTTAGTGTGAACCCGCACAATGTCTAACTATACACATGACACTAACAATCCCCTCCTTGGGCCTCAGTCCTCATGGGCCCTAGCCCAATGAGTCTGCTATTCACTAGTAGTGTCTCCCCACTAACTCCCTTAGTCAACATATCCGCAGCCTGCTCCTTCGTCCCCACGAACTTCACAACAATCATCCCCTCCTCACTTATTTCTCATATAAGGTTTGATCAAGTGTTACCTTTGTCCTTATGAAACATAGGTGTTTTCAACAAGAGCTATGGACGACTGACCATCCGTGAACAAAGTCAAGGAATGTTGTGGCCTCTCACCATCGAAGAAATGTTGGAACCAAACTCCCTCCTTCGCTGCGTGACATGCTCCCATGTACTCGCCTTCGGTGCTAGACAACGCAACCGAATCCTGTAGCTTCGAGCTCCATGAGATCGCTCCACCTGTGCCCAAACAAATCCAGGTCGCGTGAGTATCCACGCTGACCTCCGAGCCAGCTCGGTGTATCTGACTCACTGTTGCCTCCTCAATGAAGTCCACTCCAGGGTCTGACGACTGAAAGATTCGTTATGGCCTCTGAATGCTCAGGGTTGGAACTCCATGAGAACTGACCTGCGGCGCTTAGCAGCCGCCAAGTCTGGTCGGACCACCATTAGGCACATGCAAATTCCCAGGCAGGAGACCTACGGCACTCTTGCACATGTTGCTGCACCTTTGTCTGCCCCCACCTCCATACCCTTTGACCCTTGACTTCATCGAGACTGTGCATGGTCTGCACTCCTCCATATTGAATCTCGCTAGTACATCCGCGGCGTACTTCTTCTGACTTAGGAACAGACTTCCGTCCTGCCCCCTCTTCAGCTGTATCCCCAGGAGATACTGCGCCTCCCCTAGATCCGACATTTGGAAGTTAGCTTGCAAAAGCTTCTTCAGATCATTGATTCTCTCCAGTGAGAGACTCACCATAATGAGGTCATCCACGTAGATCCCAACGTATATGAGATCTCCCTCCTCTCTGTGTCGGGACCGGGGGTGATCCGTCTCAAGCGCGCAAATCTGCGCTCAGAAGATCGTCGATCTTCTCGACCATATCCTCAGGTGCCTGTCCAGCCCCCGACACTTCACCAGGCGAGATGAGATGCTCCTGCCCGGACAACTTTCCCTTCGGGCTGCTCCATGCAGATCTCCTTGAGCGAGATCCCCGAGAAACGCGGCTCCACACTTGAACTCAGGGATGTCCCTGAGCTGCTGATTCAGATTAGGCACGAGGAGCTAAAATCGTGACCGGGGCGGGGGGCTTGTGCATCCACTCCCACTCTGGTGTAGCCTTCGCCACCATCTGCTGCCTTAACGGCCCACTCCCGTCCGCCTTCCTGCTTCACCTTGAAGACCCTACTTTGGCATTGATGGCTCTCCTTCCCTTCGCAGCTTCTCCAGTTGCCGCGTCCGCTCCTCATCATCATTCCACTCGCTATCGATCGCTGCTCGCCACTTCGCTCCATCGACCCCATCGTGAGCCTCCTCGAAGGTTTGCGGCTCAGTGATCATGTAGCAGTGGGCAACTCCTGCGAGGTCAGCAGAGTCCGTAGGCACTCTCTCCTGCATCAGGT
Organism: Zygnema circumcarinatum; assembly: GCA_037447605.1. NCBI lineage: Eukaryota > Viridiplantae > Streptophyta > Zygnematophyceae > Zygnematales > Zygnemataceae > Zygnema > Zygnema circumcarinatum. The sequence continues at coordinate 372,718 of CM074823.1, forward strand.
TAGTCTGCGACGGCCTGTATCGTTCAGGCCTCCTCACCACACGGGTGCTCCTCCGCGGTCCTTGCGTTCTCCCACTCCTCGAGTTGAAGAAAATTCCGGGAACAAATCCCGGAGGCATCCTTGCCCTCATCGCGTCTCTCTCGGCCATCTCCAAGTCCTCAGACTCCTGCCCGTGCAAAGGTACAGTTTCGACCGAGTCTTCCTCATCCGACAGGTGAGTGTGTAGTGGGGCCGTCTCCGTCGATTTCTCCGGCTCCCCCGCTTGCGGCACTTCGGGTTCGACTCCCGCCTCCGCCTCGACGTTCGGCATTGCTCCTGAGTCACCCTTCGCTTCCGCATGCTGATCCTCCTCTAAGTCTTGGGACCTGAGAGGTTCATCGCCTCCCCGCTGGTCCTCACGTCCTCACACAGGATTTTCAATCTGGCCCTCCGGGCTGGGTCTCACCTAGCCGTGTTACTTGCCCTTTCTCGCCCACCGCGATGTCCCTCGAGCCCGCAGCCCTTCGCTCGCCGCATCCAATCTGCAGGTGCCGGCTGCCCATGCTTGAGCCGAGAACACACCCTTCGACCGGTCGCGGGTCGAACTTCCTCTTCTGTCTCGCCTTCGGCACCGTCGACCAGCAGCGCGCTCCGAAAGCCTTCAGGTGGGAAACCGTGGGTTTTCTCCCACTCCACACCTCCTCAGGAACCTGGTCCTTGAGCACAGAAGATGGGCATCTATTCCTAAGGTAAGCTGCGGTCATCACCGCCTCTCCCCAGAAAGAAGCCGGGAAGGGGGAATCTATGAGCATGGTCCGCGCCATGTCCCCCAATGTCCTACTCACCCTTTCAGTCCATTACTTTGAGGGGAGGAGGAGCATAGAATTCATGCCTAATTTTATTTGAGCTTGAGGTACTCGCGAAACTCCTTTGTACCTTGCAACTCCCTCCGCTGTCGAGCGCAGGTCTTCAGTCCGTCCCGCTCTCCGCTCCATCTGAGCTCTTCACCCTTGCAGGCTCGGGAAAGCCTCAGACTTGTTCTTGAGTGGTGAGAATTTTCCTCGAAAAATCATCGAAGTGATGAAGTACCGAGCTCCTCACCGCTGCGGTGTCACGGGGCTGACAAAGGCCGGTGCAACCAACTCCAGTTTCTCCTGCGGCAGTGGCACGCCTCCCTCCGCCTCCCGTGTTGGCTCCGGTCTGCCCGCCTTCCCCCCCAGACACTCCTTGAAAAGCCGAGCTCCTCTCTGATCCAGCATCTACGTCTAACTCACGACTAGCCCCCTGAAGGAGCAAGCCATTGCACTCTTTAGGCGGTTAAGATGTCCAAGTCCATGCTATAGATTCACTGGGAGCTTCAGTTTGAGGAAGCGATCCCAGCACTCCATCTCCGTCCTTCTATAATGAAGATAATACAGGCCTCCCTTCTCATACCCCTCAAACAACCGCTTCCCCGTCACTGCGTGAGTAGCTACGCAAGACTTCTCCTTGAACGTGATCTCGTACCCCCTCTTACACACCTGGCTAACAGACATGAAGTTCTGTTTCAGCTCGGGGGTGTGGAGTACATCACCGATACACAAACGCTCCTCCCTCTCCTCTTCGTAGATGACAGAGCCGTCTCCGAGAATCATCTTGACTACTCCACCCTTCGTGACTGTCACTCCCTCTCCGGTTGCCGAGTGAACAGATCGAGTCTTCTCCAGCGTGTCCAACGTGGAGAACATTTGCTGGTCGCCACACATGTGTGTGGAAGCGCCTGAGTCGATCAACCAGGGCCGCTTCAGATCCTAAACCCGGATCTTCCCAACAAAGTTAGAACCTTCGGGCCTTTCGTATCTATCACCAGGATGGTCTCATTTGATCCTTTGCATTCGGGTCTCCTATTGCTTCTTGCACTTGAAGCAGATCTCCCCTTGAAGCCTTTCTTCTCCTTCTTGCTGATGCCGCCGCCTCCCCTCCTCCCTACTCTTGGGGACTCCTGTCTGTAGCAGCTCTGCCGAGAGAGTGGCCAGCCCTGCCACATAGCATGCCTCCCGCAGGGCGTTCTCCTCGGTCTGACTTCGCGCATCTCTTTGGCCCCTGTCGTGAGTGCACTGAGACCTCCTCGGTGTCTCCTGTACCCTGCATGTGCCCCCTCCCTGACTGCCCTGCCACTGACCAGTCACTCCAGTCCTCAGGCAGCCAGCTGCTGCGGGCTGCGATATCATGACAGGTCAATCCCCCTAAGAACTGGCCGATCTCATGGTCACTCTCTAACGGTTCCCCGGAGAGCTATGGACCTTCTCCATTTAAGGTATCAAATTGACTACACATTCATCTAGTTTCCCCACTTTAAGTCATCTTCATCTTCCCAAGCTGCGTGTAAAGACTCACTATCGTGACGTTATCCTTTACATCATACATCTCTTCTAAGCACCTCCACATAGCATGTGAGGTCTTGAGATCATACAGCATGGACGAAGGATTTCCCCTCACACTCATGACGATTTGGTGAGCGCTTTGTCGTCCCTTGGGCTCCATCTGCGAGCGCCACTTCGTGTCCCACCGCCTGCTCGCCCGCGTCCCTCGGCACCGGTGCCGATGGTGCCGTTGACGGATACCTAACAGTCCTTGCCCACGAGCAAAGGAACCAGCCGCCATCTCCACCCCTTGTAGTCTTGACCGTCGAATGCGGGAATGCTGAACTTCACGTGGTCCTCGACGCCACCATTGGCTCCGCACCACCTGTCGGAGTCTGGATATGCCCTGCCCCGGTGCCACCTCGCGGTGTTGCCCTCCATTGGAACTCCGGCTTCCCATTGACCAAGACATCTTCATCTCTCTCACCCCATTCTCACTTCACTCATAGCCCAATACTCATAATGAACGCAGACGATACATTGGAAATCACATTGAGAGAGTATAGGAGAAAGCTCACGGCTCTAAAACTCCTTTATAATAAGAATGTCACCCACATGAAGTTCTCCCCTCTCACTAGCTACTTCTCCCTCACTCACTACCTTGCGAACACAGCAGGAGCGGAGCTACACGAGCAGGCACAAATAAGTCACGGGACTACAGCAGTCTAATGTGGTTATCCTTCATAGGAAGTTAACCCACACCGTCATGGCGTGCTCACGTGACATCTTCCTTGTTGACCGATGTCATGTCACGGCCGCCCCCATGCGCTCAGGAGCCGAGACGCGTCTCAACACCCAGCCGCGGTCCTCCGGGAACTGACGCGAGCAGCCGATCAGCCAGTGTCCGCCCGCCAGCTCCGCGCGGATCTGAATTGTCGCCCGCTCGAGCGCAAAAGTCCGCCGCACGTCGCGCGTCATATCGCTTCGCCGCCGCATGCAACACATCGCTGCCCGCTGGCAAATCTTTGCCGCTGCATTTCTGTTGCCCCCCACACCCGCTTGCGCCGACTTGGCTCCTCGGAACTGACTCGCCACATCCTTGCGGATCGCTAAAGATTCTATCTGTTTTGCCACATTATCGACATCCTCCGCTGTTGTGAGACCGTGGATCGGCTACTCGAGATTTGGCCGACTGGGGTTTCCTAGGAACACTACTAGCAGATCTCATGTTTCCCAACTGAGGACCACAACAATGTTAGTGTGAACCCGTACAATGTCTAACTATAGCACACTAACACTAACACGATGAAGGTCATGGCACGATGGAAAAGGTGGAACATAGATCGCACTATATGCGAAGGTTGAGGACGAGCCGTCCTCCACACTGACGTGTAGGGTGAGCTGAACCAACAAGCTGTGGATCCTTCCATCGCTCACCTGAACGTGTGCCCTTTTCCTTAGCGCTCCACCACCGCCAAGCGGCGTGGGAGTGCGGGCTGCGATGTGCTGGGGAACCAGGCAGATGCAGGCCGAAGGATATGGAGGTATTTCCCATGACATGCAAAGCATCCATGGCACATTGCATGAGAACATCATCGCCCATGACATTGAGGATAAAGACATGCCAATCACCATTCATCACTACATCCATAAACCCAGAAGGAGTCACTACAGTTGTAGGGGAGAGAGGAATGGAAGAAGGGAGTACATCAAACACAAAGAGATCTTGCACTCCCAAAGGCCTGCCCACCAAGTTAAGAATGTCCAGGGTTCTAAGAAACAAGAGTCTTTTATCCTTGATGGCAGCCCCATTCCCTCCCCCTAGCCTAGCATGTCCACCAGCAACGACCCCTAAGCTGCTGGTGGGTTGGGGTTTTCCGGCCCCTTGCCCTTCTTGTCCTTGGTGTTGAGAGGGCAATCCCGGGCCTTATGCCCCTCCTTGCGGCAGCGGAAACACTTGTTCTCCCGCTGCATCTTCTCCATTTCCTCTGGAGTCAACTTCTGCGGCCGTGCAGTGGGTGGGCGGGCAGCCACTTCCGGCTGCTTCCGCTTGTTCTTTCCTGCCAGTTTGGCAGGAGCTGAGGGTCCCGCCTTCCACGACCCTGTAACGTCGCCCGACCTCTGCTGGGGTCGGGAAAGGCCTGCATCGCCTACAGGGGCGGTGTCCAACTGAATGGCTGCATCAAAGTACAGCTTAGAGTCAGCGGGGTCCCACGGTTTCAGAGTCCGTGGGTTAGTTCTCAGCTGCTTCCTCAGGTGTGGCTTCAAGCCATTCCTGAAGTGGAAAAAGAACTCAGCCTGTCCAGGCTTGTGAGTGGTGATCTGAGGCACCACTTGTCGCAGGTCTCGCAGAAACTGCTTGACGCTGCCGGTTTGGACCATGTTCTGAAACTTATCCCGGGCCTCCAAGCCGGGATCCAAGGCCCCAAAGTGTTTGATAAGTTCATCTCTGAACTTATCCCAATCGTCCCCAATCTCATCAGAGAGGCCCTCATACACACGGTATGCGGCTCCTCTGAGTGCTGGGTAAGCAAAGCTTACCCACTGGAGGGGGGGACAGTTGGTCGCAAGAAGGTAACCCTTCGTTTGAC
>CM074823.1:390528-408422 GCA_037447605.1 Zygnema circumcarinatum
ATCTTTCAAGCTCTGAATGCTGTGAGCCGAGGAACTGACTATGATGAGATCATCTACATATATCCCCACATAGACTAGCTCCTTCCCTTCCCCTTTGCTATAAACTGAATGATCGGTTTCGAACCTTTTGAAGCCATTCGCCCTTAACAAGTCATCGACCTTCTCGTACCAAACACGTGGTGCCTGCTTCAGGCCATACAAGCTCTTCACGAGTTTGCAAACGAACTCCTCCTTTCCGGCTTCCACCTTCCCCTCTGGCTGCTCCATGTAGATTTCCTCTGCAAGGTCTCCATACAAGAACGCCGTTTTGATGTCCAGCTGATGGACCATCATCTCTTCTGAAGCAGCAATTGATATTAGTGCTCTCAAAGAATTAAATTTCACAACAGGGGCGAAAGTTTCAGAGTAGTCAATGCCCTCCTTTTGACTGTAGCCCTTTGCTACCAGCCGTGCTTTGTAACGGTCCACGCTCCCATCGGACTTCCTCTTGATCTTGAAGATCCACTTACATCCTATCGCCTTCCTCCCCTTGGGCAGCTCCTCCAACCGCCAAGTGCGGTTCTCAAGAAGACTATTCCACTCACTATCTATGGCCGCCTTCCAAAGGTCTGAATCCGCCCCTTCCAGCGCTTCTGGATAGGACTGAGGTTCAGACACACGTGCCATGTAGCAGTAGGCAATGCCGGCAAGGTCCGCAGAGTCCGAGGGTACACGATCCTGGGCATGCTTCCGCTGCGCCAAGCTGCGCGCAGGTCTACCAAAAACTGCATCGGGCTCATAACGAGTAGGTGCCTTCACCGGACGTCCACTCCTCGTTGTCGGCTGGGGTAGAGGCTTAGGCGAGGTGCGGTACACCCTTGGTCGCCTTGGTGGAGTCACATCTGCATATGGGTCAAATCCCACAGGCACAGTTGATGCCGACGACATCGGCTGAGGTGACTCGCTGGTCTCGAGCCAATCCTCTGGCTCCTCCTGCCAGGTCCTCCCCCATTTTGAGTCGAGCCTTCCGACTCCTCGGGCTCACCGGGCGCATCTCCTGCAAAAGGATGACTAGGGGAGCCATCTGCCCCCTTCGGCTGAGGAATCCCTCCAACACCTGCATCCTCCCAAATGAACTCAACCATGTTCCCATCCAAAGGGAACTCCGGGACGTCGGGAAGCTTGCCGAACTCCCACCTTGTCAGTTCGTCAACCTCTAGGTCCCGGCTGCTCTGAATCTTCATCATTACAGGGTTCCAAACCCGGTAAGTGTGACTATCAGAGTTGTAGACAAGCAAGAAGCCATCTTCGGAGCGGGAGTCGAACTTCCCCTTCTGCTTTTGCTTAGGAACAGCCATCCAACACCGTGAGCCAAAAGCTCGCAAGTGCTCCACGGTTGGCTTCTTCCCACTCCAAACCTCTTCAGGAACTCTATCCTTCAAGACTCTAGATGGACATCTATTCCTGATGTAAGCGGCTGTGTTCACGGCCTCTGCCCAAAAGGTGGTAGGAAATGGAGAGTCACTTAGCATGGACCGAGCCATCTCTCCTAACGTCCTATTGACTCTCTCAGCAGCGCCATTGCTCTGAGGAGAGTACGGAGCAGAGAATTCGTGTTTAACACCAAGAGACTTCAGGTACTCACTGAATTTCGTCGACTTGAACTCACCTCCGTTGTCGGAACGGAGGGCCTTCAGCTTCTTGCCGGTCTCTCTCTCAACTTGCAGCTGCCATTCTCTGAAGGCTTCGAAAGCCTCTGACTTCTGCTTGAGAAACTTCACCCAGATCTTCCTTGAGCAATCATCAAGGAAGGTAATGAAGTATTGTCCCCCACCTATGCTGGTCGGAGTCACAGGGCCACACAAGTCGGTGTGCACCAAGGCCAGCAGCTCCTTGGCGTGCTCCACGACAGCTCCACTCCTCACGAATGGCTGCCTATGAATCTTCCCTGCCATGCACGCATCACACATGCTGTGATTCACCTTCTCTGATCAAACAGTCTCTCAACCATCCTCTTACATGGTCTTCAGGCTGCGAAACTCTAAGTGTTCAAGTCTTCTGTGCGATTGGTTCACTTTGTATGGGGACCCTGATTTTTTATGCTTCCAATTCAGGAATAAAGACCATTCTTTTGCATCTCTTGAAAGAGAGTCTTTCTTGTCTGAATGTGCGTAGCTGCACACGCCTTTTCAAGGAAAACGACTTTATAGCCCTTCTTGCACACTTGACTAACAGACACGAAGTTTCTCTGGAGCCCAGGGGTGAGAAGCACATTACCGTTGGTTGCAAGTGTTGCAACTTGACTGTGCCGTATGTCGATTCTTACTTCTACTACTTGGGTCATGACAATGCTGCCCCGCTCGCTTGATGAATCGAATGAGCCATCTGAGGGTCGCCAGCCTTCTGAGACTTCGATCATCTTTGCACATGTGTATGAGCTTCAAGATCGATCATCCACGGCTTTACGAGTTAGTCTCCCTCCTAGATTTGCTGACTTGCATGTTAGGGAAATCAGGACCGCTTCAGAGCCCTCGGAGCCCACATCTCGTGGCCCTTCTTTTTGCATTTGTAGCAGGTTCCAGAAAACTCCTTCTTCTCCTTCTTCGACTTGTCGAGCTTCTTGTTCTTCGAATCGCCTCCTTTGTCTTGAGGAGCCTTGCTTCGACAGTCGGGGGAGTAAAGGCCGATCTTGCCACAGTTGTAGCACGTTGGCGGTGGGCGATCTCCTCCACGGGGGTTCTTCTCCTTGCCTTTCAGTTTGGTCTTAGCTGTAGCCAAGGCGCTCCTTGGCTCGACTCATCGCAAGAGTCTTCTTCACGAATCCTCTTCTTGACCTGCTCAAACGTCATCTTAGAGTTCACAAGCACGGTCCTAAGTGCAGTAGTCGTGGCCTCGAATCTACTGGGCAGGCCCCCCAAGAATTGGCTGACCTTATGATCTGACTCTAAGCCTTTCCCCATGACTACGAATCTGGTCATCAGACTGTCAAACCTGGTCATGTAATCTACCAGCTTCTCATGTAACAACCCGCCCCCTGGCAGGCTGCTCTGAACGTCTAAGTGCCAAAGAGAGGAGGAGAGGGAGAGAAGAGCGTGAGCTCAATGCTGGTACAAAGAGCTCGGATGGTCTCCCATCCGGGCGCAGCCCCCTTAAGCTCCCCCCGTTGAACCCCCTACCAGCATGGAGGACCGGGAGCGGGACTGCCCAATCAGAGCCCGCCGCGTGGCGGAGATCCTTAGCCGAGTTATCGGCTAAGGACAAGCCCGTGGTCTCGCCGCATCTCACGGGGCGCGTCGCGACGCGGCGCGCCGTCGTGCAGCGGCGCACGGCTAAGTCTGACAGAGTCAGACCTGTCAGCCCGTCCGTACAGTACGGACGGTACTTGTCAAAAGATGCCACCGCATCTCGTGGGTCGCGCCGCCGTGCGGCGCGCCGACGTGCGGCGGCGCGCGGCCAGATCTCTGGCCGCGGGATCCGTATGTCGGTGCGTCCGTACACCTGTACGGACGACCAGTACGATCCAAAAGAGATCCTTTGCCCGCCACAAGGATCGAGCCCAAGACCTCCTGCGGTCTTGGCAGCGTCCTAACCTATCCGCTAGGCGCTGAGATGAAGGGATAGTCATAGTATCACTATGAGTACGCCTCCAGGGTCACGCTGTAGCGTTACGCTACATTACTCCCCCCTGTGAGTATGTGAACGCCCTCGTTCACTGGGGAAAAGTAATCTTGGCAGCCCGCAGTTTAAGAGGCACGCTACCGCTTGGGCTGGGTGTGGGCTCTGGAGGGCTCGCAATAAGCATCCCGCCGTCCTTCCGAAAAGACGCGACGTGTCTAAAAACCTCTAGCCGCCTTCGCCGGCCACCTCGCCGGGTTCAAGGCCCCCAAAGACAATCTCTCGAGTTCGCGTGTAATTTGTCGTGATTGTTTCATGCTCCTAATGCTATGTTCAACCCTTATATAGCTCCAACCATTTCAATTTGAGATATTCGCGGGCGGGAAGTCTCACCTCTTACTCACAGCCCCGGGGTTTGACGTGCCTCTACCTCATACTCGAGGTCACCCTCAATTTCCACTGGAGGGGGATGTGGTTGGACTCTCCCATCGCTACGGTATGCCTTAAGAAGACCCACATGAAAGACCGGATGCACTTTCATATGAGCCGGTAAAGCCAACCGGTAAGCGACCTCACCAATTCGCTTCACGACCGAAAAAGGTCCCATGAAGCGAGGCCACAACTTACGGGTTCCGCCGTAAGTCTTCAGGCGCAAGTTCGCCGTACTCAGCAGTACCTGGTCGCCTACAGCGAAGGTTAATGCAACACGGCGGCGATCGGCATAGAGCTTGCGCGGAACGCCCCTAGCGGGGTACGCCTTGCCCTCTATAGCCTCGGACATTTTCGGTAGAAAGCACTAACGGCGGAGGTTGACTCACGCCGGCTCTGTGCCCCAAGGATCCAGGGGGCACGTGAACATCCGTATTTCACAAATCATTTCAGCGATCTCTTGAGCGCGAGGATTTAGAGGATGACAAAGTTCAAGAATGGAGTGGTACCGATTGATTCTTGGAATGCATTATTAATGGCATACTCAGCCACCGGGAGCAGTTCATCCCATCCATCCGGGACGGGTCCCACATAATGCCTCAAATAGTCTTCCAGAATCCGGTTAACTATAGCGAAACGCTACAGTCACCCACGGGAGGTGTACTTAGGGCGCGCTCCGTCCTAGTACTCTCACCCCGGGCGCGGGCCGAGTGGCCAAGGCGTCGGGGACTGTTGGTGCAAGGAGGGCCCGAGGGGGCAGACTTCAAGGAAGGGATAAATACATGCCCGGATGAAGCTCAAATCTTTCTTCATCTTCCACTTGGCACGTCCGCTTCCTGCCGCGGACTGCCTTCCATCCACCCTTGCCAGGTGACAACGGAAAACTGAGCGCGTCACCTGCGGGAGACACTTCAACTCCTCCATGGTCTCGGCTCCTCAAGTCCACGCTTCTTCAATGATCTCCTCATGTGGAGCGACCCATCGTACAATGGCTGCCTCCACTCATGGATGCGTCGACTTCAGCGTGACGATGATCCAGTGATAAGGAGAAACCACCGCGTAAAACTCCTTAAACTTCAAGAGTGTAATACAAGCTCTTTAGGAAATTTTCCATAATCCCTTGCATGCCTGAGCTCTCCACTCCTGCATGAGCACTGTTGTGTTTGCTGTGGGTGGCTGCACCCAGGCTCAATGGCAAGCTGGCCTCCTGTGCCTCGGCCTCTAGCCTGAGCACAGGGACACACAGTCTAGTTGGTTTGCTGGAGCTTAGCATGATGAGAGCTAGTTCTCACAGTCTCCGTGCTAAAAGACCGGACTCCTCTACGCCTCAACCTCTGCTTGCTCTTCCTAAACAAACAGACGACAAGCGCGTGCGTCGGGAGAGTTAGACTTGAGTTAGTGGTGGTAAGTGAGAGAGCCAAGCTTGCTCTCTCTTAAGCAACCGTGGCGATGTGACATCAACACTGTCACATCACGCCGGCCCTGTAATCCGCTGGGTGGGGACAGCTCAAGTGGCAACCAGCTGGTGCGCCTCGGTAAATCTCCGATGGCGCCGACCTAGTTCTTGTCCATCAGATAAGTCCGCGCTTCGCCAGCCCTCAGTAGCGTCTTCGACAAGCGACCATTCTGCCGTACAATGGGGCCAGCGGACCCACTGCGATCGTCACCATGGCGTGTCTCGGTTGGCGGCGACATTCCCTTGTCGGTCCGCGCGCGACTCTGCTCAGCGTTCGCGCTCACGCGCGACCAATTGAGTTCGCTCATGGGACCTCCACGCACTCACGCACTCTCGGCCGCTTGCGACTCCGTGCTCCGCACTCGGCGTCCGAGCCCGTCAGGCACCCAAATGCACAGTCTCCACCGACATTCCGACCCTCCGTAGCACGTCGGAGATGCGCGCATTTGCGTATACCGCGCCCCGTCATGCTCGTTCGCGCAGAATCCGCCTCCGCGCTGCGGATCTCCGCGTCAGCGAAGTACGCGTCGTCCGTGATGGCGCCGTGCGGCCGCGCTGCAATGCGTCCAAGCGCACTCCGCGCACCCCCCTTTGGTTCGATCTAAGTCAGAGACCGCAAACCTCCAACCCTCGTTTCCCCCTAACCTAGATCCCCATCCCTAATGATCCGACCACCACCATGTTCAATTCCTACCACCAAACATGACCAATTCATGCATGACGTCTTCGTCACCAGCACATTGATCAGACAACATCATGTCAGACAGAGTACCAACACCTTGATGTACCCAATACATCAACAATCCCCCTCTTGGTACGTAAGTTCCTTGCAAGCTATACTAACATTGCACCCTAAGCTTAGCAACACTAACTCAGGCATACCTGCCAACTTACACATCAACCCTTGGTATAGTCCCGCGTGAATGCAATAGCCATTGCACTTGGCATCTGCTTCAAGCGATGGTCTTCCCTCCACATGTGCATCGATTGCCACATCAAATACTTGTAGCGCGATTTAACACCTTGTCAATGCATGGTTGGAACCTTCAACATCTGCATAGTCATTCTCCAAAGGTAAACCCGATAAGTCCCAACTTCTCCTCACAACTCACACATCCAAAATGTCGTCTTCTCCATTGCCGCTCACCCCCTCATAAACATGAGGTCGTTCTAAGCTGTCCTTCGAATCTTCCTCGTGGTACTCTCGCCATTTGTTGTAGGCCTCCACCCAAATGAAGTGCCTCCTTCTCCAACAACTTCCTCTACATGATCCTGGGACCTCACACTATGAACTAACTCATCCCCCATGGACAAGCTCTCCTTAGCACCATCTGCCAAGGCCAAACCTGAACACCTTACCTACCCCCTCTTAAGCTAAACAGCCTCCTTGTACAAGGACTGGTCCTCCAAAGCCACCTCTAGCTTCGTCATCTCGGCACCCTCCGCTTGTACTCCACCTTTGGGGTCTTAACTCTGCTCACCTACTCCATCAATGAGCCAACAAACTAGATGTTCCTCTTCCTCTATAAGTGTCCTACAAACCCTGCTTGACACTTTCTTGATTGCGTGTCAAAATCTCAACGAGTGTAATTTCTGCACCTTTCATATGCATCTGAAAACACCTCACTCCAGCTTAGTGACTTTTTAAGGAATACTAAGAAGGGAAGTGAACTGCACCATCATCATGATGACATTCTCCACACTCTGCTCGCCCCTTGATTCCGTTGCCACCAGCCGCGCCTTCAAGCGCTCCTTGCCGCCACTTGATCTCCATAATCACTTGTAGCCCCTCGAATCTTCAAGGTCTTTTCTTCAACGCTTAAAAACTGCTCAGCCTCCACTATCATAGCCTCTTCTTCATTTCTCCCACTCCGGAGAAAGGTCATCTGAAGTCAGCATCTCCAGCCTATGGTCTTGCTGCTCCTCCGCTAATGATAAGCATGATTAGTCTTTCGGGCTACACTAGAAGCACCCTCCTCTAACCATGTACCTGAGTTTGACTTATCTTCTTCCTTTGAGGGAAACCGAAATCTCCCCCTCAAAAGTCTATCACACAAAAGGTGCAAGGCTGCGGTACCTTGTTTCAGAGCGCCATCCCCTCATGAGTGCGACCACGCCAGCTCCATGTCGATGCCCCTGTCCTCTTGTGACTTCCGGACCTAGGCACCTCTGAAGATCCTAGTCCTTGCAAGCACCCTCAAGCTCTACCAGCTTAAGTGACCGAGTTCTTTGATGCCGAGCTCCACAAGCTGTCGTGCCAACGTCCACCGCTGCACCTTCCTCTTTTCGAAGAAGTACGAGCTACTCCGCTCTATCCCTTCACAAGGGTCTCCATCTGCATCTAGCTCCACCTGCTTGCCTCCAAAATAATTTCACCTTTTAAAGGAAAAAAAATTCAAATAAAAATTCAGTGGTCTAAAAGTACTACACCTTGTCTTTCAAGGCAGCTGTACGCCACTTCTCCTTCGAGATCCATCAACTCCTCTTGCCTCCTCTTGAGTTCAGCAACTTGGCTCCTCCTCTGAAAATTTCTATCCCTTGTTCGGGTAAACTAACATCCGCTCCAGCAAACTCTTCGAACGAAGTCAATAGCCATTATGGACCGGCTGAGCCACCATGCCCAAGTAGCTTAGATCCGAATGATCCCTCCACAAGAATCAGCCCTGCAAGTTTGTTAGCAAAATGATCTCCACAAGCTCCCGGCTGCATAATGTCGACTTGGAATGGAATCCTCCTCGTCCGACTTCAGCCTTGCCCCTTCTTGAATGGTTGTCAATGCCTCTTGACTCTATCCACTCTAATCCTTTGCTACATCTACTCCTCGGTGAAGTAAACTCCTTGTAGAAAGTTGCGACCTCCCTACCTCTGAATTGATCTCCTCCACTACTCCTCGGGGAATTCCCTTAACTCCTCCTTAGTGGTCCTTCACTAACATCTTTAGTGACTATCAATTCCACTAGATCTGTCCACCAGACTAGTCAGGATTTAAGCAATGATTCCTGGGCAGCTTTCTCCCCTAGATCCTAGATCTTGGGCCCCCTTCACCCCAGACGCATCTGAAATGAACTAATTCCTTATGTGACACTCCTTGCCACTCTACACCTCTCCTAGCCTCTCCCACAACCGATGTGAAGATTCCAGTTTGTTAGTCTCTAACTCCAAAGCTAGTCTCTAATCCCAAGAGCGTGCTTGGGAGGGCAGTCCCCTCCACATACCGTGGCAATCTCGATATGGAACTGGAGCCTTCTCCACTTCTCGAAGTGCTGGTAAGTTCTCCCCTCGAATCCTTCGATGAAGCCACTTCGCCTTCTACATATCCGAGCATACAAGCTCCCAAAGGTGAGTCCACCCTTGCTTGTGCGTCTCTCACGCTGCCGCCTCCAACTCCGCTGAGTTGGGTCACCTCAAGTGTGTGCTACTCAATGCAGCACCTCCACGCCGCCAGACCTTGACTCCCTTGAGCCGGATCTCTCAAAACGACGTTAGAATCAATGTCGTTAGGCTAGCCTTCTTTCGCACTCTTTTCCTCGAGCTGTCAAGACTAGTACTCCAAACGCATCCTCTCCTTGTGACTACTCAAAACTGAGTATTCCAGCAACTTGCTTGCTACAAACGAAACCATAAACGTGACTCCGAGTTTGACCATAGCTATCCTTTTGAGTACCTTTGAGCCAACTATTCAGCTCCCCCAAAGAACTATCTTTCAGCTCTTTCTCTAGTCAAGGATCTATCCCTTTGGAACTCATACTCTCAAGGATCTGAAACCCCCCCACTCTAGTATGCTCCAAGACCCTCACTCTCACTTGGTACTCTTTCGGATTACAACTATAAGCTCTAAGACTGAACCTTAAGCACTAGATGCTGAGAATAAACCAGTAGCTGTTGATACCACTTGTTGGTCAAGGGAGGCAGGAGAGGCGAGCTTCAAGGAAGGGATAAACATGCCGGATGAAGCTCAAATCTTTCTTCATCCACTCGGGCCACATACAGCTCCTCCACAAACTGTCACTCCCATCCACCTTGCCAGGTCGCAAGCAAAAGCAGACACGTCACCTACAAGAACACTTCAACTCCTCAATGGTCTCGCCTCCACAACTACACGCACCTTCAATGAACTACTCGTGTGGAGCAACACACCGCCCATACAATGGTGCGCACTCCACTCATCCACCCGCGTCAATCCAACGCGAGGACTCACATGACTTAAAATGATGCGGTAATAAGGGAAAGCCCACGGCCATAAAACTCCTTAAACTTCAAGAGTGTAATACAAGCTCTTTAGGAAATCTACATAATCCCTTATGCTAGATTCTCCTCCTTACATGAGCACTATCCTATTCTCATAGATAGCCTACACCCCAACTGCAGTAGCCAGGCACTAATTGCCTCCTTGAACTCCTCCTCTACCTCAACACATGAGGGACACACCATCTAACTTCATTACTAAAGCTTAGCATGATGAGAGCTAGTTCTCACGACCTTCATACACAAGGCGGACTCTCCTCCTACGCCTCTCCAACCTACGCTTGCTCTTCTAGCAGCCAGCAGCCAGGCTTGACGTACATTGAGAGAGTTGAGCTTGAGTTGAGAGTGAGTGAAGTAGTGAGAGCTTAAACTTGCTCTCTCTTAAGCAACCATGGCGTGTGACGTGACACAATTGTCACGTCACGGCCGGCTGCCTACATTCGGCGAGTGGGCGCACTTTCCGAGTGCTTGACTTCCAACTGAATGCCTCGTAAACCTCACCGATGAGCGACCTAGTTCTTGTCCATCATTACAGTTAAAGCCGCCCGACCCACACCGGTAGCATTCTTAAGCCCATGAGCCATTACGCATTACAAATCGAAACCCAGCGAACCCCACTCGCGAGTGGTCCCACGCCGATGTCTCGATTATGCGCCCGACATTCCACTTGTCGTTTCAGCGCGCAACTTCTCCCTCAGCGTTCCCCTCGCCGCGCGACTCGCTTCAATTAGGTCGCTCGTCGATTACTCCAGCGCACTCAGCGGCGCGCACCGGCAGCTTTAGCGGCTCGGTACTCCGCGCACCATGGCTGCGACCAATCGGCGCGCTCCAAATATCTCACAAGTTCTCCACCGACATTCAGAACTTTTGCGTCACGTCACCGAGAGAGATGCGCCCGCGTTTTCGCGTCTTTGTCGCGACCAATCATGTAAACTTCCGCATAAATCCGCCTCGCTTCCAAATCTCGGCGTCCATAAACTTCAGCGTCGTCCGGTAGTCAGCGGCGCCCGTCAAATACTTGGCCCGGCGCTCCCAATCCGTCAAGCGCACTCAGCGCACCCCGCTTAGTTCGATCTAAGTCAAAGCGCAAACCTACGACCCTAGACTATTCCTAAACGCACCTTGCGTGCCGTGCCTAATGATCACGGGCACCACCCATGTTAGGTCACACCCGAAAACTTATGGCCGTTCATACATGACATTGTAAGCTATACCAGCACATTGATCTCCCGGACAACATTCATGCTAGGAACTAAGTACCAACACCTTGATGTACCCAATACATCAACAGTGGTATCAGAGCCCAAGGTGGCGAGGAGGACCACGTGAAGTTCAGCATCCCAGCGTTCGATGGTTCGGACTACAAGGGGTGGAGATGGCGAATTTAGTTCCTTTGCTTGTGTAGGCGAGGCCACGTTGCAGAATACGTTAGCCCGGCACCATCAGAGCACCCGATGCGGCGGTGAGAACCTGGCCGGGCGGCAGTCGGAGTTGACACGGCGCTGGCGAGATGGAGACCAAGGACAACAAGGCCCTCCACGGTCGTCATGGCGTGAGGGAAGTCCCTCTTCCATGCTGTATGACCTTAAGACTTCACATGCTATGTGGAGATCCTTAAAGGAGATGTATGGCGTAAGGATAGCGTAGCGATAGTCGCGCCTTTACGCGCAGCAGAAGGAAAATGAAGATGTCCTCGGAAGGCTGAGTGAATATATGAGGCCTTGATACTCTAATGGAGATTCATAGCGCTTCTAAAAAGCAGGAATTAGAGGAGACCATAAAATGACCCGGTTTCTAGGGGGACTGCGGCGATTGATGTAGCAGTTGCAGCTCTTGGGGAATTTCACCAACAAAACGCAGAGTGATGACCCTTGAGCGAAGTGAAGCGGAGGATCAGAGAGGAGAACAACTGTCCAAGACGTTGGGGGCACCGAGGAAGGTGTTGGCGGCACTCCGCGACGAGGATTCGAGAATGCGGCAGAGGCGGCATGATGAGGGAAGCCCCTGCGAGGGCGTGTTACCGCGTCGCGGCAAGGCGAGGGCCACTTCTCGGCCCGTTACAGAACAAGAGCACCAAGATGAGGGTGGGGGTATAGATCATCCGTCGAGAAGGGATTCAAAGGGAATGCGCGCTTCAAATGCAAGAAGCGAGGCCAAGACACCGGATGCCAGTGGCCCGATTGGAGACGAATCTCATCTTGAGTGAACGATACGATTTTGTTGGGAAGATCCAGGTTGCGGATCTGAAGCGGCCATGGCTGATCGACTCTGGCGCTTCCACGCACATGTGTGGCGACAAGCGAATGTTCTCTACGCTGGACACCTTGGAGAGGACAGATCTGTTCACTTTCGTGGCGGAGGGAGTGCGGTTACAAGGTAGTAAAGATGATCCTAGGAGAGCGGCTACGTCATCTACGAAGAAGAAAAGAAAAGCGGTTGGCGCCGGTGGCGTACTTCACACCCACGATCTGAAGCGAGAACTTCATATTAGGTCAGTCAAGTATGTAGAGGGGAGTGCGAAGTCACCTTTAGGAAAGTCTTCGCGTAGCTACTCACTTAGGTAGGGAAAGCGGCGAGCGTTTGAGAATTACGAAGGGAGGCCTATATTACCTTCATTATAGGAGAGAAGAAGATGAGGGTGTGATGGCCGTAACTGAGGGTGCAGTAAATCTCTGGCATCGTAGACTTGGTCATCTAAACCATAGGGGACTGCAACAGCTTGCTACAAGGGGGCTGGTACGCGGGTTAGACATTGACATAGTTGAGAAGGAGCTAGGCTTTTGCAAAGAGTGTGTAGTGGGGAAGGCGCATCGGGAGACCCTTTGGGGTGGAGGTCATTTCCGCAGCCTGCAGCTGGAGATGGTACATACCGATTTGTAATGGCCCGTGACACGGCAACAAGTGGAGGCTTCGCTACTTCATCACCTTCCTTGATGATTTTTTGAGGAAAATTTGGGTGAAAATTCTCAAGTACAAGTCACGGCTTTGGGAGCTTTTTCGGAGATTAGCGGACTCAGATGGAGGCGAGAAGCGGTCGAGAAACTGAAACGGTTGCGCTCAAACAACGGAGGAATTCAGAGTGAAGGAGTTAGGTACTTGAAGGCCTCAGCGGAATAAGGCATGAATTTTCTGCGCTCCTTACTCTCCTCAAAGTAATGGAGCTGCTGAGAGGGTCAATAGGACGCTGGGGGACATGGCACGAACCATGCTGATAGATTCCCCCTTCCCGGCATCTTTTTGGGGAGAGGCGGTGATGACCGCAACTTACCTTAGAAATAGATGCCCATCTTCTGTGCTTAAGGATCAGGTTCCTGAAGAGGTGTGGAGTGGGAGGAAACCCCACGATTGTCCCTTGAAGACTTTGGGCTTGTATTTGCTGGTGAAGCGGTCTTAGCGGCGAAGAAAGTTCGACCCAGAGCCGTGGAAGGGTACCTTCTGGCTACAACATGGGCGATCGCACCTACGGGTGGCCGAACCTCGAGCAAGCAGTGCGAGAGCTGAAGCGTTCTGATGAATGAAGAGGCGGTGGCTTCGGCTAGAGTGAGACGCACCCCAAAAGCGGGGCGAAATTGTGTACGAGAATGTGGGGAGCAGCCGAAGAGGGCATGGGCGCCCAGCCTCTCGGGTCAGCTTAGGAGGAAGATCGACGCCCGAGGCGAGGGAGCTGGCCGAGGGAAGCAGCGCCCGGCGTGGAGGCAGTGGGAGTTGAACCGAGGGCATGGCGGGGGCATGGCGATCGCGCTTGAGGAGGCGGCACCACTACACACTCACGTAGGCGAGGGAGCTGCGGCGGCGTACGCTTGCATGGAGTGCGAGGATTTGGAGGCGAGGCGAGAAGAGGAAGCTATGTTGTCGAGCATGCCTCTCGGGTTTGTCCCGGGGATTTTCTTCAACACGAGGAGCCGGAGAGCGCAAGGACCTCGGAGGAGCACCCGTGTGGTGAGGAGGCCTGATCACTACGGGCAACCAGCGGTGCTAACTGAAATGCAGGGAAAAATTGCCTACAGGGCTTCAGTAGGACCTGCGCCGGGGCTGCCTTGTTCATGATCACCGAACCGCAAACCTTTGAGGGAAGCACGGCCAGGGTCGATGGAAAGTGGCGGCCCGATGCGACACGAGTGGGGTTTTGGTTGCTAGAGAGCGACGCGTGGCGACGAGGAACTCTTGGGAAGGAGGAGGAGCCGTGGATACGAAGTGGGTGTTCAAGGTGAAGCGAAAGGCGGACGGGAGTGTCGACCGTTACAAGGCGCGGCTGGTGGCGAAGGGCTTCAGCCAGGCGTACGGAATCGACTACACAGAGACCTTCGCCCCCGTGGTGAAGTTCAACTCCCTCCGTGCCCTAATATGCGATGCGGCGGCGAGGGATACGCATTACATCAACGATATCAAGACGGCGTTTGCATGCGGAGATCACCGAGGAGATCACATGAGTACGGCCGAAGAGATTGTCGAGGCGAGGGAGCATCTCGTTTGTCGTCTTGTGAAAAGTCTGTACGGACTGAAACAGGCGCCCAGGATTTGGTACGAGAAAATTGATGACCTCTTGAGGAGTAACGGATTTGCGCGATTCGAGACGGATCATTCCGTCTACCGACAAGGGGAAGAGGCAGATCTCATGTACGTTGGGATCTACGTGGACGACCTCATAATGGTGAGCCTCTCATTGGAGATAATCAATGATTTGAAGCAGCTTTTGGAAACTAACTTCAAAATGTCGGATCAGGAGCCGCATTATCTCCTAGGAATCTTGTTGAAGGAAGACGGCGGCTTATTTCTTTAATGGAAGAAATGCGCGCGGAGAATGTACTGCCAGGTTCAAAATGGAGGAGTGCGTCCTTGCTTTCGGCGGAATCCGATGTCAGGTCGGAACGCGATTGTCGAAAAGATACCGATACTGCGGCAGTCTGGAGATGCGAGAATGTGCAGTCTTGGAAATCTGGTCGGCAATCCCGGGAGTTTAATGTATCGATGATAGGTACTCGTCGACTTGGCAAGCGTGAGCTTCGGCAAGTGTCGGTTCATGGAGAATCGGATCACGAACATTGGGAGCTGCGTGGGCGGATCTTGGTCGTGGAAAGGACCCAGCGGATTACCGCGACCTCGAGGTTTGAGGGCGACTAGGTGTCCGGATACACCGACTCAGATTGGGAAGTGGCTGATGGACTACGTCACGCGATGCGGCCTCGGGATTTGTGTGTTCACGAGGCAGGAGGGCGATCTCATGGGCTGATTCTGAGATTACGGTGGCGGCATGCGAGCACCGAAGGAATTACATGGGGCGTGCCGCGGCGAAGGGAGGGATGTGGTTCCAACATTTCTTTGATGAATGTAGCGACCTGGCCCACCATTGACTCTTTTCACCGGACCCGGTCATCTATAGCTCTTATGGAAAACCACGTGTTCCATAAAGAACCAAGCACATTAGGGTGCAATATCATTATGTCTGGCGAGAGTTGGCCAGAGGGAGGTTATTAGTGGTGAGAGTTTGTAGGAACAAAAGCGGTACTTGAACATGTTGGTAGAGTGTGGGAGACACTACTAGTGAGCAGCCGAGGTTGATTGGGCTAGGGCCCATGAGGCGGAGTCCCAAGAGGGATTGTTGGTGTTGGTGTATGATAGTTAGACATTGTATGGCACACACACACTAATTTGTGAGTACTCGGTTGTAGAACATGAGATCACGCTAGGCGTAGTGCTCTTAGATTTAGTGATGTCGGTGCTCTGACTTTGGTGAGTGCGCCGCGAGTGCGCGGAGTACGAACGAGCGGCGCTGATTGGTCGCGGCGGTGACACAAGTAAGTGGAGTACGAATGCGCAACTTTGATTGATGTCAGCGCTGACGCTGGTCGCGCATGTCTGGGGCCTTGGCGACTCGATTGGTGTCGCGGCAGCGGCGAAGCCTTGGCGCAAAGGATGCCCGGCGAGCTTGACATGGAAGATATTTGGCGGCAGGAATGCGCCCGCGTGGACCGCACGCGTGTAGGTGCGCGAGGATTCCGATATGCGGCGAGATATTAACCGGCGAAGAAGCTGAAAGAGGCGGCGAAGCGCCCAGCGGCTATGCGGGCCGGGGATGCGATCCAGGAGCAAAAGAACTAGGCCAGGCGCCGCCGCTGGAACTACGGCGGCTAGCTGATCGCTATTTACGAGTGCGCCCACTGGGGCTTCGATTGCATGGGTTTGCAATGGCGGGCGGCGGCGTGACATGTGTGTCGCGTCACGGACATATTAGCGTAGTTTTACTATGGGAAATGAAACCACCTACACTACTGTCGCCAGTCACCGAGGGTCTTACCAGCGAGAACGCACACTCGTCTTTGCTAGGCTGCCTACACTTATTAATAAGTGAGGTAGTAGTAGAGGGACCTTGAAGTGGTGGGAGAACTTCATTGGCCAGGAAGACACAATTTTATTATGAGTTTTAGAGCGTGAGCTTTCTCCTAACACTCTCTCATTGTGATTTCCGCTGTGCTTGTATTGTAGCTTAATTATTTTGTTTTGGGCGATGTGTGTAGTAAGTTAGAGCTTTGAGTGTTTGAATGTCTTCATCCGTGGGAACTCAAGTTCCAATGGAGGGCGTCACCCGAGGTGGCGCCGGAAGTGGGGAGCAGACCCCTGCTTCAACAATTAGACTACTGTAGTCCCGTGACTTATTTTGTGCCTGCTCGTGTTGCTGGGCTGCCCTGCTTGTGTCGCAACGTAGTGAGTAAGGGGAGAAGTAGCTAGTGAGAGGGGGAGGAGCTCATGTGGGTGACATTACTTTATTATAAAGGTTTTAGAGCCGTGAGCTTTCTCTATACTCTCTAGGTGTGTGATTTCGGCTGTGCTTTCGTCTCTTTCTAGCGTTCGTGCAATGAGTTATGGGCTATGAGTGAAGTGAGATAGAGTGAGAGAGAGTGAAGATGTCTTCATCGGTGGGAACCGGAGTTCCAATGGAGGGCGACACGCGAGGTGGCGCCGGGAGCAGCGAGCAGATCCAGACTCCAACAAGTGGTATGAGCCAATGGTGGCGGCGAGGACCGCGTGAAGTTCAGCATTCGCATTACGTGGTCAAGACTACAAAAGAATTGGAGATGGCGGTAGTTTCCTTGCTTTCGTGGGCAAGGACTGTTGGGAATGCGTCAAGCGGCACCATCAAGGCACGGTGCTACCCGGAGGAGCCTGGCGGAAGCGGCGGTCGGAACAGTGGCGCTCGCCAGATGGAGTGCCAAGGACAACAAAGCGCTCACCCAGATCGTCATGAGTGTGAGGGGAAATCCTTCGTCCATGCTGTATGATCTCAAGACCTCACATGCTATGTGGAGGTGCCCAGAAAGAGATGTATGATGTAAGGATAACGTCACGATAGTGAGTCTTTACGCTGACTTGGGAAGATGAATGACTTGGATGGCGAGTGAATATATGGTCAGTTTGATACCTTGATGGAGAGGTTCATAGCTCTACAGAAACCGTTAGAGAGTGACCATAAGATCAGCCAGTTCTTAGGAGGGTTGACCTCCAGATTTGATGTTGCAGTTGCAGCGCTTAGGACTGTCCTAACAAACTCGAAGATGACCCTTGAGCAAGTGAAGCGGAGGATCAAGGAGGAGGACACCGTCCAAGACACCGGGAGCACCGAGGAGAAGGTGCTAGCGCTGCACTCACGACAAGACCGAAGAGGAGGTGCGCCGAAGTCGGACCGAGGAGAACGCCCTGCGGGAGCGTGCTACACGTGTGGCAAGACTGGCCTCTACTCGGCAGACTGCTACAAGAACAAGAGTCCCCAAGATCGGGGAGGAGGAGGCGCGCCGGCATTCGGCAAGAAGGAGAAGAAAGGCTTCAAGGGGATCTGCTTCAAGTGCAAGAAGCGAGGTCACAAGAGCACCGAATGCAGAAGGTCGAATGAGACCAATCTGATGATGGCTGAAAGGCTTGAAGGTTCTGACTTTGTTGGGAAGATCTAGGTTCAGGATCTGAAGCGGCCCTGGTTGATCGATTCAGGCGCTTCCACACACATGTGTGGCGACAAGCAGATGTTCTCCACGTTGGGCACGCTGGAGAAGACTCGATCTGTTCACTCGGCAACCGGAGAGGGAGTGACAGTCACGAAGGGTGGAGTAGTCAAGATGATTCTCGGAGACGGCTCTGTCATCTACGAAGAGGAGAGGGAGGAGCGTTTGTGTATCGGTGA
>CM074823.1:410333-427536 GCA_037447605.1 Zygnema circumcarinatum
CTTGCGGACAGGCTCCGGAGGATCGAGGAAGGTATGCCCCGAACCCCTCCTCAGGCTGTAGAGGCAGTAGATGCAGCAGGTCCTGGGGACGGGGTTAGGCATACCACTCGTTGGCGTCGTCTTTCCGACGCGCCCCAACCCGGCTGCGGAAGCAGCCCGGCGAAGTCCGCGCGGCTTTCCCGCGGGGGTCCATCCCCGCGAGGTGGCGAACCACCGGCGAGTGGGGGACCCCTTTGAGGGGCAGGCTGGCAGAGGCGGAGAATCCCGATCCACCGGACTGCTCCTCCCATAACCTCGCGAAAGTGCCCGGCAGGTCCGGGCCAAAGGTAGCCCTTTCCTTTTAGGCCCGAACATCCTACCGCAATTTGCTGATTGAGCAGTGGTTGGAATCAAACGAAGAGGCTACCTTACGGCGACCAGCTGTCCCCCCCTCCGATGGGTAAGCTTTGCTTACCCGGCACTGAAGGAACGCACGCGCCACCGTGTGTGTATGAGGGCCTTTCGATGAGATTAAGGGGCGGTGGGATAAGTTCGAGATGAGCTTATCAAACACTTTGGGAGGGCCTTGGATCCGGCTTGGAGGCCGATAAATTTGAACATGGTCAAATGGCGGTGTCAAGCAGTTTTACTGCCGAGACCTGCGTCAAGTAGTACCTCAAATCACCACTCACAAGCACAGACGAGCTGAGTTCTTTCCGCCGGGAATGGCTTGAAGCCACACGAGGAGGCGACTAGAACTAACCAGGACTGCGAAACCATTGGGACCCGACTCTAAGCTGTACTTTGATGCAGCCATTCAGTTGGACACCGCCCCTGCAGGCGATGCAGGCCCTTCCCGACCCCAGCAGAGGTCGGGCGACGTGACAGGGTCGTGGAAGGCGGGACCCTCAGCTCCTGCCAAGATGGAAGGAAAGAACAAGCGAAAGCAGCCGGAAGTGACTGCCCGTCCACCCACTGCACGGCCGCAGAAGTTGACTCCAGAGGAAATGGAGAAGATGCAGCGGGAGAACAAGTGTTTCCGCTGCCGCAAGGAGGGGCATAAGGCCCGGGATTGCCCTCTCAACACCAAGGACAAGAAGGGCAAGGGGCCGGAAAACCCCAACCCACCAGCAGTTTAGGGGTCGTTGCTGGTGGACATGCTAGGCTAGGGGGAGGGAATGGGGCTGCCATCAAGGATAAAAGACTCTTGTTTCTTAGAACCCTGGACATTCTTAACTTGGTGGGCAGGCCTTTGGGAGTGCAAGATCTCTTTGTGTTTGATGTACTCCCTTTTTCCATTTCCCTTTCCCCTGCCACTGTAGTGACTCCTCCTGGGTTTATGGATGTGGTGATGCATGGTCAATGGCATGTGTTTATCCTCAATGTCATGGGTAATGATGTCTTGGTGAATTGTGCCATGAATGCCATGCATGTCATGCGGGACACATCCCATATCCTTGCGCTGCATGTGCTGGTTCCTCAGCACATGGCAGTTCGCACCTTTCCAAGCGCCACTTGGCGGTTGGTGAAACAGTTGAGGAAAGGGCACACGTTGGTGCAAGAGATGGAAGGATCCACCAGCTTGCTGGTTGGCTCACCCTACACATTGGTGTGGAGGGCGGCTGGAGTCCTCCAACTGCATATAGTGGTCATATTCCACGCCCATGGAGTACCTGGCCTTCGGGTCCGGCCAATGGCCACCCAGCGATTATCTTTGCTGAATCTTTGGGAGCGAATGCTAACTGTTAGTTACGCATTCACCAATTTGGGTTGACCCGCAGTCCCCATTCGAGAAAGTGTTACTTTAGAGGATGGGCCGCAAGAGCCAGATCTCACAGTAGCGTCACACTCAAAGATGGCTCAATCCCTACCGAGAGCGTCAAGTGTCTTCTAACACAACTGGCCCCTGGTACTGATGTTATTTTGGGGAGTGCTTGGTTAACCATGGTCAAAGCACAAATGGACTTTTCCGTCCCACATTGCATTCTGCACAGTGGTGACAGGCGGATTACCCTGCACCCTGGCAGAGCCACATCCTCTGCTATCAAGCAGCCTGATACTCCTTATCTGTGCTCCGCTATGCAATTGGCCAAAGCAGTTAAGGAGGGTTGCACCTTGTTCATGGTGCATGTCATGACAGCCACTGAGGATGTTCATGACGAAGATCAGGAGTGGCAGATCACATCTACTGACGTGCTCTCCACTGTTCCCTCCCAGTTCCAACCTCTGTTGGATGAATTCAGGGATGTCTTCCCTGATGACCTTCCAAGAGGGTTGCCCCCATCGAGAGGGGTGGGGCACACAATCCCTCTTGAGCCTGAGCAAAAGCCGCCTTGGCGGCCGATCTATCGGTTAAGTCCGAAAGAAACCGAGGAAATGCGAAAGCAGTTGGCCACTTTACGTGACAAGGGCTGGATAGAACCCAGTCAGAGCCCCTTTGGGGCGCCCATCTTGTTTGTTGGGAAGAAAGATGGTTCGTTGAGGATGTGCATTGATTATCGCGCACTCAACAAGATCACTGTAAAGAATCGATTTGCTTTACCACGTATCGATGATCTGTTGGATCGTCTTCACGGCGCCAGAGTGTTTACTTCACTCGATCTTGCTCAGGGGTACCATCAGATCCGCGTCACGGAAGCTGATGTGCCAAAAACTGCGTTCCGGACGCCGATTGGTCATTTCCAATATAAGGTATTGCCCTTTGGATTGACTAATGCTCCGGCGACTTTCCAGGCTGTCATGAACGAGATGTTCATCGGCATGGACGAGTTTGTTTTGGTTTACCTCGATGACATCCTTGTCTTCAGTAAGACAGAGGAGGAACATCTTGAACACGTTCGGAAAGTGTTTGAGACCCTGAGGAAGCACCAATTTTATGCCAAGAGGAAAAAGTGTCACTTCATGCAACGTGAGTTGCTTTATCTTGGGCATATTCTCAATGATCAGGGCCTTCGGCCTGATCTTGCCAAAGTTTCAGCGGTAGAAGCTTGGGCACCACCAACTGACTTACATCAGTTGAGGTCCTTCTTGGGATTTGCGAATTATTTTCGTAAGTTCATCCAAGGGTTTAGTAAACTGGTTACCCCCTTGACTAATTTGACACGTTCCGGTGTCCCCTTTACATGGACCCCTGAATGCCAGGATGCATTCGAAGGTGTGCGCCATGCACTTGTTACCGCACCCACTCTCCGTTTAGCGGACCCGTCCAAGCCTTATGAAGTGGTTTGTGATGCTTCGGGATTCGCCTTGGGTGCCGTCTTGTTTCAAGATGGCCAACCTTTGGCATATGAAAGTCGCAAAATGAATCCCGCTGAGCGCAACTATTCTGCAACAGAACAGGAACTGCTTGCAGTAGTCCACGCCCTGAGGACATGGCGGTGCTATTTAGAGGGGGCGAAAGCGGTCACGCTGGTCGCGACCACCGCCGCTGGCGTTCCTCTCAACCTTGAGACCTTGTCTAGGCGGCGGAACCGCAGTGCGAAGTTCCTCAAGGTTTGACTGCCCGGTGGGTCTCGGCACAGGTGAATATACTTGAACCCGCGAGTAGGCAGCCTGCGGCATCTTGCACAGATGAGTGCTTCGTCGACTCTGATGTTGGTGAACGAGATAGCGAGTGAGGCGTAACCCGAGTCTCGCGTCTCAGTATACTTTATCGCCGATCCCTCCACCCATTTGTGTGATCAACCTCCGCTCTCTCTTATCTCGGGGCGAGATGATTGGGAGGGTATACTGGTGATCCGTTGTTCCTGGATGGCCAAGGTAATGGCTATAAGGACAAAGTGGTGTCTAAGGACGGATTTTGGTACCACGGCCAGCAGTTGGTCGTGCCCAAGGCCGGGACTGTACGGCAGCTCATTCTGGGTGAGCTACATGATCCTCCGTACCGAGGTCACATGGGAGTTGCCAAAACCCGTGAGGCACTGCTCCGAGAGTTCTGGTGGCCTGGACTCTCGAGGATGTGAAAGCGTATGTACTCGCTTGTCCAACTTGTCAACGAAACAAACCCCGCACTGGCAGGATCCCTGGCCAGCTGCAACCCCTCACACCTCCATTTCGGAAATGGGACAGTGTGGGTATGGACTTGATCACAGATCTTCCTGTGACACCTCGGGGGCATGACTCCATCCTCGTCTTTGTCGATCGACTCAGCAAGATGGTGCATTTTGCACCAACTACTAGACGGCGGCGGGGTACCTGCGGTTGTATGTTGACAAAGTGTGGAGCAGCGTAGTCTTCGGTCGAGAAGTGGCAATGCGACCGTGATCCCGCGATTCACGGCCATTGCGGGCGGAAGTGCTCAAAATCATGGGGACCAGGCAGGCGTTGAGTACAGCTTTCCACCCGCAAACCGATGGCCAGACGGAACGGGTGAACAAGATCCTGGAGGATTACCTCCGCCATTATGTGGGACCTACCCCGGATGGGTGGGACGAACTGCTCCCAGTGGCTGAGTATGCCATCAATAATGCTTTCCAGGAGTCCATTGGTACCACCCCTTTCTTCACGAATCTTGAGTGGCATCCCTAAATCCCACACAACCAGGATCGGTCCACGTCCAGGCGTGGAACGTAAACGTCCGCAACCCCGATCCTTGGGGCGAGAGGGGGCTGATGGGACTCAACCTCCCTTGATCAGATCTTTGTCCGACTAATATGCAGTGCGAGGCCGCAGCGGGAACCCTAGCCCAGCGGCGATCGCGGCAAAGAGCTATCGCTGACCGTCCGCCGTGCCCAACTCACGCCCAGCCCGAAGCGCGATGAGAATATTCTTGAAATGCGGCGAACGAGACTCAAAGCTTATGGCGGAACACGTAAGCTGTGGCCCCGCTTCATCGGACCCTTCAAGGTCGTGAAGCGCATCAATGAGGTCGCTTACCGGTTGGATTTACCATCCCACATGAAGGTGCATCCGGTCTTTCATGTGGGTTTGCTAAAGGTCTACCGTAGCGATGGGAGGATCCAACCACCTCCCCCACCAGTGGAACTTGAAGGTGAACTTGAGTATGAAGTTGAAACCATTCAAGCCCACCGTATTGTGAGAAAGGGTCGATCTTCCCGTCACGAATACCTCGTGAAGTGGTTGGGCTATGGGGTTGAACATAGCACATGGGAAGCCGAGGGCAACTTAACCAATTGCCAGGAGCTCATCAACTTGTACTGGGAGGCGCAGGCCGCGGGAGAGCGGGCGAGGGCGGCACGGGGGGTTCCCGGGTCGTCCCCGCGCAGCTCGGAAAGGGACTTGACCGGGATTATCGCAGAGCCCTCCCGGTTATCACGTAGAGTTCGACGCGTGCCGTTGAAACTGTTGTACGGGACTAGAGGCCGTACAACGTTTGGCACATAGTCTCTAGCGGATAATGAACTAGACACGAACATGAAGCGACAAGGTTGGTCGCGCGACTAATGTGACGCGATAAGTTCTGGGACCGTGACGTGACAAGATCGAATATCGGCGCCAGCGGTAGCGGCGATAAGTCAGCCCAGCGGCCGGAGCACTTTCGATTCGCCTGACAGCTGAAGCCTTGAGCGAGCGCGTAAGTCCGGAGATGTCACCAGGGCCAGCGGGCGAAAGAAGCGCCTTGGCGCTAAGTTGAGGCATGCGAGCGAACCCTTATTCAAGCGAACTTTCAGCAGCATTAAGCTATGGAGGGAGGCCCAGGTCCTTGAGGCAAGGCAGGCCTTCTTGAAGCACTTACCCAGTGGCTGGCTGAGGAAACCTTGGTAGGCTGGGCTGCATCACCGCTTCAGACGGGCGTGACACGCCCGGTCCACGGGAGCAACTGTCCACGTAGCTTAGTCGTAGGAAGTATATAGAGGGCAGCATTCCTCAGAGTTAATAACCTTATACCACATGCAGTGAAGAGTATGTATGCTTGTGAGCCCGAGAAACTTTGTAGTTAGAAAAAGATAGTCTTTGCGATCTTAGAAGAAGAGGAAGGTAAGTGAGTGCAAAAGGCTGCATTAAGCCCGAGGCGCCCGAATCATTGTACTTCACCTCCAAAAGAAAATCGAGTTTTATGCGGTGGGGCTTTCTCTATCTTGGCGTCTCTTGTCTTGCATAAAGTGTGAGCTTTCCTTTGTGGCAATTGCTGAGGAATGTCGACTCAGAGGCGAGGTGGAGGCGACTTTGTCGAGGGTGGTTCCACCATGGAATTACCAACAAGTGGTATCAGAGCTGATGGAGACATTCGGCATACTATACCTATCTTCAAAGGAACTGACTACAAGGACTGGCGGTGGCACATGATGACACACTGCGGGCCGGTCCAGAAATGCGTGAAGCAGGGGCATCAAGAGCGGCCGTAATGGATTCGCCCATATTTACCCGGCAATTTATCGCGTGGGCGATGAAGGGCGGCTCAAGTGAGAGCATGCTCAAAAGCGTTAAGGAAGTCCCGCCCGAAGATGCCGAGGAGCTTCACGTCGCCTGCGAAATGTGTGGCGAAGCTTCGCCCAGCATCTGCGGCGTCGCCGATATCACCATCAAATTCGAGCTCTACGATGAGCTGATGCAAATGAAGATGGCCCAGACCGAGGAGTTGACTACATACGTGATACGCTTCGACGAACTGATGGCGAAATTCGTTATTGCCAGGCAGCCTATCGTCCAGGATCATCAGATTGTGAGCTTCCTCCGAGGTTTGCCGAGCCGGTTTGCACCAACTATCAACTCCCTGAAAACCCTGCTCGTCAAAAATACGCTTACTCTTGAGGAAGTGATAATGCGAGTGAGAGCGGAGTGTTAGTGTTAGTGTATGATAGTTAGACATTGTATGGCACACACTAACTTGTTGTGGTACTCAGTTTGTAGAACATGAGATCTGCTAGGCGTAGTGCTCTTAGATTTAGTGATGTCGGTGCTCTGACTTTGGTGAGTGCGCCGCGAGTGCGCGGAGTACGAACGAGCGGCGCTGATTGGTCGCGGCGGTGACACAAGTAAGTGTAGATGCGAATCGCGCTTAACTTTGATTGGTGGCGGCCTTGATTATAGAAATCTGGGGCCTTGGCGACTACGATTGATGCATACGGCAGGCCTTGGCCAACCGCCGAGGCGCCAAAGTTGCGGCCAGCGGAAGCGACATGGAAGATATTTGGCGGCCGGCAGATAAGCCCGCGTGGACCACTTTCAGCGATGTAGGTCAGCGAGTTGGGGAATATGCGGCGAGATATGGCGAAGACTGCGAAGGAAGCGGCCGCTGGCAACGGCGGCTATGCGCGGACCCGGATGTGCGATCCGACCAAGAACTAGATTAGAGCGCCTTGGGTTTCGGCGGCTAGGCCGAGTATTGCGAGTCGCCCGCACACTGGGGCTTCCAGTGCATGGGTTTGCAATGGCGGGCCAGCGGCGTGACATGTGTCACGTCTGCAGGGTGCAATGCAGATGGCGTGGTTTTAGCATGGGAAGTAATCCACCTCTGGCACTCTGTCGCAGTCACCGGGGTCTTTTCGAGAACACTTTCGTCTTGCTAAATTTCGCCTACACCCAGTAATGGTATGAGTGAGTAAGAGGTTCTTGAGTGGTGGGGAGAACTTGTGTGGGAGAGAGGCGGTTTTATTATAAGGAGTTTTAGAGCCGTGAGCTTTCTCTAACACTCATTGGCGTTTCCTTGTGCTTGTCTTTTAGCTTCATTCTGTTGTTATGGGCGATGAGTGAAGTAAGATAGAGCTTTGAGTGTTTGAATGTCTTCATCCGTGGGAACTCAAGTTCCAATGGAGGGCGACACCCGAGGTGGCGCCGGAAGTGGGGAGCAGACCCCTGCTTCAACAAGTGGTATCAGAGCCCAAGGTGGCGAGGAGGACCACGTGAAGTTCAGCATCCCAGCGTTCGATGGTTCGGACTACAAGGGGTGGAGATGGCGGCTGGTTCCTTTGCTTGTGGGCAAGGGGTTTGTTGGGAATGCGTTAGCGGCACCAGTAAGGCACGGTGCAGCGGAGGAGCCACGGCCCGGGCGGCGGTCGGAGTTCGACCTGGCGCTCGCGGATGGAGGACGGGACAACAAGGCCCTCACCCCGGTCGTCATGGCGTGAAGTCCTCTCTTCCATCTTTGTATGACCTTAAGACTTCACATGCTATGTGGAGATCCTTAAAAGGAGATGTATGGCGTAAAAGGAATAGCATGCTTGATAGTGGAAGCCTTTACAGCGACTTGGGAAAATAAGAAGATGTCCTAGGAAGAAGGCTGAGTGAATATATGGTCAGATTTGATACTCTAATGGAGATTCATAAGCTATTTGCAAAACGTTAGAGGGAGACCATAAAATCAACCCGAGTTTCTGGGGGACTGCACGGCGATTCGATGTAGCAGTTAGGCTCTTGGGGCTGTTCTAACAAACACCGTGACCATGAGCAAATTGAAGCGGAGGATCGAGGAGGAGAACCTTGTCCAAGGCGTTGGAGGCACGAGGAGAAGGTGTTGGCGTTGCACTCGACAAGTTTGAAGGAAGTGCGCCGAGGAAGCGGGGCAGTGGGGAGCATACAGCGGGGGCGTGTTACACGTGCGGCAAGGCAGGGCCCATATAGGCCCGTACATTACGAACAAGAACACCCAAGATCGGGTGGGGGAGCATCGTCATCCCGGAGTCAGAAGGAATTCAAGGAATCACTTCAAGTAATGCAAGCGAGGCCACAAAACGCAGTGCGAGTGGCGGTGGGGAGCGGAAAATATCTCATCTTTGGCCGAACATTCGATTTTGTTAGGAAGATCCCGAGTTCGCGGATACGGCGGCCATAGCTGATCGGCTACGGCGCTTCCCGCACGCACATGTGTGGCGACAACTGGCGAATGTTCTCTGGCCCGGACACCTTGAAGGACAGTCTGTTCACTTTCGGCAGCCCAGGAGAGGAGTAGCGGATTACAAAGGAGGTAGTAAAGATGATCCTAGGAGGCTCATCATCTCTGAGAAGAAGAAGAAAGAAGAAGCTGATTTGTGCATGGTGGCGTACTTCACACCACGATGCGAAAGCGAGAACTTCATGTCGATGCGTCAAGTATGTAAGAGAGTGCGAAGTCACCTTTGGGAGAATCTTGCGTAGGCTACTCACTTAGGTAGGGGAAGCATTTGTTTGAGAATACGAGAAGGGCCTATATTACCTTCATTATAGGAGAGAAGAAGATACAGGGTGCTTGATGGCCGTGGCGAGGTCTGATAAATCTACGGCATACGTAGACTTGGTACATCTAAACCACGCAAAGGGGACTGCAGCGACTTCTTTGCAAAGGGGAGCTGGTCAGCCCGGAGTTGGAGCATTGACATAGTTGAGGAAAGGAGCTAGGCTTTGCAAAAGGTGTGTAGAGGGAAAGGCATGGGAGACCCTTTTTGAGGAGTGGAGAGTCATTCCGCGAGGGAGCTGGAGATGGTACATACCGATTTGTGGCCACAGTGACACCGGCAACAAGTGGAGGAGCTCGCTACTTCATCACCTTCCTTGATGATTTTTCGAGGAAAATTTGGGTGAAAATTCTCAAGTACAAGTCTGAAGCTTTCGGAGCTTTCAGAGATTGGCGACTCAGATGGAGCGAGAGAGCGGTCAGAAACTGAAGACGCTGCGCTCAGACAACGGAGGGGAATTCAAGTCGAAGGAGTTCGGCGGGTACTTGAAGGCTCGCGGAATAAGGCATGAATTTTCTGCTCCTTACTCTCCTCAAAGTAATGGAGCTGCTGATAGGGTCAATAGGACGCTGGGGAACATGGCACGAACCATGCTGATGGAGTCCCCCTTCCCGGCATCTTGTTGGGGAGAGGCGGTGATGACCGCAACTTACCTTAGAAATAGATGCCATCTTACCATTAGCAGGATCCCGGGTTCACGAGAAGAGGTGTGGAGTGGGAGAGCCCACGGTGTCAGCAGAAGACCTTTGGAAGCGGCTAATGGCAGTGCGGCAGTCAGAAAGCGAAGCGAGAAGAGAATTTCGACCCCCGAGCATTGGAAGGTACCTTCACCGGCTAGCATGAGCGATCCGCACCCTCACAGGGTGTGGAACCCTCGAGCAAGCGAAGTCACGAGCTTCGAGGCGTTACGATGGATGAGAAGGGGTGACTCGAATTTGGGTGAGACCCGCACCCCAAAGGCGAGTTTGGAAATTGTGTCTGCGAGGATGTGGAGACCAGCGAGAGGGCATGGGCGCCTCGGGGTCCGGCTTGGAGGAGGAGATGACCGCGCCCGAGGCGAGGGAGGCGAGGCGGGAAGCAGCCCGAGCGTGGGCGGTGGGGATTGAGCCGAGGCCTGGCGGGGGCGCGGCGATCCCAGCGAGGAGGCGGCACCACTACACACTCACGTCGGCAGGGGAGAACTTCGGCAGCTACCTTTGCATGGGCGAGGATGCGAGGATTTGGAGGCGAGGCGAGAAGAGGCTATGTTGTCGAGCGCATGCCTCGGGTTTGTCCCGAGGGATTTTCTTCAACTGCGAGGAGCGGGCGCCAGGACCTCGGAGGAGGAGCACCCGTGTGGTGAGGAGGCCACTGATCACCTCACAGACGCCAGCGGACTAACCTGATGCAGGGAAGAGTGCCTACGGTTTCAGCCCGGACCTCGCGGGGGCTGCCTTGTTCATGATCACTTAGAACGCCAAACCTTTGAGGGAGGCGCCTGGCCGGGGTGGAGTGGAGAGAAGTGGCAGCGGCGGTCGACACAGTGGGGCCAGTTCTTAGAAGCGTGCGTGGCGACTTGAGGAGGCTGCCCAGGAAGGAGACCATTGGATGCAGAGTGGGTGTTCAAGGAATGAAGCGGACGGGGCGTCGGCAGATTACAAGGCGCGTCGGTAGCAAGGGCTTCCAGCCAGGCGTACGGAATCGACTACGGGAGGGCCTTCGCCCGTGGTGAAGTTAACTCCCTCGGGCGTTGCCTATCTCGATGCGGTAGGGGATGCGTACATCAACTTGTCTCGAGCTGGCGTTTACATGCGGAGATCTGGCGGAGATCTACATGAGAGTACGGCCGAAGAAGTTGTCAGGCGGGAGCATCTCGTTTGTGCGTCTTGTATGAAAAGGATTTTATGCAATTTGAAGCGGCCTAGGATTTGAATGCGAGAAGAAATTGATGACCTCTTGAGGAGTAACGGATTTGCGCGATTCGAGACAGATCATTCCGTCTATCGACAAGGGGAAGAGGCGGATCTCATGTACGTTGGGATCTCACATTAAGACGACCTCCTTAATGGTGAGCCTCTCGTGGAAGAATCAATGATTTGAAGCGACTTTTGGAAGCTAACTTCCAAAATGTCGGATCTAGGGGAGGCACAGTATCTCCTAGGAATGCAGTTGAAGAGGGGGCAAGACGGCAGCTTATTTCTTTGTCAGAAGAAGTACGCCGCAGATGTACTTGCCAGGTTCAAAATGGAGGAGTGCGTCCTTGCTCGAGTCCGGTGGAAGTCGGAGCATGATGTCGAAGATATGATGCTGCGGCAGTCTGGAGATACGAGGAAAGAATATGCAATTACCCGTCTGAATCGTATCGGGGAGTTTAATATGTCGATGATAGAGTACTGCAAATCGACTTGGCAAAAGCTTAGGCTGACTGCGACCGGTCCGGTTCATGGAGAATCCGGTCCACGAACATTGGGAAGCGAGTGAAAGCGGATCTTGAGATTGAAAGGACCTTGGATTCTGACCTCAGTTTGAGAGGGGCGACTAAATTGTCCGGATACACCGACTTCCAGTTAAGGAGGTGGCGTGGACACGCGTCACGATCGGCGTCGGAATTTGTGTTCTGAGCGGAGGAAGTAGCGTCTCATGGAGCTTCCGAAGTTACAAGATTGGTGGCGGCCGAACACCGAAGGAAGTACATGGGGCGTGCTGCCTTGGCGAAAGGAGGGATGTGGTTCCAACATTTCTTTGATGAATGTAAGCGACCACAGAAGCACCATTGACTCTTTTACGGTGAGCGGTCATCTGGACTCTTATGGAAAACCACAGTATTGTTCCATAAAGAACCAAAAGCACATTGAGATTGCAAATATCATTATGTGCGAGAGTTGGTAGAGGAAGGGATGATAGTGGTGAGGATTTGTAGGAACAAAAGCGGGGCCCTGCGGACATGATGACTAAAAAGGGGTGTGGGGAGACACTACTAGTGAGCAGCGAGGTTGATTGGGCTAGGGCCCATGAGGCTTGAGTCCCAAGAAGGGATTGTTGAGTGTTGGTGTATGATAGTTAGACATTGTATGGCCTGCACTAACTTGTTGTGGTACCGATTTGTAGAACACATAGAGATCACGCTGGGCGTAGTGCTCTTAGATTTAGTGATGTGATTGCTCGACTTTGGTGAGTGTCTTGGCAGTACTTGTAGTCTGAGCGGCGTGATTCTTCATGGCGGTGACACAAGTAAGTGGAATGCA
This sequence comes from Zygnema circumcarinatum, assembly GCA_037447605.1. Taxonomy (NCBI): domain Eukaryota; kingdom Viridiplantae; phylum Streptophyta; class Zygnematophyceae; order Zygnematales; family Zygnemataceae; genus Zygnema; species Zygnema circumcarinatum. Next base: position 422,647 of record CM074823.1, read on the forward strand.
GATCGCCTTTGTTGATTGATCGAGGCCTTGGCCTTGGTGATTCGCGAAATACGGACGCGAGCGACTACGATTGGTAGCGGCTTAGCGGCCTTGGCCTTGAAAAGCGCAAAGTTCTTGGCCTTGAGCTTGACATGGAAGATATTTAGCGGCGAACGGAATGCGCCCGCGTGGACCACTCGCGATGTAGGTCAGCGAGTTCGAGACTCACGGCCGAGATATGTGGCGGCGAAGAAGACTTGGCGAAAGCGGCGAAACTGTACGGACGGATATGCGATCCGACACTACGCGAAACTAGGTGCGGCGCCCAGCGGGCCAGGATTTCTGGCGGCTAGCTGGTCGGTATTCACGAGTCGCCCCTTTCCGGACGATTTCGGTGCGTAATGGGTTTGCAATGGCCGGACCCAGCGGCGTGACATGTGTGTCGCGTCGCGGACCTCATATTATCTAGTCTTGATAGTTTTACTATGGGAAGTAATCACCTACACTACTCTACATCATAGTCTGGTCTTGCACCGGAGGCTTTGCTGTGCTGCTAAGAACGCCTACACTTGTATGCGTGAGTAGTGAGTAGAGGGACCTTGAAGTGGTGGGAGAACTTCATTGTGGGAAAAGGCATGATTTTATTATAAGGAGTTTTAGAAGTGAGCTTTCTCCTAACACTCTCTCATTGTGATTTCCGCTGTGCTTGTCTTTTAGCTTCATTCTGTTGTTATGGGCGATGAGTGAAGTAAGATAGAGCTTTGAGTGTTTGAATGTCTTCATCCGTGGGAACTCAAGTTCCAATGGAGGGCGACACCCGAGGTGGCGCCGGAAGTGGGGAGCAGACCCCTGCTTCAACACGGAGGAGAGCACGATCAAAGGGACGAAGAGGTCCACCTCGGAGGACGTGATGGCGATCGACCAGCGGAGGCCTCAGAAGAACAGTGGAGCGCCGGCACGACTTTGCAACTTTTGCAAACGCAAAGGTCACCTTGAAGCCGAATGTCGAACCAAGAAGGCTGCCCAGGGCAACGCACCGACCCCGAGCGCACCCAAGAAGGACGGCAAAGGCAAAGGCAAGGAGATCATCTGCTACAAGTGCGAACAGCCGGGACACATGGCGCGGAATTGCACGGCAGATGTAGCCGCCCAGATGAGCGCGAGTCTGTCGACTAGTGAAGCCAAGCACGCAGCATTTGTAAATCAACTTTCAGTTAATGAAATTGACTATTCTGATTATTTGCCGTGGCTTATAGACTCAGGTGCTTCTAAGCACATGTGCAGCGACACGTCTCTATTTTCTCACATGCAGACGCTGGATGAGTCACGAGCGGTGACGTCAGCCACGGGAGACCAGATCGCTGTCACACAAGGAGGTGTAGTCCAGCTGTCACCACGCGGTGAAGGAACAGCTTCCCAAATCAGGATTGGTAGCGTATTGCACACCCCAACCCTTAGAAATAACTTCTTTTCGGTTAGTCAGATCTGCGGGAGCGGATATGAGGGGATATTTAGGCAGAATACCTGCAAAATAGTGCATAGAAAAACCAGAAAAATCCTGTGTCGAGGGACCCAGCGGGGAGGGCTCTACTACCTAGACTGGAAACCGGTAAAACGGGAATTAGTCGCATCCGCGCGAGCTGAAGGCAGCAAGCGCGATGGGGGAGTCTCGGTGGCCGCTTCCGATAGCACGCCCCGAACTCTCAACTCTGTGAACGGTTCAAAAAACTACGAGCAGGGATTGACCGCAACTGTCCTGGGGAGCGATTGCGACAATGGCGAGTCTGAACCGTGCACTCCACGCAGTGCAGCCAGCGACCATGGGCCAGCCCACAAAGACGACGGGAGCGGCCATTTTCGACGAGCGAGGGAAGTTCCGACGGGAACTTGCGAAATCGAAACCACGAGCGTCACCGACAAAGTGAGTGACGAGAACACCCGCGCTAACTGTACGGACAGTATACGCGCGAAGACGGCTAAGTCCGGGGGCCCCAATTTTGGTCGGCGCCCCGCACCTTTACGCCGTGACGTGACAAATCGACGAATGTTCGCGGCCCCGGGCGGCGCGCGAAATTCTACTCAGGCGAGTAAGGAGTCAGCATTCAATGGGGGACTCGAGTCCGTACACGCGGCCTCCGATTCAGCCCGACTGTGGCACCGTCGACTTGGGCACCTGTCGTACAGTGGTTTGGAGACCCTTATACCTCTCGAGCTCGCCCCAGGTTTTCCCTCACGACTAAAACGGAGAGAAGTCTGCCCGACCGCGCCGTAGGCAAGACCCATCGCCACCCCCCTTCATTTGACCCACGGGCGCCGGAGACGTTCACAACACGAGGTGTTGGAGCCGCTCACAATGACCGTGGACCGACTACCCAGACGAAGGGAGTGATCGCAGGTACTTCATCACATTCCTTGATGACTACTCAAGGAAGATCTGGGTTGCGCTATTGAAGCACAAGAGCGAGGCATTCAACACCTTTCGTACTTGGCAGATAGAGGTAGAAAGGCAGTCCGGCGAGAGGATTCAGAGATTCCGGACGGATAATGGGGGAGAATATAAATCCCTCCAATTCTCTGAATATCTCAAGTCCCTTGGGATCCGACACGAGTTCACGGCCCCGTACAGCCCACAGAGCAACGGAGCAGCGGAGAGAGTGAACCGTACCCTCGGCGACATGACACACGGTCGATGTTAAGTGAGTCACCCTTCTCTTTAAATTTTTGGGAGAAGCCATCCTCACGGCGGCCTATATCCGGAACAGATGTCCCTCCAGCGCCCTGAAGGATCACAGGAAAGTACCGGAGGAGATGTGGAGTGGGAGGAAGCCCACGATTCAGCACTTACGAGTATTCGGCTCGCCATGCTGGATAGCGATTCCAAAGAGCAAGCAGACGACGAAGTTCAGCCCGAGAGGAGAATTCGGCTACTTCCTTGGCTACAACGCCGACAGTTTGACTTATCGCATCTGGAATCCGTCCACAGAGAAGGTCCTGACAAGTCGCGACCTTACCGTTGAGGAAACCCGCAAGGAGACGCAGCACGCGCGGACTCGAGTGGAGCCGCTCCCGACCATAGAATTTCTCCCAGTGAGGGATATTCTGGGAGGTGAGGATTCACCTCACCAGCCGCCCTTCCCTCAATCTAACGACCAAAAACCCTACCTGGCGCTCGTGCGTCACAGCCTAATGCGGAGGAGAGGCCTCTTCGTGAGTGAAGCGGCCCTAATCGGGCATTCCCCGAGGAACAGCCCGGCGACAACCTGTCCGGGATCTCTTGACAACGCATCAAGACATCATCAAGATGAAGCGAGGAGCCCTACCGCGCGCAGTACAACCCAAATGGGTACCGCGGCATGGGATGGACCCACCCCTGTATGCCAACGCGAAGGGGTTTACACCCAACTACGGGACAAAACCACCTTGGAGGCCCAGGAACAAGCCTGTGAAATACGGGGATTTCGGTCCAAGGAACCCATGGACTCAGAGGGGGAAGAGGCCGAGGGGAAACCCAGAAAAGGTACCCCTTGACTCAGCCGACTTCACAGGAATGGCACTTTGCCTTATGGCACATTTCGAGGAGCCGCCTACCTATTCCGACGCATTGGATGGAGCGGACGCAGCGAAGTGGAGAGTCGCCATAGATAGCGAGCTGAATAGTCTTAAGGAGAATGGGACATGGCGGCTAGAGGAGCTGCCCCCAGGACGCAAGGCAATCGGCTGCAAGTGGGTGTTTAAAGTCAAACGGAAATCAGATGGGAGTGTAGATAGGTTCAAGGCACGGCTAGTGGCGAAAGGTTTCGCGCAGAAATTCGGAATTGATTATTCTGAAACCTTTGCACCCGTAGTCAAGTTCAACTCACTGCGCGCATTGATTTCGATCGCGGCGGACGAAGGGATGCACGTCCACCAGCTGGACATCAAAACGGCATTTCTTTATGGAGATCTCAAGGAGGAGATCTACATGCAGCAACCGGAGGGAACGGTTGAACCAGGAGCAGAGCACCTCGTCTGCAGTCTTGTCAAGAGCCTATACGGGCTGAAATAAGCGCCGAGAATTTGGTACCAGAAAATCCACGAACTGCTCATCAAGAATGGCTTCACGCGCTTCAACGCCGACCACTCGGTGTACACGCAAGGGGAGGGAGACGCACAGATGTTCGTAGGTATCTACGTAGATGACCTCATCATTGTGAGTTCCTCCATGAAGAGCATTCAGGGTCTCAAGGACCTTCTAAAGCAGAATTTTCAGATGTCAGATCTCGGCCCTGCGGAATACCTTCTCGGCATCCAGCTTAAGAGGGGGAGAGACGGAAGCTTGTTCCTCTGCCAGGAGAAGTACGCCAAGGAAGTCTTGGCGAAGTTCAACATGGACAAATGTTCACCATGCTCCACTCCCATGGACGGCAGCGCGGAGCTCAGCCGGGACATGAGCCCTCAGACGGAGGCGGAGGCGCGGGAGATGGCGAGTACTCCGTACAGGTCTGCCATCGGCAGCCTAATGTACCTTATGGTGGGAACGCGCCCGGATCTGGCGAAAGCAGTCAGTACGGCTTCCAGGTACATGGAGAATCCAGGGGCTAAGCATTGGGAGGCAGTCAAGAGAATCTTTCGATATCTAAAAGGGACGTCCCATTATGGACTACGGTTCGAGAGGGGGCGCGGCAGTTCCGTGTTCGGATACACGGATGCAGATTGGGGAGGAGATCCAGATACGGCGAAGTCCACTTCAGGATACGCGTATCTGAACGCGGGAGGAGTCATCTCGTGGAGTTCAAAATTACAGGATACGGTCGCTCTGTCGAGTACCGAAGCAGAATACGTGGCCGCATGTCACGCTGCCAGAGAGGCGGTCTGGCTGGCATTATTCTTCGAGGAGTGTGGAAGACCACAGATTCCCTTACATATCCTGAC